>JBAJFG010000262.1:600000-913470 GCA_037903475.1 Ancylostoma caninum | reverse complement strand
TCAAATTTGTAGGTGAAATGCAGTTACTGTGGCAAGTGGTACACGTCACGATTGTTGATGAATCGTCATATGAAGGCGAAGCATCCAACCTATACGAAGTCAGTTGTGAAACCAATGACATTTTTGAAGCTTCACACTTGTTTTACTTGACATAAGCGGTACCCATGACAGCGGAGCCTGCGAAATCTGTAATTTATAGAGCCCCTTCAATTGAATGCGGTGATCCGAATTGTGACGTTGTATGTGATCGCATGTCGACTTTATGTGAGCATGTTGCACAGGAACACGGTCGGGAAGACCTGATTATAGAGGAGTTCAAATTTTCGGACATCTCTAAATTTAATGTGAGCATTTCTTGGTTCGTCAGTTATAACTGATGTTATTGTGATTCATTAGTCTCTTTGCGTTTAGGACTGGAGAAAAGAAGTCGAAACAGGAACGGTGTCTAAATATGTGCTTTCATCGAGTCGGACTCGTGCCAGCGGGGATATTCAATCGTAGGACATTATTTTACGAGCCATTCTTCGCTCTAGTTTTTTTTCTAATCCAAGGTTTCTTCTATTTTAGGTACTATCTCTGCCATTTGAGCGGGTACGCGAACCGAAGTCGAAATCCGCCGTCAACTTTAGGACGAATGAGATCGACCAAGAAGCTTGGTCGGTACTGTACTGCATTCATGAATACAAAGGAGTTCAAGGATGGGTAAGTAGGAACATGTTTTTCAAATCATAGGTGATAGGTCATTAACCATTGTTCAACGTTGGTACTGAATTCTTATTTATCATTTTATCACGCTATCGGTTCCATTCACGATGTGGCGGGTTCACGACCGTTAACGGGAAGTTTCTAAGCTTTCCGCCCATCCAGGACCGGATCTTTTTTTAGACTTAGAGAATTCTCCCGCACTGAAACCACCTTTTTTCACGGGGAGAACTTGTACATCAGGGATGAGCGGATTATCCCGTATCTGGTAGCCGTTATCCGTGCATTTTAGCTTATCCGTTATCCGCGCCGTTATCCGGGCTTTTGGCGCCGGATAACGGCGCGGATAAGACCGAAAATAGTCATCTGCATCTCGTACGTCTTCAACATAGGATGACTTTTGTTTCAAGAAAACACCTGTGCGTTCCATCGTAGGTTCATTAGTCTTAGAATCTCGAGGTGGTAGAGAGGTAGGAGAGGCTAAAACAGACTAGTTCTTGCCCAGAAAGAAATGCTTTTGCTCAGGTTTCCTGAGTTTTCCGACAGTGTGAGGCAGTAACCTTGAAATCATTATTTACCTGTTAGATTAGCAGCAATGCTGACTGAAGTTCTGACCGTCAACAAAGTTGAAATTGGTGACCTCGCAGCTCATCGATGAGAGGCCCTCTTCCTCGCGAGATTCCTTTCGACTATTCATTGAACTTTAGTGTTTTTACCAGTTTCTGAATCTATTGATCAAATAACGTTTAGGAGTTAATAGATTGATCAATGGATAGATAGACATTCATTCAGTACTAGAAGGTTTTTCAGAATTCCACAAAGTTGTATGCAGCAAAGCATCATCAGAGAGCACCCAAAAAAGAAACAGCGTTGTCATCAATGGGTTTAGAAAAGAAACCCTGGATGAACAAGCCTCCATTATGGAGACCACTGTACTAAGGCTCTGGACACGTATCATCTTATATAACTAGCGTACCAGTCAAATTATCGAATACCTAAGTATTAGTGGAAAGTGTTGTTTTCATGACAAACTCTAGGTACTATATTAATATCTCCTTATAATGAAGCCATGCTTAGCGTCGTCGTGAGAATGACGGATTTTGGTGACCAACATTTGTGCTAATTTTCATCCACAATATTTAGGTCGTATTTCTCTCTTATCATTTTCTGTATTGTTGAAGATGGTGTCTCGTAGCATCTGGAACATTCGTTCATCATCCGGTATCCGTTATCCGGTAGTTTTTGTCCAATCCGTTATCCGCACCGTTACTCGGTTCGTGGAAAATCTCGTATCCGCTCATCCCTGCTGTACATGTGGCGGCCGTGAGATCACTACTTTCCCGGTTTCTTGAGATTTCTGTCATGGCTCATAAGCATTTATTTCGACTTCTAGTCGGTTTATATACGTGACACAATAGGCAAGAAGTATACTTTTGGGAAGTTTTCTCAACATAAATTGCTCATTTTACATGTTGATTCATATGAATTCATATGGAAGAACTTTAGAAAATTTGGCAGAAGGCAATGAATCATAAGTAATTTTATTTGGAAAAGTTAGTGAAATTCTGCACATTGCAGAAAACCCAGTGCTATTCATGAGTATCGCCACTGTACTCGAGAAGTATAGTAGTAAACAAATCAAGTAAGTTTATTTTAAGGAGCGTTGTCGTGCATTGCTGCCTCGGACATTTTGGTCATGGATATGACGTACGTCGATTGCCACTGCCGAACAGTGTGAAATATGAGATCACTGATTTATTGCTGAAAGGCGCATCAACGCATACAGTTTATAATACTGTGAGAAGTGGGTGGAATTTTTCTTGTTGCTTTCTCTTCTATGTTGTTTTTTGCGTTTCTTTTTGTTCTCTTTATCTTTTTCTTAATTCTTCTTGGACAAAAATTCCACAGCGAGTGTTGTGTAGAGATCTAACAAAAAAAGAAGATGTTGGCTGTTACGTAACTTGATCATTGTGCACGTTCACATGCAACAGCGTTCATTGGGGTCACTTTGCTCTCATGGGGGAAGGGGTATTGTACCTGAAAGCGGCAACGCAGCCAAATTCTCAGACTGGTCAACTCATCCAAGCTGTCAGTTACAGATCTCGGTCGCACCGCTCCTTTTAGGTACAGTGCTCCACACCTCCTCTCCTTATATTTCATTGTGAATGTGGCAGTAATGTTGTTTCATATTCTTTTGCACACCCCCAGAAATGAAGAAATGAACGAAACGAATAGAAGTGCAATCGGTTTAAAAAACCACTGTTTCATTGCAGATAAATATTCTCCAGCAGAACGTGGATTCTACCTTCAGCGATATGAAGTTCGGAACATAGCCGATAAACTCCGTAAGCAAGGTCTTCTCACACCCAAAGAAACGGAGAAAGTCAGTAATCCATATTTTTTCGAAGTCATTGAAAGCTGAGCAAGCCACATGTACTCGTTAAGGTAATACTCGAACATGTTCAGTCGGCAATGAAATCAGCGGAGGAATTGTTGGCGGTATTATATTTAGCTTTTTTTACTTTTTCTACCAGCAGTGGTTGCATTCTCATTTTGTTTTATCGAAATTTGAGGGATGTCATTTTTTTTCAGGATGCGCAAAAGCAGGAACATCCTGTACAGGGTATCAGGTTTCAGTCTATTCGAACTCTAGCAGAGTGAGTTGTTCTTTCTTCCGACGATTTTCGTGAAGGTGTAGTTTTGTCCAGAGGGGCATCATTCTGAAATGCTAAACTTTTGTAATTGTGTCCTCATTTGGGGATTAGTGCTCGATTTCAGCCGTGGCAATCGTGGGCGAGTGATACGATTACCATACGGAAAACCAGGCGATTCTTCGGACATGAAACCAGAAAAAGCACTGGAACAGAGCGATTAGTGAGTCTAATACTAAAGAGATTTGTGAAAATGCTAGAAGTTTCTTTTTGGCTAACAAAAGCGTGAATGATCTAGCAGAACGCCGAAGAGCAGTTTGTTCTAAATGCGTCCGTCAGTTTTGCATCAGACGACGCATTTGTTCGCGGAAGTTTCCTCTTTCAAAGACTGCTCAGTGCGGTACGTGTCCCATAGATGAGTATTGCATGCGCCTGTCGTAAATAGCTGCAACGCACCGAACACGCGTAATCACCTGCGTCTGTGTTACATCTAACCTGCATCTTAAGTGCTTCTGAGGCTGTACTTCATCATATATGGAGTCTCACGCATCCCAAATTATTGAAGTGCTACAATTTTAAGAAGGTTTCGATCCACTTTTTTTTTCTAGCGACCACACTGCGGAAAGCTCATCAAATTCAGCCCTATCGTCTGCAGTAAACCGATTGCGTGATGTATCACCGCCGGTATGTTTTGAGCCATATCTTGACCTTCTTAGTGAATCCATGTAGAATTTGATTTCTGCCGCTCATTTCAGATAATAGGAACTTCTGGATACGTGGAGTACCATGGAACATCTGAATATGGTGACGATGATATGGTAAGTGGAAGGATTAGAGCCGCAGTTTAATTTGCATCTTAGGAAATCCCTAATCATCCCAAGCGGACCGTTTTATGGAAAAAGTTGAACTTACTTATGCACTGTCGTAATTTGTGCCCATTGTTGAAGTTGCTTAAGGAATATCATGTCCATGAAATCATGGATGCAACACTGCATGAATTGCTTGTAAAGAATCCTCCCATATATCATGTATAACTTTGAAAGTATGGTTACAGATGGTCGATGAAGGTGACACCGTCAATTATTTCGTTGATGATGAACAACCTGGTAATCTCTTGGACGTAATTCATTCTGAACGAGAGTGTGAGTGAATTAGTCTTGGAATAGAGTAAACAGTAGTATTTATAATAGAGTGAATGGGTAGAATTTGCTTTGGAGTTATGTTTTCTCTCATTCCTGTTGTTGTTTTAAACGGTTTTTCTGTTGTATTTCATTGTATTTTTAGTATGACGTATATACTTTCTACTGTTGTTAGCCAGTTTAACTCAGAAACCATGGGAAGGTTCGCGAGCTGCTCATTTCACCATTGTTCAGCAGCTTCTTCTAATATGCCATCAAAGGTGACGCCGCTGCTCATGGAGCCGCAGCCAACGGGAAACGTTAGCTTCGATGAGAGTATGACTGATATCAGGAGGAGAATAAATGTATGCTGAATATTTTACCTTATGTTTAGTGTTCTTGCGTTTAAATATTCAAAGATTGTATTTACTGACTGTTACTATTTTTTTTAAATCTTATGTAGGTTCTACAAGACCAAAAGAGGAGGACTCATGATGCGAGTAAGGTAAACTTGCTACTGGCGCAAATTCGTGACCTCCAAGCGCAGCTTGTGCGTAGTGTTCCACAAACGACAGGGTTCCTCCAAGTCACGGAGCAAGAGTTTGACGGTGAAGAAGATGGGGAAGATGTTCAGTATGAGCGTATGTTTTGTTTAGACGTCCTTGTTGGCGTTTTCCTAGGTGATAATAACTTTTTTGTTACTATTGTATTTTTAGCGATAGAAGGAGATGACGCAGTCTGCTTCGAAGTAGAAGTGGAAAGTTCAGAAGCACCGAGTAAAGGCGGAGCCCCTGTATCAGTGGAGCAATACGAAGAGCTGGGCTTTGAAGCGGAGCCGTACGAGGAAGTAGTGACTGCGGGTTACGAGCTGCTTGATTCAGCTTGATCTTCATGTATTTATCCTGTATTTGGTAATAATAATCTACTAGTAGATAAATTTTCTTTAAACAAATCATGGTCGTCCTGATAGGTATGCGCCCGGAACTTGTCACATGAGACTGGGAGAAGTTTTGTCCAGTAATTTCACAGTTTTCGTTTCTTACAGACTTTTTTTTAAACAACAACCACAAAAAATAAGTGCACAATATTAGGCTGCTAGTTCAAAGTGAATTCATGCGATTAGGAAGCCTGCCCAATACATATACTATTATAGGTTGTATTTGTTAAATGCTTACCAGAACCTCGGAATATAACGTCTGGGGTTTTTTTACCGCCTTGACGTGTGAGTTTCTACACCCATGGGGAATCGGCCGATCGAGAGGTCAGTGCTGCAGACTAATATGTATGTACATGGGAGTTCGAGGGTTTGGATACCATTCCTAGCTCTGAAGCCTATCTGCTCTCCTTCTCTCCAAACTCATAGAGCTGCCATGCTATGGGTGAAGGTAAATCAACCACCTAGTATTCAGGCCCATTGAAATGATTTCAGGGATGATGTTCAGCATCATTTTGGACCTAACTCCTTATCATATAGCTGCTCTATGGAATTAGTAGCTTAATTTCGAGCAATTTCTTTGTCGGTTAGAGACGGCACCCGCCGAATTCCTCGGCATGGACTTAAAGTGCCAGCGGTGACAAACAATATAAGCGCATAAAAATTGATAGAACAGTGGTGACTTGTTCGTGGAGCGCGATTAGACACACTTGAAATAGCACCCCGCTGTTCTTGATTTCCTGTGCATTTTGCGCTGTTTCCCGTTTTGATGTAAGTTCTAGGTACCTTAGAAGCACGAGATCTGCCAAATTCTCGAAAGCGACGATTTGAGCGTTTGCTGCATCAAGGATGCTTTATCATATCACCACATGATGTCTGGACAAGACTTCTACCGAAAAGTATAGTTTATTGGATCGTTGCACCTGATTAAAATGAAATTGGATTTTCTTCAATTTCTGTCACTTTGTACGTATGTCTGCTATCAGAAGTCTTTTATGAAAAACTTGTCCCGAAGTGAAACTAGAAAAGTACTGCTATTTGAACATTGAAATATGGGTTCGAAATGACAAAGGAAATGTATTCATAGTGATGCAATGCGTTTTTAATGCTGTAATCTTAATGAACTGCTGCTCCGCGCAAGATCTAATTTCCGACAGAATTCAGGGCCTTAGAGAAGATGTCATTTTTTAGCCAGTGTTCAGATGCTTGTGACGTCGCGAATGCGATTGTTTGGTGAATGTGTCTCAGACACCTTGGACGCAGCCCGGACGCAAGTGGGCCGTACACATCTGCGGTGCCGTAGCTATTCGTCTGAAAAATATTTTACTCATAATGTATACGTCGCATTAAGGGAGCTTCAAAAAATCCTCGTAAACACGGGAACGTCTGCCACTGATAGATGCATTTAGCATCAATTTCGCCTTAGTTCGCGCCAGGTACATACACTGTTTGGTGGTTACATATTATATTATGGGACATAGAGGTGTAGGAAATAGTGAAGCGGATGTCCATTTTCTCGGCTCCCATTTGATTTGATTTGATTTACTGCGTCTTATTTCAACGCTATGCACAAACAGTTTAGTTAAAATGCAAACTCTGGTTGAGCAGTTATCATTAAGTTGGAAAGTAAATATAGTTTTCATATTCGTTTGTGCCACACATTAGAGTGTTGCATTCGAAAACTTTTTCGAATATTCGAATATTCGAATAAACGAATATTTTAAAACCGTCGAATATTCGAATTATCAAATATTTTGGAATGGTCGAACATTCGAATAGTTCCAATATTTTAACCTCTCGAATATTCGAATGTTCGAATATTCGACTAATTTCAGCGAATATTCGAATATTTCAAACCCCGAACTCTGTTCAAAGTACCTAACTAGGATTTGCAACTGTTTTCTGTGAGAATCTGCAGGATTCAATCTCCCATGGTTTACTTCCTTCGTTAGGTATATAGCTTACAAAGTAATGAGTACAAAACTTCAGTAAAAAGAGTGATAACATGAAAAAAGCTAATGGTTACTTCCACTAATTCTTATATCCCTTCTGCTCATAAGGGATGGATAACAAATGCAATAATGGGGTAGAGCTCATACTCAGGGTCAGGCTTCCATAGGAATTTCCCATAAGAGGGTCGTATAGGAGGTAGCTGGGAAGGGGGGGGGGGTATTGGAGAGGTGTGAGTGGGGTACGTAGAGAGCTGGCTTGACCATTGAAAGTAAATTCATGATTGTTTTATGACATGACAAATGACGTCCCGCCCAAGAACGATCACGTCACTACGAGTTGAAGCAGGAGTGGTTCGCAGCGTATCACAGTGTGTAATTTCGCAAATCTAGCCGCTCAAAATGTATTTCTCGACTTGTCTCAAAAAGTCAAAATAATTGCACCTATGTATTCCTCAATAGTCTCTGCACATGAGAGGTCTGATTTTTTGATGAGTGGCCGCTTGACATTTTCAGCACGATAATGAAAAGTTAGCACATCCACTGCAGCTCACGCGGGGTAAACACAACACAAATTTGGTCTCATTATTTCGTGGCGTCTCGACCGTGAGCGGTGATTTCGCAAAGTTGGGCAAGAAATGTATCAAACACACCAAGGTGCGCCCTTTCAAACACGATAGCTCTTAGCCTTAGTTATCTTGGTTGCGACAGAGAAAAAGGCTTAAGACGTGGAGCGAAAATTACGGCTGAGATATCAGGCAGTTTTTCATTCACTTCAAAATTTAAAAAGAGTACCGCATGTCTCCGCTATGAAAATATGCGCGTTAGATAGGATTTTTCTTTCTCTTCAAGAGCGTATCAGTTATTTTTGCAACCACTTGCTCATCGCTCCACACATTGCTTTTTAAGAGACTGAACGCCAGTTCCTCAGAAGAGAACTTTTTGATGTTTGGTATAGAAGTAGCCCTACGACAAGGAAAGACACAGTGTATTGGCATGTGGTTAGAAAGCTAGGACTGAAACTCATCCCGCATCGTACTGAGATCCGTCAAATTCACAGTATCTTTGTTTTGCTCCAAAGTTAACAAAAAATGGGATAGCAGTGCGAGGTGCAAGGCACGTTTTTTTGGATTCAAACCGTGGCTGGCTCCAGGAGAAAGTGAATTTTGATAAGAAAGTGTTAGAGGCCGTTCCAGCAAGTCTTCCTGGCACGTCGACAAAAGTAGGATGCTCTCGAAAGCGCTTTGATGAGTGCAGTGTCTCCACAAAAAGGAAGAAGGCAAAGGTTCTACTTCAGGGCTGCTATCTGCTAGCGAGTTAGTTGTGGCTACGCAGATGAGTTTGCGTGAGTCAGGTAGAAAGGATGCTGCTAGCGTAGTCGGAGAAGTAGCCACTGCGTCACCTGAGCGCGCGACGAAGTTAAAAAAGGCAAGAAAAAGGGAGGAGAAGGGAGCAACTTCGTCAAAACGATGACGGCAGATGCAGCTCTTGCCCTTATGTTAGATTTAGGAATTTCCGCAAACGGCTACAAGGATCTGCGTGACAATGCAAGAGAAT
Organism: Ancylostoma caninum; assembly: GCA_037903475.1. NCBI lineage: Eukaryota > Metazoa > Nematoda > Chromadorea > Rhabditida > Ancylostomatidae > Ancylostoma > Ancylostoma caninum. Next base: position 904,559 of record JBAJFG010000262.1, on the reverse strand, counting down.
ATGGCTGCAACATCTATCCGCCGTAATACCTTGTGCAGGAATCCAAGCAGCGTTGCTATCCGTCAGAGGAGTCTCTCACAGTTTCGGATTTCCACGCTGAAATACGACTCCAAGCGTTACTAGACCATACATGTATGCGCTTGTGCTACATGCAAGAAGACGTCTTCAAACGCTTTTCCTCCAATGAGATTAGGTGCAAACTGCTATCTAAGTGGGGTTGCGATGGCAGCTCCGAACAGAGCTGCTACAAACAGAAGATACCCGGAAGGGAAATCCGATGACTGTCTGTTCTGCCTCTCTTTGGTACCTTTGCTACTTGTTTTGGAAACAGCAGAAAAAAGCATAATATGGAAAAACCCGAGACCCTCGTCCACAAGATACTGCAGACCAATTGAGCTGACTTTTACCAAAGAGACGCCAGCAGTGATCAAAGAGGAAGTGGAAAGGGTCCAGAATGAAGTCAACAACTTGGCAGAGACGATAGTGGAGCTTAACAATGGACAAAAGGCAGTGGTTAAACACGAACTTTTTTTGACGATGGTAGACGGCAAAGTGTGTAACGCTCTTTCGTGCTATGATTCCTCCCAAAGGTGTTACATTTGTGGTGCCTGGCCGAAGGAGATGAACGATCATACACTGCCCGTTCGGCAGGAGAATCCATCGACTTTAGGATTTGGTATATCTCCACTACATGCTTGGATCCGCTGTATGGAATGTATTCTCCACATTACCTGCAGAAACGATGTGAAGAAATGGGCGATAAGAAGCGTGGAAGACAAGAAGAAGGTCGAAGAGAGGAAGAGGAAAATTCAGAAAGAGTTCCGGGAAGAGATCGGCTTGCGCATAGACATTCCGAGGAAGACGTCAGGGAACTCTAATGACGGGAACACCGCGCGAAGGTTCTTCAGGGACGCTAGCGCATCAGCACGAATAACTGGCATTGATGAAACATTAATACATAGTTTTGGAGTGATATTGGAAGCACTCTCTTGTGGATACAGCATATCGAAAGTTGCCTTTGGCGAATATGCCAAGAGAACAAGGGAGAGATACCTAGAGCTGTACCCATGGTTATTCATGCCCGTCACAGTCCATGATATTCTCGTGCACGGTGTAAGCATTATTGAATCCTGTGTCTTGCCCATAGGACAACTCTCCGAAAAGGCTCAGGAGGCACGAAACAAGGAGAATAGAGACTTCAGAGAATACTACTCCAGGAAAAACTCAAGGCAAAATGCAAATTGACCTTCTTCACCGGCTGTTGATATCCTCTGATCCATACATAACTTCCCTAAGCAAGCCTCGCTCTCCAAAATCGCACTCATCTCATCCGAAGCCCTAGGCCTTTTGTGTGAGCCCAACCTATAAATTCCGCTTTTTTGGGTTCTATAGTTCAAAAACAGTAGCTAGAGCTCCTGTATGACTGTTTTGATTGTTTTATTTCTGATTATATTAGCGAATAAAATGATGAATGAAAAAAGTGAGCCACTTGCTTCAGGCCTGAAGCGACCCATTGGTGGAGATAATCGCTGTGGAAACAAGAACTACTAGCTGAATTTAAGCTCAATTCAGAGTAAACTGAATCTATTGAACAATAAATTTAGATAAAACTAGCCTTTCTAGTTAAATTTGAGTTGAACATTTGCTAAATAATTTGTTCTCAGTACTATATCCCATTGTAATGCTTTTTCCTGCTTCACTTTCCCGCATCTGATCCAATAAGAACAGCTTCCCATTTTTAGAACGCAAACCGACGCCGCACACGGCGAAGTGGGCGGGATTGGAGGCGCACGACGCGCAAGGCTGTGACAGCCCAGCTCATGAGCTGGTACCCAGCGGGCGCCGCATCCACTAATTGCGGCTGGCGGTACAGGCTTGTGTACCTCATTGTATACACCTGTTGTGATCTAATGCCGTTTTTGTCACTACTTTATGAAATTACTAAGACTACTCAAGCTGAACAGTAAAATCAGTAGAGCTGACTTGTTCTCTCTCGCTCGTAGCGCGAGTAGCGGTATTTTCTTCTCATCACTGGATTAAAGGAGATTTTGTCCGCGGAATTCCAAAGGAAGTAGTAAGTATCATCATCAACTGAGATGTCACAGTGTTCTTCCTCTAAGTAGCACGAGTTGAAAGCCCTTGGAAAGGGGGCGTTCGTTGATCGTGTAATAATATCATCTTGAACCACTTCCTCTGAAGCCGTCGTTGAGTTGAACTTCAAGCCAAATAAAACATGTTCATAGCAACCTGTTAGGCACAGCAGCACAAGTCAGTAATATCACAAATGATAAAACTTCATTGTTTTCCCTTAACAGACAGTGAGTGGAGTCGTTTTCAGTCCTTTGTTTCACTTGCCTCTGTTGGTGGTTGGAATCGTCAGACAGCATCCCGTTCCGCTCAGCATGCCCACCATCGATCTGCTGTTGGAAACTTTCCAATTCCTTAATACGACTCGAATCTTTGACATTCGTCCCCATAATTACGACATCTATTTGTCTTTATCTCGTTTTCACTGCGACTACGGAACACTGCATTCCGAACAAGACCAAACTGAGCTCCCAGATGAGTGCAAATGTGAGTTTTGACTACATAGTGTGCAGTTGTACATTTGGGTTAACGAATTTGATAAGATGCATGTTACAGGGGGTGCAAACAGGTGTTGTGCGGTACATATCGACAGTCTCTCCTTGGAGGGTGTTAACAGAAGAAAGGCAGATATAGAACTGTGCCTATGTCTTGAGGTTATTAGCAAATGTTTTTTTAGTGATCTTGCTCAATCATAAATGTACAAATGCTCCGACCTGCTCTGCTCTCGCACTTGCCCGCTGTGCGGAGCTTTGGGTGAAAAGGGAGTTGATGGCAGTAACTGAGCACTACTCCTCTGAAGCCTAAGCCTAAGCCTTAGGCTTAGGCTTAAATGCATGCTTAAGCATAGGATTAGGCTTAGGCTTAGGCTAAGCTTAAGCTTAGGCTTAGGCTAGTGCTTTTACTTAGGCTTATAAGGGGTAGCCTATGACCTTTTATAGGGTGGCCCCCCCTCAACTCCCTTTTCGCCGAGCTTTGTCATTTCTAGTTCTCTAGCTGTTACCCTTCTACAGAATTGAACAGCTTTGCTTCACCATAATTATCCAGCTTGTCCGTCTAGTAGACGCTGTTGGGCTTCCATGCTTCTACTAAATTTTTCTCCTCTCGCGATCTATTATAATTTTTTTCGACCCAATTATCAACTATCTTCAGTGTGAATTTCATGACGCTCTCTATAGCACTCATTGCTTGGTGCAGATTTGCTCCGCAATCAAAGAGTATCCCTAGACTTCCCCAGTTCAAAATGAATGAAAATGAACCTGTGATCTAAGAGGGAAGGATCATGGGAATGATACGTATGGATTGCCACGTTACATCGCCATGGATCACTGCCAAACAGAGCTCATCGCCCATACTCTCGAAGATGTGCCCAAAATGAACTGGTGATGCGAATGATAGCGATGGTGGAAACGATGCCTATCGATCGCCACACCCCATTATTTATCATCTCAGGCACTTTCACCGGGTTGGCCGTCATCAAATACCGCGAAAGCCGAAACCCCTTAGTCGGCCTTCACGGTATGGGGTGTGCGGCCTGACCGATATCTTACTGCGGCTTGCCAGGTAATGAGTGGCGGTTTGCCCGGTAAACCGCTCAATGCACTACGGGAATCCTCCTTTACGCATTATGCAGCTTTTTTAAATCAGAAATGACAACAAATACAGTAAATATCAATTGTTTTTATTGATTTACATAGATTTACATTTGTTGTACGTTCTAGACTTGTTGTACATTCTAGAAAAGACATTTGTCATTGGCATTTTGTGAAAATTCGAATCGTCTCTTTAGGAATTCTTCGGAGGTGCTCCATGATCAAATAATCAGTGAAGGTATTGGCTCGATTCCTGCCACTACTAGCTGCCTACAAGGAAAAAATGAATAGTCACTTCAATCAGTCGTGTGCGCCCACAAAATCTCTTCTGGTCTTCACCATTGTAGTTAATTATGGTTCTATTTAGATCTTTTTTTAAAGTAGCGATGAAACAGTGCTCGACATACCTTTAATTTTCAGAAGAAACACTCACTAACATAGAAGGAGTCGTTATCTTACCTTAATAAACGAAAAAAGACACTTTGAATTTAACAACTTTGAATTCAGCCTCTTAGTGCTGCTGAAGATGGCTGTCCCTAAACATCCCAACCTACTGAGGGAGAAGAAAAACTTAACCTGAAGATATTACATACATCCCACATTAGTCCACCGTACAGTAGAAGGTAAAGAAAGAAAATGAGTCCATGAATTGAAAACCCCATGTTATTGCTAGTGGTTATCACTTGCTGTCGGCTTGCCCTGTACTAGAATCGTGTGAGCGGCCTGCCCGGTGTGCCCGCGTCATTCAAGCTATTGAAAAAAAGTAAAGGCTTGGGCCTGCCCGGTACCTCAGTTTTGCTGTGGGCCTGAAAGTGCCTGAGATCCCTCTTACGTCTGGAGTCTCCTTATTCGCACTATCCATGTGGCGATCGCCACGATTGCTGGCGAATTCGTGGTGAAAATGCAGCAAGGTTTTTCAACACAACAATGCTCATTCATTCGATAATAGCTACTGCTGAAAAGTTCATTTTGGTGTGCAATCTCAACTCCTCAGCTCCACTTTTTCCATCTCCCTAGCGATGAAACTCGTCTTGTATCAAGTTTGGCCTCCTAAATATTGTTTTTTTTTTTGACGGTTCTTCCCAATTTCAAGCATATCGCTGGATTCAGTGCGTAGAGTAGGACCGGATTCTGTTGCTATCCCCATACCCATCATGAACAGATACACTGCCTAATTGCCCTTTAATGGGAACTCATAAACGCTCACCACTGCTCCATAATGTTGGACGAAAGTGAAGGTTAGGGAAGATGAAGTTGTTGATTTATCACACATACACGTATTATCAGGTCCCAGCCGACAGCAGCACGTCTGGAGAATTCCGGTGGACAGCAGCACGTCGGAGGGTATGAGCAGCACGTTGGGGGGAGGGAGGGGGAGGGGCATGAGCAGCTCGTTCTGCTAAACCACAACATCGATACACGTTCCCCCAAAGCAAAAAATGGGCGGAGCGACAGGGGTTCGACGATACACAATTGTCTGAGTAAGGCCTACTCAGGCACTCAAGGGGGAGATAAGCCGTTTGGGCAACTTTGCCTGGCTGCCCTCTTATCATTCACATTTGTTATGCTGGATTCATAGTAATCCTTCATCCTTTCACTGATGCCGAGTTGAGCGGTTGAACATGTTCTCCGAAATGAAGCCACCTTGATCAGCTATATCTCTGCAAAGATTTCCAAATTTCGAGATATTTGTTCTTTTCCCACTACTTGGCTCCGCCACAGGAAGAGAGAGACCCCAAGGATTCAGCCAGTGAGCACAACTCTCCCTTGTTTTTCTCGTTGTAGACGAAAAGATTCGCAAATGAAACCTATATCGTTGGAGTCAGAATTGTGCCCTGCAAAAATCATTGTCATTTATGCGAAGCGCGGCGAAGCGAAGATGACAATGATTTTTGCAGGGCACAATTCTGAGCCGAACGGTATAGGTTACAAGTGTGTTTGTCCCCTGGATCGTGAGGTATAAGCGATTACAGACAAACGCACAAACAGATGAGTTTCACTATATAGTGATGGGGTAGGTGACCAAAAATCGATAAAATCTATTTCTCGAAAAACGGCGAGAGACCCTGACGTTGCACTGGAGGGCACAATTCTGATTCGAACGGTATAGGTTTCAATTGTCATGTGTCATGTGTGTTTGTCCCCTGGATCGTGAGATATAAGCGATTACAGACAAACACACAAACAGATGAGTTCATATATATTATATAATTATATATATACGATAATTTTGCTTTTGTTTTGGCTTGGAATCGCCTTACCAACGGACAATGAGCCAGGGCTTAGCGAAGTTCTCTTCGTACGATTTTAAACTCAAATGTAACCATGGTCGTGGTCGCGGGATGTCTCTAGACGACCAGGCGTTTAGAACAGCCGTGAAAATCTAAACCGGATCATATCACCCGGACCATAAGAGCAAGGGTGGGCGCTCACTATACTACAGTTTCAATGCATCTGACTTCAATCAACAGGGCACGAAAGGTGCAGACGTGAACACCACACGATCTGACCGATGAACAACGTCTCACCCGCTGTGACATCTTTTCTAACTTAATTTTCCGTCCCAAACGACCCATTTCCAGATCACGTTCTAATTGTAGAACAAGCACGGTTTCTGTACTATAACAAGAAATGCGCTCTTTATGGTGTTTGTGTCAGGGGTTTGGTAGTGCTGTAAGGGTGTAATTGACTGCACCTTTCTACAATCTAGTCAAATGTTGACAGTAGAGTCCTATTATCGTAATTTGGAGTTGAGATCCGCAAATCTGCTATAGATATGGTCAGCAGTGATGAACAAAAGCTGCTTTTTCCCTGCTACAGGCTAGGGTTAAGCCACACATTCCAAAACTCACCCGGCAAAGACTGATGCAGTAACACATCGAGGTTCTCACTCAATGATCTTATCACTCAGTTCATTATCCTGCTGTATTTCATTTTTCGGAGCTCCAGATACAATCCTGCTGCAGCAGCAGATTGCTGATTTGGAGCGTGCTGAAATCGCCTTTTAAAAGTATGCGAGTTCTTGTGAACTCAGTTTTCGTTGTAGAGACGTGCAATTCATATTGAATTGTCAAGGAGGATCTATCGAATCAAATGTTTGGTAAAATGATGAAAAAAGTGGTGTTAGAGCCGAGTTACAACACTTTGAACTGGTCCATTTCGGCAATTAATTTCGTAACAACCTAATATATATATATATATCATGACTTATAATAAAGGGCTTAGTCTGTCACGTGTGTGTGTGCGTGTGTGTGTGAAACGAAATTCCCTGATTGAAACATGATGATAGAGACGGGTATGGTGAGGTTCAAAGAATGAAGAGAAGTTCTAATGGAAGGGAAAGTGGAGGGCGACGGGTCTACCGCGGTTTGGAAGATGCACCGGCTTCTTAAAGCGGGGAAACGCCTAGAGACGGGTCCTACGGTGTGATAACGGTGCGCCAGCGTCCAAAAGTGGGAGAACGCCGGGGACGGGTCCAACGGTGTGATAAGGGTGCGCCGGCGTCCAAAAGTGGGGAAACGCCAGGACTCGGGTCCAACGGTGTGATAAGGATGCGCCGGCGTCCAAAAGTGGGGAAACGCTTAGAGTCGGGTCCAAGGAATCCCAGGAATCAAGGGCTTCTCAGGAGAGCGATAGAACTGCGTGGGAGGGAAGAGAATTTATCGATCCATTCACACTTTTGTGTTTGCTTTCAACGTGCAGTATGCGAGCGAAGCGAGCATCAATAGAAGTCTGGAAGTCCGGCGTCAGCCGGACGGCCAGACTAGTATATATATATATACGCAGTTCTATCGCTCTCCTGAGAAGCCCTTGATTCCTGGGATTCCTTGGACCCGACTCCAGGCGTTTCCTCACTTTTGGACGCCGGCGCATCCTTATCACACCGTTGGAGCCGACTCCAGGCGTTTCCCCACTTTTGGACGCCGGCGCACCCTTATCACATCGTTGGAGCCGACTCCAGGCGTTTTCCCACTTTTGGATGCCGGCGCACCCTTATCACAGCCGTGGACCCGTCTCCCGCCACTTTGGGCGCCGGCGCACCCTTATCACAGCCGTGGACCCGTCTTTCCCCACTTTGGGCGCCGATGCACCCTTATCACAGCAATGGACCCGTCTCCTCCCTGTTTGGGCGCCGACGCACCCTTATCACACCGTTGGACCCGACTCCAGGCGTTTCCCCACTTTTGGACTCCGGCGCACCCTTATCACATCGTTGGACCCGACTCCAGGCGTTTCCCCACTTTTGGACGCCGGCGCATCCTTACTGGGCAATTTATACTAGATGCGTGCGACTGACGCGCGTGCGTCTATAGGGCAATTTATACTGGATGCGTGCGACTGACGCGCGTGCGTCTATATGATGAAGAATAGGGCCCAGTCGCATAGCAGTCGCATCGCAGTCGCAGCTCAGACGCACGCGTTTACGACCTCGCGGCAGCCGCGCGTTCTTTTCATTGAGGATCTACATGCCGTGTTGACCGGTCTTCATGGAACATCCCATGTAGATGGATGCGTGCGACTGATGCGCGACTGACACACGCAGCTGGTAAAAATTACCCTTATATGATGAAGAATAGGGCACAGTCGCATTGCAGTCGCATCGCAGTCGCAGCTCAGACGCACGCGTTTACGACCTCGCGACGATCGCGCGCTCTTTTCATTGAGGATGTACATGCCGTATTGACCGGTCTTCATCGAAAATCTCTTGCAAATGGATGCGTGCGACTGACGCGCGACTGACGCACGCAGCTAGTATAAATTGCCCTTATCACACCGTTGGACCCGACTCCTGGCGTTTCCCCACTTTTGGGCACCGGCGCACCCTTATCACAGCCGTGGACCCGTCTCCCCTCACTTTGGGCGCCGGCGCACCCTTATCACAGCAGTGTACCCGTCTCCCCCCACTTTGGGCGCCGGCGCACCCTCCATGTAACGGTGGAGTGGTCGACATCACTCTATGCCACGCCCTCGAATTTTGTTCTATATACACACACACACACACACACACACACACACACACACACACACACACACACACACACACACACACACACACACACACACACACACACACACACACACACACAAAGTAAGCCCGTTATTATAAGTCATGATGTTTATATATATATATATATATATATATATATATATATATATCAGTGGCGGACGCAGGGGGGGGGGGGGGCGGCGCCCCCCCCCCCGAGAATGGGTCGCCAAATTTTCGAAATTACTTTACAATACAAATAAAAATCTTGTGTTAGTTTATTTTTAATTGTTTATTTTTATTATTATTTTTAATATATTTTTTATTTATTGTTTATTATTATAATTAATATTATTATTAATTTTATTTTCCATCTGGGTCCCCAAAACGGCGGAGACCCCACTTTTCTTCCCACGCCCCCCCTCCCGCCCACTTTCTGCGTCCGCCACTGATATATATATATATATCAGTGGCGGACGCAGGGGGGGGGCACCCCCCCCCCCTCCAGAATGGTCGCCAAATTTTCGAAATTACTTTACAATACAAATAAAAATCTTGTGTTAGTTTATTTTTAATTGTTTATTTTTATTATTATTTTTAATATATTTTTTATTTATTGTTTATTATTATAATTAATATTATTATTAATTTTATTTTCCGTCTGGGTCCCCAAAACGGCGGAGACCCCACTTTTCTTCCCACGCCCCCCCTCCCGCCCACTTTCTGCGTCCGCCACTGATATATATATATCAGTGGCGGACGCAGGGGGGGCGGGGGGGGGGGCGCGCCCCCCCCGAGAATGGGTCGCCAAATTTTCGAAATTACTTTACAATACAAATAAAAATCTTGTGTTAGTTTATTTTTAATTGTTTATTTTTATTATTATTTTTAATATATTTTTTATTTATTGTTTATTATTATAATTAATATTATTATTAATTTTATTTTCCGTCTGGGTCCCCAAAACGGCGGAGACCCCACTTTTCTTCCCACGCCCCCCCTCCCGCCCACTTTCTGCGTCCGCCACTGATATATATATATATATTTATATATATACCAGTCTGGTTGTCCGGCTAACGCCAGACTTCCAGACTTCCATTGATGCTCGCTTCGCTTGCATACTGCACGTTCAAAGCGAACACAAAAGTGTAAATGGTTTGATAAAATCTGTATACTTCTACGCTGTTTTATCGCTTTCCTGAGAGGCCCTTGATCCCGTAGGTGGTAGCTTCCCCCCATATGAACGAAGTTATGCTCTCCTATATGAGCGAAGTTAGTGGCCGTGAAGAATTGAGTGTAATCGATTCAGTGCAAATGTTATCTTGAAATGATTTGTGCTCAACTCGTTGTTGTGGTAATTCAAGTGATAAGGGTCCACGGGTGCATGTAAACGGAAAGGAAGGAGTGGTTCATTCAGACACAAACGGAATGGGAAGAAAACACGGATACGAAAGGAAACAATGTACATCTAGGTGATTTAGGTAGGAGAGTCCGTCGAAACAGGGAAAGTGTATCCCTCATGCAGAAATCGACGCGCCTAGCGAATTCCTATTACATGTGGAAGCCGGCGCACCCTTATCACACCGTTGGACCCAACTCCAGGCGTTTCCGCACTTTTAGACGTCGACGCACCCTTATCACACCGTTGGACCCGACTCCAAGTGTTTCCTCACTTTAGGAGGCACCTCTTCTTCATTGGCGGACCCGTTGCACTGGACCTTCTGCTCGACCATCTCTCTACCCCACTCCACCACACCATAAGGGTAATTTATACCAGCTGCGTGCGTCAGTCGCGCATCAGTCGCACGCATCCATTTGGAAGGGATTTTGCATGAAGACCGGTCAACGCGGCATGTACATCCTCAATGAAAAGAACGCGCGGCCACCGCAAGGAAGTGAACGCGTACGTCTGAGCTGCGACTGCGATGCGACTTCAATGCGACTGGGCCTTATTCTTCATCATATAGACGCACGCGCGTCAGTCGCACGCATCCAGTATAAATTGCCCTATACCCGTTCTTACCATTTTATAGGATCTCACAATCACCACCACTCGCCATCACTGACCAATCACAGTGCGTGCTACACGCACGCACAGAGTCACATAATGTCTGTATATATATATATATATATATATATATATATATATATATATATATATATAGAGTATGATATATATATATTTATATATATGAATTCATATGAATTCGTTCAGAGAGTGAAAAGAATGTTTCCTACCGTTCAATGTGAAACATATCGGTTTTGTCGAGACGGACGTGCGTATGCAGCTGGGTTTAGAGATTACGACGATGATAAAGGATGTAAGTGACACTACAGATTCAAATTCCCAGAGAAGTTACCGAAGATAAGTAAGTTTACGTCATTTGATTACCACTTCGTGCTTCTGACTTGTCTTCACAGGAGGCGTTGTGCCTACTATTTGACAGCTCTAATGTTTCTGACGGGAGATACTTCCTCAAGGGCATACAATAGCTGCAATGAAGGATTCTCATCTAGCAGTTCAACATAATTGGTAGCAGGGTGTGAATGATTGCAGTGAATTGTCTACTCTGAGCTACAGGGGCTATACTTTTGGTGAAATTGGTTCACAGAACTTCCCATTTAGTGGACTCCCTAATAAGGGAGGTATCAGTCGCTCAAAAACCTCGATGTTACCATGAGTCGCTTCGTGGTAGTAGTTTTCAAGCTTCAAGTTTTATATATATATATATGTATATATATATATATATATACTGATATATATATATGTTCCGCTTACTAGTTTTCAAGATCCGCTTACCTACTATCTGCGCCATGCAGTTGAACACATCTAGCCCCAAGCTGTCCGACCGCAGAAAAGTAACTCTTGCTGTTTTATGTGAAGTAGTGATTGAAGCTCAAAAAGTATAAACATTGGGTTCCGATGTAAAATGTCATCTCAGACACTCGAACCGTGCGAGCGCTCTGCAATGACCGTCCGAGCGCTCAGCAATGACCATCTGAGCGCTCTCCGTTAGCGCTTCTGGTACGTTCATTGAAGAGCGCTCACACGATCATTGCTGAGCGCTCATACGGTTTTCCATGTTCCTCGAGTCACTACTTTGGATCGGTCATGCACGGAACGGGAACTATTTGCGACTCGTGAATCACGGTAAATCTCATAAGCGCTCCCCCATCCGCTACAAGCGACCTGCAGAGACTTAACGGCCCGCACTCGGCGTGCGCTCGGACGGTGCGAGAATGAATATGAATGCATCTTATTCACTTTTCTTCTTTTTTCTCTTATTTCTTCCAATTCCTCATAAAACCATTTCCCTCGAATGCCACGCCCTATGACCGTGTGAAACGGATGAGCCATGCGCGGAATAACACAGGCGCGATCAGTCTGCTGTCAGAGGTCCGATAAGCTGAGACGTACCTCAGCCCATCATCACACTCGATGGTGTCCAGGTAGGGAACCTTCACTTATATCGATGAGGGTAAGTCGGGTCCGGGATGTAGTCCCAGACTTAGAGATGGATTTAGCAATATGCATTTTAAGTCTTGCAAAGCAGGGTTTACATATAGCGTGCAATTGTGGCTCGAATTCTTCACTGAGCAAAATCACTCCGAGAATAGCCGCTGATACTTCCAGAGATAAGTTTTCCCAAAATCGGTGGGATTTAGCTACAATCAAAACGTAGAAATAAGGGTGTTATGTGCGATTGAAAAAAATATATATATTGCGCAGATGACAGCTGGACTTAGAATGAAGTTCTGAGGAGAATCACATATAATACTTGATACTTTCGTTCACTTCCAACTAGAGCCCCAAGGTGAGAAGTTAAGTAAGAAGTAATAAAAGAAGGCAAATTCAATAACAATGCAAAAACAGGTTACAATTGCACAAAGGGGACCATAAATGGAAAACACATCTTCGTAGCTGCTGTCGTTGATTGGACTCAAAGCAGGGCTGTCCAATAAGCAGCCGACCTCAGAAATCTGAATAAAAGAAATAGTACATTCCACTACTCCCGTATCATTTGCAAGAAGTGGGCCGTGAATTCGGAGCGCTCGCACGGTGAGAGGCTCCGCCCACAAAATTAGGTGCAGCGCTCGCACGGTGATGCGCTTCAGACCTAACAAATAATTCGCCGAAAGAATTAGCTGGTGTGAAAATTCTTCATTGCAAGCGATGGTACTGTGGTGTTCCTGTTGTCACTAAAAACGTTCAAAAGATGATGCAATGAAGATAAATTCATCGCTCCTCGAGGGTCTGGAATTGATGGCCAGATCTCTTGTATCAGGTTGTTGCGGAAATAATTGCCGTTTTGGAGTATGCTCAACTGAAGTTTTCTGTCCCGCCCAATTTGAGCAAATTCAGCCCAACTTATGTAACCTTTTGGTAGTGCTTTTGTTCCTCTTTCTAATGCTGCTTGAATATTCTGGCTAGCTCTTTCCTGAGGTTTTTATAAAGTCGCGAATAAATGATGAGCCGACGCGATTTTCGGCTAATTATGGTTAATGACATTAAACTCGATCATTCTTCGACGAAGGTGAGCGGTATTCTTGCTTTTGTTTTGGCTTGGAATCGGCTTCCCAATAGACAGTGAGCTATTCGGTCGCAAATTTTTCTTCCTTTGATTTTGATCGCCAATTGTGACCGCAAGTTGTTCCCTGACGATGAAGCGTTTAGGAAGTCGTAGAATCTAAATCGGATCCTACTATTTAGACGTTGAAAGCAGGGATGGGGGCTCACTGTACCACAGTCCCAAAACATTTGACTACAATCGACATGCTAAGAAAGGTGCGGAAGTGAACACCCCAAGATCTGACAGATGACCAGCGTCTCACCCCCTGTGACATCTTTTCTAGCATAATTTTTCGTCCCAGAAGCTACCCATTTCTAGAGCGTATAATACACAGCTATAGATGGAGTTTGGCTCCTGTACGATAGAAGGAAGTGTGAACTTTTATCGGTAGATACTTTCTTCTATCTCTAAGTTTTCCTAAACTAGACCTTCACACTAGGGAAGTTGCATCACGATTTTGGGTGTGCTGTAAAGGTGTGATTCACTGCAGTCTCCCCCAACACAACCAATAATCAAGAAAAGAGACCTAGCATTACAATTTCGAGTTGATGTCCGCAAATCTGCTACAGATGTGATTGACAATGGTGGAAAAAGCTGGTTTTAACCTGCTCCAGGGTAACGCTAAGCTTCACATTCCAAAACTCATCCAGCAAAAACTGATGCAGAAAGGTATCAAAGCACTCACTCATTGGCCTTATACCTCAGACCACTACCCTACTGTATGTAATTTTTCCGAGCTTCAGATACAATCCTGCAACAGCAGAAGATTGCTGATCTGAAGCAGGCTGAAATCGCCTTACAAAAGTTTGTGAATTCTTGTGGTCTCAGCTTTTGTTGTAGAAGGGTGCCATCACGGCACACAGTCGGGGAGGATCTGTCAAATTGAATGGTTGCTAAACTGATGAGAAAGATGGTGTTTGAGTCGAGATACAACACTTCGAACTGAACGGTTCCTTTCTGCAATTAATTTCGCAACAACTTAATAGTATGGTGTTTGTCGTTTGGTAGTACGGTATTTTTCCTAGAAAACGGTCTTAACTCATCATCAGGGTCAAGCATGACGATATGAAGAACCGACTCTCAATACGAGCCCCCCCCCTATTCCCTCGTCCAACCCCACCTTTTTAAGACCCCCTCCCCCCATTCCCCACCTTTGCTCCAGCACGTTTTCTCTGTACATTGAGCAGTCTTCAAGGCAGAAGACACAAAAGAAACACATTAAGAAGCCCAAAATTGTAACTAAAACAACCTCGAACTCGATATGCCTAGTTTCTTATCCGATCGGACAAGACAAGCAGCGAGAACGACCATGTCATTGTGTGCCAAAACAGCACTGATTGGCAGCGTATGCGAGAAATTGTTTTCAGTGCTGGCACCTGCGCGCCCATGGGTTCATTTCCCGGCGCCTCCAAGGAATTTTTGCACGGATCGGAGCGCTTCAGGATTTAGGGTGCAGTAAAGAGGATGGAAAGATTCGAAAATGAAGTGAGAGGAGCCAAATCGATCGGTTAACATGCGAGCATTCGCCTGCATGGCCCGCTAGTGTGTGGAAAACTAGGGTGACTTAGACCTGGTCTTGAAGTTCTCTGACTCGAAACAACAGATGCCTTTCAACGTGTTGATACACAGAGGACGATCAGCTCTATTTTTTCTGTTTCAATTTTCTATATCTTCATATATTTTCGGGAGCTCGATGGGAAATCGATGAGAAGTTTGACGAATTTCCAATCGATTTCCCATCTAAATTGCGGAAAAACTAACGAACTTCGTGGAGCCAGATTCCGCGCTCGAATCTCTATTGTTGGTGGAGATCTTTTATCAAAGATAGAACGCTCAATGTAAAAGTGAACAATACATTCTCGAGAGTACTACCGATGAGAAGTCAAGAGTACTCCCGAGAAGTCAAGAGTACTCCCCCGAGGGAGTGCACTGGGACCACTGCTATTTATTGTCTATCTGTACGACTTGTCCGATTACTGCGTAAAAATGCTAACATTAAAATACCGACGACATAAAAATGTGTGTTACGTGCATTGAAACTTACGCTTCGAAAGCGAACGTGCAACTTCAAACCGCTATTGACAAACTTGTCAAATATATGAGTGATCGGCAATTAAAATTTTCTACAAGGAAAACATTCGCCTTACACCTAGGGAAAAGCAACATGGAACAAAGCTATTTTCTTACTACGGACACTGAGATTACAAAAACGGACAATGTTAAGGATCTCGGAGTATTTACAATGGAAGAGTTTGCTTCAGTAAACATTGAAATGGTTGTGACGAAAGCAAGGCAAACTATGTCCCGGTTATTGAAAGTTTCTAAACTGCTCATGTAGGAACATTGTGCAAGCTCTACAATTCGTTCGTTAGGACAATTCTTTAGTCAAGCTGAGTTGTTTGGAATCCTTCCAAGGAAAAAGATGTAAATCTAATAGAAGGTGTACAGAGGACATTCACACGAGTGATATTTCATATTTTCAAACTCGAAACATTCACAACCAGTTCCGGATTATGAATGTCGCCTACGAAAGCTTAAATTGGTCAAACTAAGCTTAAGCCGTATCGCCGCTGACCTATTCTACGTGTATAATGTTTGAAGTCTCGAACACCGTTTATGCTTCTCTAAATTTTACGTGTTTTGAAACCATGTGATGGTCGCACGTGTTCTTTCGATGTTAGCATACCGCGCACAAAAAACAAAAGCTATTACCACTTCTTTTTTGGGAGAACTGCAAGAATGTTCACCTACCAACTGAATTTTTCCACAAAGAACAAAACTTGAAATTAATTCTCTCTAATCAGTCACTCCGATTTATTCTAGACTGTCCAAGCAACGACTGGTAAGAAAAACATGGAGTGCGGCGTTTTACGAGAACTCAAGGAAGAATGAGAGACAGGACGATCACGATTGATATCATATTCCTATTACGTGAAGGACAATGCCTGGCACTGAGAAAATGATATGTTTCAGAATACTATGAGTGTATTCCTTATTGTGCATCTTTTGGAGAGGAGTTTTTGGAAGTAGAATGCGACAGTGGTTTTCACACCCTGCTGTCATGGGATAAGTTCAAGGGTTAGGAGGCTTTACGTGCAATTATATACCCAGCCGCTCTGCTGTGAGAGCAACTAAAGTCTGATTCGTAGGAGAGCCTCAATTGCCTGCGTTCCAAACATTATATGAATTTATACTTTCAAAAGATGCTTCCAAAAACCTTCGAAACAATTGTCAGGATTCTTTTCTACCTTCGTCTTGGAGGGTTGCAATGTGCCCTTGGCACTTTGTAGTGAAAATATGATAAAGTATGTGAAGCGGTCCGCCCTCCTTCCTTACCACCAAGAATGATCACGCCATCACGTGTTAAAACACGACTGGTTGGCAGCGCATGAGAGAAATCGACTTCAGCGCACCCACAGGTTCGATTCCCGACGCCTTCAATAGATTTTCGTACGGGTTGGAATCACTTCAGAATCAAGTGTGAGGTAAGGAAGTTGGAAATGTTAAAAAACGAAGTGTAGTTGGCGAGAGCGACCGATTGCTCATGCGAGAATTCGCCTGCAGGGCCCGTCAGACCACGGAAAATTGGGGTGACCTAGGCCTCGTGCAGAAGTTCTCGGACTCGAAATGTGGAAATGCTTTTCAACATCTCAAAAGAGGATGATCAGCTCTACCTTTTACCAGTGCTTCAATATTCTGTATCTCCATATATTTTTGGGAGCTCCAAGGGAAATTTTTCAACTTTTCGGGTCTTCAAGTGGAAATTTCCAATCTAACTCACTCAAGCAGAAGCGTACACTGGGGGATGAAGAATGAATGCTTGGAGCTCTATTGCGCAAGGGTAGTGAAATTTCGTTAAAAGGAAAACTTTCTTCATGAGAGTTGAAGTGAAAACCTCGCAATTTGAACAGATAATGAAAATTGAGTAAAGCTTGGGAAATCACTGAGAAGCAATTTGCTGATATCACGAGAACTTTTCTTCCATTAGTTTTAATTGAGGAAATTTCCCATTTAAGTGCAGAATCCGGCTCCACGAATTTCGTTAGTTTTCCCGCAATTTAGATGGGAACCGATGGGAAATTCGTCAAAGTTCCCTTCGATTTCCCATCGAGCTCCCAAAAACATATTAAGACATAGAAAATTGAAACTCTGATAGAAAATCGAGCTGATCACCCTCTATGTACGGCACATAATGACGTGGTCGTTCTTGCTGGTTGTCTTGTCCGATCGGATAAGAAACTAAGCATATCGATTTCGAGGTTGTTTTAGTTCCAATTTTGGGCTTCTTAATGTGTTTCTTCTGTGTCTTCTGCCTTGAAGACTGCTCAGTGTACAGAGAAAACATGCGGGAGCAGAGTTGGGGTGTGGAGGGAGGGGGTCGTGAAAAGGTGGGGTTGGACGAGGGAATAGGGAGAGGGGAGGGGGTCGTATTGAGAGTCGGTTCTTCATATCGTCATGCGTGACCCTGGTGATGAGTTAAGACCGTTTTCTAGGAAAAACACCGTACTGCCAAACGACAAATACCATACTACAAGAGATCTGTCCATCAAATCCAGACCCTCGAGGAGCGATGAACATATCTTCATTGCATCATCTTTTGAACGTTTTTAGTGACAACAGGAACACCACAGTACCGTCGCTTGCAATAAAGAATTTTCACACCAGCTAATTCTTTCGGAGAATTATTTGTTAGGTCTGAAGCGACCAATCCAAATAGCGTCTTTTGCAGATGCGTTGACAGAGTTGGATGTCTGTATATCGCTTGATTGTGATATTCCGCCGGTGAAAATGGAGTTGGGGGGAGGCCACTTGGTATATGAACTGTCTTGCACGTACAGACTTGTTAGCTGACACGTCCAGAACGCTCTGACTTGTTAGGATTCTTAATGTGCAGTAGTTACCTGAAATGCAAACAAGTCTGTATGTGCAGGACAGGTCATATTATTGACTTATACCAAGTGGCCCCCCCCAACTCCCTTTTCACCTATTCCGCCTTCTTGAATGTGAATGATAGCGGATAGTGCAGGAACACAAGGTCTCACCAGTTTCCACAAACAAATAGCATCGGAGGGAAAACCTCCCACCTTATGATGTGAAATACACCACCAAAAGCACTCCCTTGGGTAGTGAAAGAAACCATGAGCACAATTAAACTGATGTGCCATATATTGAACAATCTCAATCGATTTCTGGAAGAAGAGTTCATTATGTAGATCGAAAAATCACCAAAAGAAAGAAACGAGTTCACATCTGTTTTTTTTTAAGGTTGAGAATGCCTTTTAGAAGGAACAATGCCATCTTGCACTCAGCTGTCACTACGGAGTTGAACAAAGACCGCGTGAAATGGGGTATACTTCTCGATCAAGTTTGCTTAGGGGCACTACATCATTATCGTTCAAAGTATGCGTCAGACTTCGTCAGAACCCCACACTTTCACCACTTCTCTTTATTGTTTTTATGAACATGCTATCAAGGCAGGCATCTCCACTCGTGTTGTCTGCATACGGACAATGTTATGGTAATCGGAAAAGAAGTCCTAGAAATAATGTGGGCTGAGGAGGATTGGTTTTGCGATTTGACTCGTTTACAAAGAAAACAGGGTAGAATGAGTGCAGAAGAAGATGTCCCATGTGATTCTTTGTGTCACTTTTCCTGTCACCAAATGATTATCCATTGATTTACACAGAGCTGTAAACAGGCTGCTAAGCTGTTTCTCCCGATGCTTCGGCTGATCTCCTTTCCTAGAGCCAGGAATCTGATAAACCACCTGTTCGATTAAATCTCTCCAGAACTATGCGAGCATAACTTTTGATCCAATTTTTAATCAGAGAATTAGCTGACAGGTCCTGTGTTTAACCGTGTGATGCTACAGCACTGATGTTAAATGAATATTATTTCAGCGTTGATCAAGCCATGGTGGCTGGGCAAGCACGAGCTTTCCCCCTTTGTACAGCAAAGTTCGATATATGTCTACGGTCAGACTGGCTCGGCTAGATCAAATATGGAGGGCTGGTTGGAGAAGTTGTTTCGAGATTGTCCGAGTATCAAAAGTGGGTTGTTCTTTAAGTACAAAATTGACAGAAGTTGAACCTAGGACGGAATCTTGACACCTCTACAGTTTACTTGAAAACATTTCAAATTTGAGATCGTTTTGTAGCTTCAGCCATTCAAGATCACTCCTATGGTCCTGTTCTCTTGGGCATACAGGATCAGCTACGGGTCCAGATATCCTAGACGGACATACCGTCATCATTGGTGAGGTCAAGATTTGCATTTTTATTTTGGTGGAGAAAGAAACGTTCATTAGGGCATTGTTGCATATCGCATATATAAAAATGTCTGAATACGCAGTTGCATCTAATCTGCATCAGTTGCATCTCATCTCCCTCAAAATAAAAATACAAATCTTTAATCCCGTGATCTGCACCACTGGTGAAGGTGTGTCCGGCAAGAATGTCTGCAACGATAGCGAGTACTCTAAATCCCAACAGAATCAAGCACTTTTTGCCCACGGTTGTTATGCAGGACAAAGAAGAGCTCGAAGCACGGCCGTAGAAGTGATCCAAAGTGACTAAAACTGCCGAGTGGAATTAGTTTCGCGGTGTTCTCATTAAAGCTCCGAAGATGTTAGGATGAAGTCGTCAGGATGTCAGGATTAGGATACGTGATTGTATCCTGTCAGATATAAATTCATTTGCTGAGGAAATTTTGAGCTTGCTCTTAGTGTAACACAAGTAGTACTCTAGAGAAAACTACAGGGTGGGCCAAAATTATGGGAACTGCCCGCACACTGTGAATTTGCTCCAAGTATTGGCAAGCTTCAAAGTTCTTTCAAGATTTCTCAATTTTCCCTAACAGTCCAAATTTTCTACTTTCTGCTGATTTCATTTAATATGTCGCTTTCAACCATTGTCCAATTATAGACCTATCGTCCTGTAACTATCACTCAGCACCACAGCAACATTTAGACACGCAAGAGTTGTAGCCTCTCTAAAAAGTGCAAAAACCTTATCTACGAAGTGGTGCAATGTGTCAAAGTCCTGGTAACAGGAGGCATTAGTTTTACTTGTGGAAGATGCCGTCCCTCAAAAATTTTTGCCAAAATCGCAAAGAAACGAGGTATACCCGACGCAAGCCAATGAGCCGTTTCCATAAAATCTCTTGTGAAACGAACGTTATCGAGTCATCAATAAGGATAACTGGAGGAAACAACTAGAGCGGAAATTCTTGAAGGCAGTGAGTCACCTTGTTTTCATGTTTGAGGTCTTGGCGGATTCTGAATCTCTTAATGCGCTGAATCCAGCGGTGCACATGAAATGTTACAAAACAGCCTCTGAACCCCGTTTTAAATCGTTTTTCGGGACGGGGTTTGGAACATTTTGTCGAGCCGAGTGGACGCGTGAAGCCGGTTGGTCTTATAGATCGGACACATTAAGAAGTAATGCCAACGCTGCAACCGTGGCTGGCAGCCAGCACAGTCACGGACCCACATTGTCGGTGAACTGTACATTCAGACCCTCCGAAAACGGGTTTCCGTCACTTTTGTGCGCTATGACGTACATCATTGGAATCAGCGTGACGAGAAAGTCTAGAGAGTGCTGATATCCACAGTCCGTGGAACGAGGTGACACACTGCCTTTAAATAAGAAAAAGTATCACTCGGTCGTGGAGCCCACAAGAATGTCTGTGAACGTAGCTAGCAAAACTTTTTCAAGCCGTCAACTTCAGTCGGTGGCCTACCAATTCCATCGGCTTCCGCTTACCGGATTGGGTGACCGGCTGATTGCCTGATCAAATGCGTGCTAGGAACCACATATTGGCGTTGGTTCGTTTGTTGCGGGAGCATTTCACAAAAAAAAAAGATTGTTAGTGACCACTACTTGCGTGCCGCAGACAATACCTACAGTGCCCGCACTAAGTTTGTTAAAAATGAACATCTATTCAGAGTTAATCTGAGCACTAAAAATGACTCTGGAATTTCATTGTTCAAAACCGGTATTTAGAGGTGGTTTCATGATATATTCTAGCCTACTCCATTGCTGCTTTCGACTCCTGATTTGGTTCGCTTTGTTAGGATGAGTTATAGCACTGGAACGAAAAGAACGCAAATACGCGTTCTGAATGTTCATTTCCAACAAACTTAGTGCGGTATTGTACGTTGTACTTCTGAAGGCCTTATATCGATACTGATAGACACTACATTCGAAATCAAATGTAGATTTATTCCGCTGTAAAAGTACCTGATATTCCCTCTTAGAAACCTCCCCGATATTATGGCTCCTTGATCTAGGAAGTTAAACTCATTTGGTACCCATAATTTTGGCCCACCATGTACATTTTCAGTCCCATTCACCAATCTGTAGGTCTTGGTTTTTTTTTCAAAGATGAAATTGCCATTGCGGAAGCTTTGGCCAGGAAAGCTTTGTAAGGACATTTCAGATATAATCCTAGCTGGTTCTGAAGAATTTGCCACTTGCTTTCGGCACTACAGGGACGATGTTGACTGTGACAAGCTTTGGAAGAAATTTATACGACACATTGAAGACCCTACTAATAACACTCAATGCATGGAAGCTAGGGAACGTATAGATGAAGGTATTTTCGTACGTTTCCTTCAATATCTTTCCAAAAATGAGAGCAAACGATCGTACTTGATTGCTGAGATTGTTTTTTTTGTCTTGCATGGTTTGTAAGTATTAATGCACTCGCTTCACCGCAATGTACTACTGCTTATTGGCGCTGCCTCCTTCTCCATCTTCAAACCCTCCTCCTTCACAAGAAGAGAAATCGCCATAGATGACTAACTCAGGAACGACAATTTCCAATTTCTCCACCTCATAGTACCCCAGCTCTGTGCACGTGACGCCATGGTGGTTCTCATACAATTAACAGTGGCCGCTACCAATTATAGCTATCACATTGCTTGTCACGGTTATAGTCCGCTTCCGAGAACAGATAGGCAAATTTTAATTCTTTTCCAGTTTTCCATTCTCAAACTTTGCGCCACCAGACGTCTTCTGCTTAAGATGAAATCGGAGCACGTAAGATGTCAACGATCCCTTGTTCTGAGAAAAGCTGCAAACATGAGGGCAGAGCACAGCACGATATGATCACTAGAGGTTGGGGACTACTAAGTCTAGTCAGATTCTGGGTGACTAAGTGCCTACATATAAGAGTGTTTCAGGAAAAAAGGAATTACCAGAAAGAAAATTAAGTGATGTTAGAGAAAAGCTCTTACTTGAGAATAATATTTCCGTCATGTGAACAGTTTGCGAATATGTATCAGGTTGATGCGAAATTAATTGCCAAAATGAACACTCCAATTCGAAATGTCTTACTTTCTCTTCGACAGTCTTACTTTCTCTTAATTGGTAGGTCGTGTGTGTGTGTGTTTGTGTGTGTGTGTGTGTGTTTGTGTGTGTGTGTGTGTTTGTGTGTTGTGTGTGTGTGTGTGTGTGTGTGGTGTGTGTGTGTGTGTGTGTGGTGTGTGTGTGTGTGTGTGTGTGTGTGTGTGTGTGTGTGTGTGTGTGTGTGTGTGTGTGTGTGTGTGTGTGTGTGTGTGTGTGTCCCCTTGCTTTGTTGCTTGAAGTCAGATGTTTTGAAACTGTAGCACAGTGAACGTCTATCCCTGCTCTCATCGTCTGAATGGTGAGATCCGCTTCAGGTTCTACGACTGCCCTCAACGCCTGATCGTCTAACGACATGCCGCGACAGCGACCGTAGTTGCATTTTAGTTTGAAATCGTAGGAAGAAAACTTTGCGAGTTCCTAACTCACTGTCGGTTGTGAAGGCGATTCTTATTTGGAACAAAAGCAAGATTACCGGGCACCTCCGATCCAGAGTGATCGAGTTTGAAGTCATTAACTAAGATCACCCAAGAATAGTGTCGGCTCATCATTTATTCGCGGCTCCGCAAAAAGGTAATGGAAAGAGCTAGCTAGAATATTCAGGAAGCACTTGAAAGAGGGGGAAAGCCCTTTCAGAAAGTCACAAAAGTGGACTTGAAGTCGTTCAAATTCCACAGAAGAGAGAAGCGTGTTTGTACCCCAAAACGGCAATTAATTTCGCACCAACCTGACATTTGGTCCAGCTTACCTGAAATCCAAGCTGAAATGTTTGAAAAATTAATAACAACATGGTACTGTTGGAATCTAGTAGAACTCGTTCAAACTTGTAAGTAGACCTGTCAGGAAAAAAAAGTTGTCGCACGTTTTTATCCCAACCCCGAAACTTTTTCAGGAAAGTTCTCTAGTTCAAAGGAGCACTTTGATGAGCTATCACCTGCAAAATGAGGGTAATAATTCTCGCTCCAAAAGCTGCATTTATAGTACGTCGGAATCCGATCCAGTCTGACAACAAAAGATACGTATCGATTATCGGGTAACGGCGATCAATACGTATCTCTTGTTATCCGACAGAATCGGACTCCAATGCACTATAAGTGCAGCTAAAGGACATCCTTCGTTTTTGTGAAACCGACTTCGTTTTTGTGACGAACCTTCGAATGTGGTAAAAAGTGGCCAATTGTCACCTTTTAACCACTTTAGATAGTTTTTCACGAAAAAGAAGTATGCATGGGATAATTCTTAGTATATTATGGATCTACAGCCAAAATTTCAACATGATCCATCACCTACAGGAAGAGCAACACCTGATTAGTATTAGAGCGCGCCAGGGCACAAGTTCAGAACGAAGTGGTTTACAGCCCGTCCAATTCATATTAGATGCATGTGTTCGAAAAGCACGTATCTATTTCACAACGGACAGACCCAGTCGCAGTTTGACGATTCTCAGGCACAGGTAATGCCTACGCTTTCGTGGTTCTGCGTCGGCCATGCGGCATTTTCGTTCAAAAGATGCATTGGCGTTGCCTGGCTCTCGAGGAGAATCCTTCGAAAGTCAGCGGAAATGGAAATTCAGGTTATCAATCGCCAGATCACCATTTATGGGTCACAAAATCATTCCTTCAAACACATCACATCTCTTCGCAGCGGGCACTGGTACTAAGTTACCCCGAATATGCTCGACGCCTACTAAGTCCTGCTGGTCAATGACCATCACATGCTGTGCCCTGCATGATGAGTATAGATTTTGCTTCTACCAACGCCTCTCGCAACCCTCCGTTTAATGTCCGACTCATCATGCCTTCTTGGGAAGCTTAAACACAGCTGACCACAGTGCCAAAATGAGAGTTATCCCATTCTCCGGACGGCGTGCTTTTCAACAACGACATTATTGGACCGCTGGAAGTGAAACACTACATGGTCTAGGAGCATTCCGAGATGTTTAAGGTTTTCCGATCAGCTGCTGAACGTTTTTTTTTCTTCCACTCGAAGTATCTTCGTTCTTCATCACGGCTTCAAAAGTGGATGGATGAAAATGACGACCACTTAGTGTCCTGAAGATTTCCAACAGAAGAGAAAAGGTCCGAAATTCCACTGAGGTCTAAAAAGTCTCAATTATTTCGTGACATCCTATTAACTCACTCTTTGTTCAAGTCTATGAACTCGTTGTTCTCAGGAAGTAGTGAGAGAGTAACAAACAGTTTATTCTTTCCAGACCATTTCCCGAATTTTAATTAACGATTGCTGGTGGAATAATTTGTACTATTCCCACAAATATTTTTTTCCTTAAAACATAATCTTCTCACCTTAAAGTGGGAAATCTCATTTGATGGTAGAGGAATTGACTCCGTTTATACAAAATTATCCATTCAGAATGGAAACCCGTCTGGACTAGCAAACGTCCAACTACTACTACCGAAACGACGCCTGCAGTCACTGAGCAAGGTTTGGATAAGTATTTGCTATTCATACGCAAGCACAACTTGAATGAAATGAACAGTATTCACTGATGAATTTACCTTTTCGAAGGATAAAGATTGAGTAAGCAGCAAGAGACGCTTAGACTAGGAACTAACAATGAGTGGTAGTGATTCATGTTTCGGCTAAGCATCTGGGCCCGTATCCAGTATACTTTATCCAGTCTCCCATGCAGATATTCTGGAGCCGTATCTAGTATATTGAGTTGGTGAAAAGTTCTGCAACGCTTTATTTTTTTTTAAAACGCAGAAGCAGTTTGACAGGAGGGTCTTGTGTCGGCATAAGGTGGTGGTCTCGAAGCTTTCAGGTGAAGGGGATAGGATGGAAGTCTTCAGCTAGTCGAGCCTCACATCGCTCTTTGTCCATTGTGGTATCCTGCAAGGACATCCTGCATCAAGCGCCAATGCCAGTATATGTGCTGCGTTTGAAGGGATCGTTATTCACCATTCGACGTCTCGTTGGTACCAGGGCTTCGAGTCTGACGAAATAATGCTTGAAAGTCATAGCTTCCAAGATCGGCTGTTTATAAATCTTTGCGACAAGTTGCCAAGAAGTGGCCTCAAAGTGATGTGCGATTACTGCGCTACTAAACTGCAGAAGTTTACAGACGCTACCAGTAAAAATCGCCCAAAATGAGCAAATGTTTATCTTCCGCAAGACGGTGCTCACGCGCATCCTGCAAGCGCAGATCGTGAGAAGAATCGGGATCTTGCTTGGGGAATTCTGTCACACTGTCCATACTCGCCAGACCTGGCCCTATCGAACTTTCACCTTTTCCTGGCCAAGAACGACCGTCCACGGAGAATGAGGCTTAGCAATCAGCAGCGACTCGAAAGTCAGGTGTCAAAGTTTTTCGACCCACAGCCACCACAGCTTTGGCAGCAATGGAAGAAGAAGCTGCCCGAAAGATGGATGATGGTGCTGCACAATAGTGGTAAATATATCACCACTTGAGATTTTGTATCAAGAAAGAAATCCATTTCCAAAGAGAGTTGTGAGTGTCGCAGAAATTTCTCACCAACCCAACATTTGACCGTGGGAGCGAAAACACAGCGGGTATACACCTGTTCCCACGGTCTTTATCCGATCTGCTATCCAATATAACTCATACATCCAAAAGTGCATTTGTAGGCGCAAGTGCGGTGTCTCGGTGAGAGACAACACGATATATGACGCAGCCAACTAATTTGTCCGCATAAAAATGCAAGTTAGGAATGAATGACCACAATCCGGACCTTTCGGGGTATGGCACAGTGAAAATGAAATGGTGGCATGACTCGAACCGTTCGGATTTTGCCATTCATTTTCTACTTTGCATTTTTGCGAGGACATTAGTTGGCAGCGTCATATATGAATATGAGAAAATCGTTCATGAGAAAATCATGGATCGTTATCAAGTGGAAACCAACGGTGAAAAGATGTCCTGTAGTGAAGCGAGTGGATTTGCATATCTGTGGAGATCTTTTTATTGGATAGTAGATTCACTGAAACACAGCAATATATCCGCTAGAGAGCATTTATCCGACTGGATAAAGTATGTTGGATACGTTTCGGCTTGGATGGTTACAAATAGAAATGAACAGGAAACAGCTATATTTTCTCCCTCAGTGAATACTATAAAAACAACTTCGCGGTTTTTCAGACACAAATACCACAGCAGGCGAAACCATCGCTGGAGAAATCGCTGGTCTTATAATACCGTTGATAATTGTACGTCTCACTCTGAAGTTTGATGGCTTTGTCGTCTTCTTTTTAAAATCTTGTTCTCGAGAAGAGGAACGTTGGGAGAACGATGAGCTCGACAGCATACTCTCATCAACGTTCTGGATCTGGATGTGGATCCAAAACGTGAACGTGATAACGTTCACATTTTGGATCCACATCCAGATCCTTCTCACTTTAGCTGCTTGGTTGTGATACCTAATGAGCTCATCAGAATTCAAACAAAGTTATCAACCTTATCTCTAGCACTCCTCTCCAGCATTCTCTTCCTATTTTGCACAAAAACAGTACAAAAATAGTGGTAAGGTGAAAAACGTAGATGTGCTTGTAAGATGCTTATTTAGCTTATTAGGTACCCCCAGTCCACCGCGCCATATATTGAGCTACTACTCTTATCTGCTGCTTTTATGAAGGCGTCACGTACTTTCCCCCAAAGCTTTACCATTTGAGAGTCGTCAGATTCGTCCTTGAGGGGTTGTCTAGACCTTTGCCCATAAAGATGCAGATTAAGTCGTCGATTTCTGTCCCAGAAGAAGTCGACATGCCAGAACATCAGTTCATTCACTAGATCAACTGATAACGTCGTGTAAGGCATTACCAAGCGAGGCCGTACTAATATTAAGTTGTAGGGGAAGTTCCCGCGGTTTTTAAAAGTCTGCTTTTTTAAACTCCAAGGTGCCCTGCAGCAACTCGACTTTTGTATATATAAGGAGGTTGGGTATGAGAAAGTTTATTGCTATAATTACTTCTAAACTCCTCCAGAATTCCCTGCAGAAAGATGGTGTTTGTAAAGAAGTACATCTGCGACCTTTTAGTATTTGACTTCAAATCTGGTGAGTCGGCTACCAGATCCAGTCGAATCAACGCTGCATTTGTGGAACGTACTGTGCCCGAACGCTCTGTGCAGGATTGGTTCAGAAGCCTTCGCGTTGGCCACTTCAACCTCTATGTTTCCACATGGTCGGAACACTCTTCCAGATCCGACAATGATCGATTGCGGCAGCTGGTAGATTCAGATCCATGGCAAACTAAAAGACATGCGAAAGGACATAAGTCTTGGGTTTTCATTTTGCCACTATCACCGATTGCCTGCCTCATGAAAGTTATCACTGTGAGTGATGGTGGTCTGGGAAGGGGATCTCAAGCGACGTACAGAGCTGGCTGTCGCCCTCGTACAGGGGCGCAGAGAACTGGCTGGAGCCCATCTTCACAGAGGATGAGAAATAGTGTCTGTACGTCAACATCAGCCACCACCGGCACTGTGTTGAATAAGATGAGCGGCCTGAGCCGCGGCCGAACGCTGGCCTCCACTTGATGAGAGTCATGGATTGTGTTTAGTGTGACAGCAAAGGCGAAATCACTGTGCGATCCGACTCCTGCACGACGATGCTTGTCCGGGCACTGCAAGAGTGACCAGCAAGAAGCTGGTGGACTTTGGATGGGAATTGCTGCTTCACCCATCATAGAACACTGACATTGCACCAACAGATTACCACCTCCTCTTGTCTCTCTATAAGGCCATGCAAGCAAAAGCGTTCGATGATGGAGATGACTTGGATCACTGGTTGAACAAGTTCTTACCGTCGATGCCAAGCAGTTCTACGCCGGAAGCATCGAGACGCTTTCCGAAAACTGATGAGATATGATAGGACGTGGTGGTGATTTATTCGTTTATTAATGTGCTTTTCTATCTTCAGAAAGTCAATTGAATGTAATGTTCCAAAAATCGCGAGAACTTTCCCTACAAGCTAGAGGCGCATAAACGGTGTTGGTCGCTGCTGCTACGGCTGCAATGTTTTCAGTACTTATCGATTGGTATCCGATGAAAGCAACAACGACACACTCCCTCACGATCGATATGCTCCAAGAAGCAGCGACAAAAAGCGCTTTCAATCTCGAAGAGTATAGAAATAGCGTGAATAAATTACGAATTCGTATCTTATCTAGCTCATCCGGAGAACTTAACAGAATTTAAGTGCTAATGAAATAAAAAGATAAAAATTTTGAATTTGAATAGTTATACCATGTTGCACAGCTGATGGAGTTCCTCTCTGTTAAAGGAGCGAGCCCTACAAGGCGGGATCTGAAAAACCTCATAGTTTTGAATATTTACAAGCATTTTATATATTGAGATCAGTCCGAATTACGCCAATGTCTCAAGTATGAAAAGAGGATACAATATTTTCCTTACAATTAGCACTAATTCTTATACAAATCTCCGCTTACACCTGGTATTTCAGGCGATAGCGACGATCAGCTTCATGTGCTCCAACCTCTACCTTGTTTTGACCCGAGACAGACCTCCAAAAAAGGTGAGCTCTCAAACATCGGCTAGGGCTAATTTTAGGCTTTTGGTATAGTGAGGTCGTAGTTCATTATTGGTTGTTATGATTAGCTCAAATCCTAGTTCTCAGGGCAAAAGGGATTGCGGTGATGTCATGACATGGGGTCATCCTACCCAATGATTTCGACAAGGTCCAAACTGCAAACAACATTTACACCCTTATGCTCCACCGAGTGTGTTCCATCGAATAGCTCACGGGATTTTTTTTTGGTGACCTTCGACAAAAAGTGAACTTCTTTATGCACTTTTCAGGCAAAATTTCAATTCTTATGCCTAAAATTCACATAAATTATGTAACATCTTGGGATAAAAGACGGCATAACAGCTGTAATCATTCACCCAAGTCTTTTGACATTTTTGCTCTTCTTTGAGGCATTAAAGAATCGCAGAGTGGACACTAGCTTCGTGACATATGTTGTGTTTATAGTTCGAGGCGAGGGCTACGACAGGCGCGACGCTAGGAGTAGCCATGGCATCGCGCCGTGTCGCTGGCCCGGTTATCCCTGCAACATGGATCTCCCGCATGGTTTGCTCCGTCCTGGAAATGATCGCGTAATTTTTGAGAGCAAAATTATAAATAGCATGCGCCGAAGGTTCTCGTCGCAGGGACAATCGCCGACCAATGTGACACTATTCGTGCATGCACGGGATCCACCATTTCTGAACAGTTTTCATGACAGCGAAGTAAAGAGTGAAGTATAAACATAACCTTATGTAGATACGTCGTTTTGTACCGTGACCAACTTTAGGAGGGTCACGATATCTCTCACAAACTTTCCAAATTTCGAAATAGAGTTTCTGAAATGCGGGAAATCACTTTTGCATGCGCTTTGTACACCATTTTTGCAGTGCTACGGTAGGAATACTGCAGGAAATTTTAAGAAAATACTAACTTTTAGTAAGAATGTGACAACAGCATGGAAAATGATGTAGGTATTGATGTTCATCATATTAGAAGGAACTACTAGCGCGAGGTCTGGGACGATCCGGCAAGGTACCATGTCTACCCCACACCTGTAGTACCCAACAAAAACGGGATCACGGCATAAAATAGAGATGATATTTGCTTTTTGGCACCTATTTATGCAGGTTTTTTAGATTTCTTCAAGTTTGGGCTCGGTTGTGGAGCCGTACGAATTCTCTAAATATGTTGCTCCAATGCTGATCATCTAATTAACCCACCACTGCTCATGCTGATTGGTGATATTTGCAGAAACCTGAGAAACCGGTGAAGGAAACCCCCAAAACTTCCAAAACCGCCCCGGTTTCCAAAACTAAGACGCCAGAAAGTAAAAGTAAGGAAGTTACGACAAAATCCCCAGAAACAATAAGCAAGTCAAAGGAATCCGCTGAGAAACTTGGATCAGCAGAGTCCGGAACGAGCAAGTCAGCGGAAACTATCCCTAGAATGAAGCCATAGAGTGAACGCAAGTGCTACCTGAACGATAAGCGTAATTCTGTAAACATCTTCCGCATTTAATAGAGAAGATAAGCAGATTTCTTTGTTTAAGGTGGTTCAGCAGAGAATGATGCAAATTTCTGATAATTATTTTTAAAAATTAAGACATCGAGTTGGATTTTTGGAAACCTTTCGCATTTTGGGTGGATCAGATGAATTCTCTGCTTGAGCTCCTTTTATGTTTGTGTTCTTCAATTATTTATTGTTTATTTCGTACGCCTGTCGTGTTTATTTAGTGTCAGTTGTTAATAAAGCTCACAGTCATCTACCACAGTGCTATGTATGAGAACATTGAGAAAATTAATGCTATGTATGCCAATGTTTTTATTTTTACACGAACCTATGAGCATAAGTCCAATAACTTGAGACGTGTCTCAACCCACCAGCACTTACCATTGCGCTTAAAGGTCGATTGTAAGCGGTCGCCAACAATGGCAGCCGCCGTCACCGGCGACGGCGACGCAAGGTGCTATACTCCTCGAGGAGTATAGCGGCTACCTAATTTGGATAAGGAGAGTAGCGCAGGATCGTAAAATGGTGCAGAAAGCCGTACGCTTTGTCCCGGAACTACAGAAACACATGAAATGCGGGACTAAATAATGGAGCCTAGCGCTTCTTTTATGTGTGACTAAATTTCATTTTTTTCCAAAATTGTGATCCTCGCTAACGATTAGATTGAGTGCTACACTCTGGTCACAAAAGATGCAACGAAAACAGTACATTAGACATGAAGAGCGGGTCATGAAGAAAAATGGACCATTTACTGAAGCGGGATGGAGACAGCGTCTTTTTTGGGAGTTTTAAGGGATTGTTGGGAAAGCTATTACAACCGAACATTAGGCGATATTTTTCAAAGCTCTAGATGTAATAATTCGAGCAACACGCTGCGTTTGACCAAGTAAAAGAAAGATTTGATCCTCCATGCCAGCGTGACCGCTCAAGCAAATGCTACAATTTATCAAAGGCTCGTATTAATGAAATCTAAAATTCCACTTCACTCGTTGATAATTTTATAATGGCTTCCTCGCGCTTCTGTTTATCTTTCAAAGTTGAGTTAACCTCGTGTAGGAAGAGATTCCGATTGAGCGTCGAGTTAATCGTGGTAATTCCCGGCTACTCTGCGTGTACTTCAAAAACTTCCCTTTTAAGTAGTGGATGACAAATTGAGAACGGACCGACCACGTGTATTGAGCTTTGAGAGGATAGTCTTAATAAAAGAAATATTGGTTGCATCCGATTTGTTTTGATTTCATGGTCATTCCGGATACTTTTCAAACCGCCCTCGTAGGTTTTCTTACACAAAGAAGAGAATCTCAACAATCCCTATTTAAAAATTGGTAAGTTCCATCCCTATGACTGTTTGACTGCTATCAACCCTGAAGCGACAGTTGCTTTTTCATCGCTATCAGCTACGCGTTGACGACATGAACCCCAAACAAGAGAAGGTGATTAAAGACGTTGTTTTGAAGTGTTTCACTTTCGTTTCAGGTACTCTCGTCGATGCGTTGCTTAGAATCTTATTATTGCAGCCCTTACTGGTTTCAGAATAATTGCTGCATCAGAATCCTTTGCCTTTCTAGTTCCAGGAATGCGGCTGCTTCTGCTGTTCTCTGTAGTTACGTTCGTGTATTCATCCACTGTGACGATGACCCTACACAGCACTGGATCGCTTATCGCTAGACTGATGAAGTGAGAATGTTTCCAGACCCTTTAAAGTTTTTTGTCGCTACTCTTCGTTTTTCTTTCGTTGAGGGCAATACAGAACAATTAGAACTATTTAATAGATACATTTATAGAACACAACCTTATAATAACAGTGGTTCTCATCGAAAGAGAGGAACTAATAAGACTCGTATTTATTTTCGAGCCGAGGGTTATTATCCATGTAATTCTTGTGTAATAATCTAAGACTACTCTTCAACGGGACTGGAATAAGGATTCGTAAGCTAAATGTTTGCATAACTTTGCCCGATTTGTACCGTCTATCCTACGAAGCACCAGACTACAAGTTTGAAGGAACGTGCTGCAATGCAAGGGCTGATGTCTCTTACCTTGAACTGTGCCTACACGAACGTGCCGATGAGTCGGTGTAATCCGAATACATTCCTTGAGGAGAATAAATATGACCTGGAGCTTATTGGAGAAGTCGCAACTGCCGCTATCATATTCCGTTCAGAGCTACATGGCATAGTCTTGCAATGTAAGGTCCCAGTTTCACATTGCTTACAACTTGTTTTCTCTTTTTTCTTGTCTCTCTCCTTTCTTCTTTTCTTATCCTTTTATGGTGTTCAGCAGAGAAGGATACTCAGAAGCGATACTATAACTCCCTCCGGCAGCATCGGAAATATGTATAAATTCGTAAGCTGCGTAGGTTTGCTCGCTGACAGGCATGAATTATTTACTACCATACAAGACCATTAGCTTTGGAAATTACTTTCATGGCCAAACAGTTTTTCTTATTGGGACGCGATTGAGTACATAGATGTCACCAGAGCTATATTTACAAGATATCGTAGAGTAGGGTCATGACATTTCTGTCGGTACCTGCCAAGCACTGTTTTTCCTTCTGCTACTGCAATGTTTTCAGGATCGATGTAAAATGTCAACATAGCAGGTTATTATCACACTGAGCCGCTGAATCATGGTCCTAAAACAGCTTAGGAATTTGTTGACACAGAAAAAAACCGAATTTACAAGGTGATCCAGAACTTTTAAGGGAAAATCGTTACGAGAGCTACTTAAAAATGATTGATGAACAGCAGCAGAACACGACGACGCACAGTAAATACTTAACGTGGCAAGCGTTGACGTCGTGGAACGACGAATTCTATCTAGGGAAAGTCTTTGTTGGAACACCAGGTGAGTGCTTGCAACTTTTTGTAAGAAATCCGCATTTTTTCTTCAGAAAAAGTCTCTTGTAATGGTCGTTTGGGTGAAAATTATTCTAACTATATCATAGATACGTAGGTGCTATCTATGTCATGACTGCTCACTTAAGTAAAAGCATAGAAAAAGAGTACCTCTACCTAGTAATCTCTTTCTTCTGCCAACTCCAGTTATTTCTGCCTATTTTAGGACAACCCTTCTTCCTGTCTATGGACACTAGCTCCTCCACGATGTGGATTATTGATGGCGCTTGCGACTCCCCAATATGTAATGGTTATCCGGACAGTGGACGAAAGAAATACAAATTCCACTACGACAATTCCACGACGTTTTTGCACACCAATTCTAATTTCGCTCTAAACGATGGCACCAAATGGACGGGCGGCTTTATTGGAAGAGATACCGTTGCCTTCGGAAGTAAGTTATGGTTTTGAGGCCTAGTTTATTTCGGGGAATTTATAAGAATTTTAAGCAGCATTGGCTCCCATTATGTATGCGGGTAATGACTGATACCACCAAATTTACTCCGTATATTTGCTCGTCCAGTGAATTTCGACCACAGCAGTTGTTTGAATTCAAAAAAAAAAAACAGCACTATTAATGAACTATAAAGAATACAAATTAGGTTCTTATGCGTTAAAGGTGAGAAACGGTCCATTCCATAGAAACTCACCAACTGCTCACTTGTTTCTCACACCACATGGAATAATGTTGCAGCCATGATTTCACTATACCATCACTATCCAGAACAAAGCAACTACCCAGAAGATGGCAAAATTCTGTCAAGAATTCTGAGACAATTATTGTCTCTTTCTGTTTCTCTAAGGCTACTCATTTTATTACCATATTTCATTGTCACGATCGCCGCAATTTTCGGGAGTTCTCCTTGTTGCGAGTTTTATTTATTTATTTATTTATTACATGAGCATACTCATGTGGACAGATGGTAGAACCAGCCATGTGCACGAAACATCAGTGTTAGAATATTCGGGATACATTTGGGAAAATTGGAATAAAGAAAAGTGGTGATGGAACTTTGCGAATTATCTCACGTAGACAAGTACCGGTTAACCATGTTCCTGAATGAACGAACGCTGTCTGGTAACCCTTGCTTTCTACTTAACTTAGCACACTTCGAACCTGCTCTGTTGGAGACGAAATTAAATCTCAGATTACTTCTGGCTCTAAGAATGACTGGTTTGTTGTTATTTCCTCTGGTGATGTATTTCCGCATGACACAGAAGGAGTTTGGCTCCAGACTCCTTCTGTGTCATGCGGAAATCTTCCGGGAATCACTTTTTCGAACATGTTGAGGTCTTTCTAGTTTATTAACAAGTTTCTTTTTTTTTCGTGGACTAAACACAACAGTGCCATGCTCTAATAATGGTCTTACATATGATTTATATGCCTGAATAAGAACTCGAGAATCTTTGGTAGAAATGAATCTGAATAATTTGTGGAGAAGTACGTAAGCCTTCGAGTGATCATGTCACAATGTTGTTCAAAGTCAAGTTTATTGTTTATTACGAAACTTAGACCTTTGATATGATCCACCTCTTCTTTCGAAATCCCACAAGAAAGTAAATGAATTCAGGGGTATTGGAACCGATTCCTTGGAGTTTGGTCTTTTGGGATGATAGTGGGAGCGCCCATGTCTTGGACCAATTTTCAACTAAGTCAATGACGTTTTGAGTAACAAATCGGTAACGGTCACTAACATCAGAGATATCTTTGTTAATCTTAATATCATCAGCGAATGCGCAGCATTGTATACTTGGCTAGAAATCAAGGTTGGGAGTTCGAAAGTGTATATATTGAATAGCACAGGGGAGAGGACACCTCCTTGTGGTTCCCCGCTGTTAACCCAGAGATTTCGTAACGATAATTCAAACCCGTTCTTTCCAGATCCTTGATTTCTCCAATGTTTTCTCTTTTCCCCCTCCATAGAACCGAAAGACTTCTTCAGGGTTTAACCGTAAGGGAGACTAGGTCGATTTCAGAATTCTGGCAAAGTAGATATAGAATCTAGTTTCATCGATGCCTACCAAGGCAACCGAGCAACTTATACGGACATGAATTTCCGTCAATCAGGTGCTGCTAAAGTAGTCTCCGAATGCTGCTTTTAAAAAAAGTGGGCAGTGCCTTCCGATACAGCAAAATTTCAATAAATGTTGCCGTAGGCAGTATAGATGAACTGGTGCTGGGAAGATGGATCAGGCCACAACCAACGATGCTAGAGCTGCTTGACTGTGTGAATGATATCCCAAAAACTTCATGGGGTTTGTTAAAAGAGGTTCTAATAAATTTCAGGGACTCCCTTTCTCTTAAAACTTAGAGAAGGTAGAATAGTTCTCAGTAGCTGTGTTTAGAGCTGACTGTTTGGCATGGGCAGCCGTTTGGCGTGGCTAACTCACTGGCACCTTTCTTCGGCACAGTTCCTATCGATGGTGTGTTTGGTCTTGGATGGAATGAATTCGACAATGTTGGTTTTTCGTTGTAGCTTTCCCCCATATTTCATGAATCTGCATTGTTATAAATGTCATTTTAGATGCGTGCACCAATTTCAGTGTTAGCGCGCTATCTCGATAGTAAACAATTCACAGTTTGGATGAACAGAAGTGTTAGTTTGCTGTCTATTTCTGCAACGTTACTGCTGTTGCTTGAGAGATGTAGTTTTAATTTTTTTGGCTTTCAGGCAACTGATAGACAGGGACAGATTGGAGGTTACATAACATATGGTGGATATGATGATATCCACTGTGACAGAAACATGTTCTATGCGCCGTTAGCCATGGATAACAAGTGGGCTGTAGAGATAGAAAGCTTTGAAATTGGTTCGTACACATATGCCAGTGAAGGCGCCAAGGTATGTAAAGCGAAGCTACTAACTTTGTCAGGATTTGTCTAGAAGTCTTACAAAGCCACCCCAAATATCTTCCGTATTAATTGAGTACAGCTTTGAGGTAGCTAATGCTGTTACAAATTTCTAAATATTTTTCAATGATAATGTGTGCTTGGTTCCCGTTACTTACTCTTACAGGGGAAAAGAGGACTCTGAGAAGGAGGGGGGATTCAGGTTTCAAATAGTGGTATTTGAGATTTTTGATTGTGAACGGAGCTACTGAAGTGGGTGGGTTTTTGAAATGTCTATTCAGGCAGAGATTATTCGTTGTAACTTAGCATCAATTTCAGTTCATTGAAGAGATCTCCAAAACTTGCAACTTTTCCTTTTCGCGCCCATATCCAGAAATTCTTTTTTCCGAACAATCGCTAGTAGCTTTGGCGACCATTAGTATACAGTAATAAAGAAATACTGCATAAGTAAGGAAAATTGACATGTATTTACAGTAACAGTCAATCAGTTTTGCACAACGAAATATCGCCCTTCTAGTCTGCCGCTCCGCATCATCTATCAGCCGCGCCGCGACAAGGAATAGAAGTTGCTCCGAGATCATTTAGTGAGATCTGGCATGCTTGACACCACCTCCGAAGGCCGAAGGCGCTTCATACTCAGACAACTCCAGCGTGCGAGCCGCGCGCCTAAACTTGTGGGCGTGGCTAAGCGCAGTGCGAGCCGCGTACCTAAGATTTTTGCTGTGGGACCCGCGTACCTTAAGTGGCTTTCATACATTTGCCGCGGCGGCAGTCGCCCATGGTTAAGCATAGGCCGGCGACGTCGCCGCGACAAGAGCTTGTTTACTTTTTTGCCGCGGCGCCGCCCGGCGACGTCGCCCAGCGGCAAGCGGCAAGGAATGGTCGAGGGGGTATTTTGTCGCTGGGTGACGTTTGTGTGAAAGCGCGGCATGCCGCTCGGCGGCAGCTTTTGCCGCGGCGGCGGCGGCGCCGCCGCGGCAAATGTATGAAAGCCCCTTTAAAAGATGTGTAACATCGTATGGAAGAATAAACACACGGATGCAAATGCACAACGGAAAAGGACGCTGGCATTCAAATCGGACCTTGTCAGGGTTCTTCGCTCTTGTTTTCTTTTAATGTTTTAACTGATTTAGCTGGTTGTTGCACATAAACTTGCTGTTTTTGTGACGTTATAAGTAGTTTTGCTCTCTCATTCGCCTTTTTATTTTCGTCGCTGTTTTTGTTCGCTTTTGCGTTTTTTTTTCACGAATTTCTTAGGTATAATGTTCTTCTTCGCTTACCAATAATAAAAAAACGTTTTGCAGTTCCCGTACAAGACTGTGCTAAGGTGAACACCGGCCAGATATGGTTGTAGTTTGACATTCAAAGCACAAATGATGTTCATGCCGTTGCAGCTAGCGCTGTAAGTTTGATTAGAACTAACCTTGTCGTCACCACCTCTACACAGCTGCAATTTCACAGTTATTTTTATTGGTACTCACATTTATTTCAGTCGCAATGCACGTTCCTATGAAAACGACGAGGAAAAAAGAAGGACACATTGCAAGGTATTCTCCAATGTTATTCGAAAAACAAGGGCCTTTAACTATTCAAAGTGCGTACTGCATTAGTCCGTCCACATCTCTTATGCAATATGCCTGCACCTTGTATTAGTACCCATTCTTTATGCTCGCAAGCCCTTTTCCTGGGAACGCGTTAGTACACCTTACAATTAGATAACTTCCGAGACACTAGCGATGACCATGGGAAAGGACGTTGCCACAGAAGGTCTTTCCATAGGTTCCTTTTTAAATCTGGTGCTGTTCGAAGATCAGTGGTTTCCACAGCCAAGTCATGACTTATTCAAATCTACACATTTTCCAACCTTAATATGGTTGAAGTTCAAACTCACTCACTAATAGAATAACCGAATGGATGAATCATTCGAACGACAAGAAACCGAATGAATGGTTGAGATAAATCATTTTTTGATGGGACCGATAGATAGTTTTTATTTTCAGAAGCGCATGAATGAATTGCCATCTATCTTCAAAATTCTCGATCTTCAACTTGCTTGAGGTTTCACTGAGTGATAACACCTGTTTCTGTACAAATGTTTTACTCAGGTTGTATTTCTTACCCTTGTTCTTTTTCCGTTTGCCAAGTGTTTTTGTTTGTTAACTAATATGACGCCATCATAGTTTGTGTGATATTCACTGCATGTTTTGTTACTAGTTGCAGTTACATTGCTTCTATGCGACTATAATAATCAGCATCAAAATGATCATGGTTTATACTGTATCTTCGAAGCCCAATAGCCGAAAGCAACTACTTCCGTTAATTTACCAATGAAATAGTTGCCTCAGAATGTCTTGTCTTTGGGTGTATAAAACAAACACAATAAAGTAACTGTATACCTGTATTTACCATCCAACATCAGCTACTTCTCAAACAAAATAGCAGAAGGACCGCATTAGAAAGAGATCGCGCTCATGTGCTTAAGGAGTGAGAGACGCAGAAATAAAAATCCTCAAAAGGAACGCAGTAGAGTGTTTTCTGGTGCGATCTTTTCGGTTTTCTGCTGCGGTTCTTCCGAGTGCGGAAGGAC
Organism: Ancylostoma caninum; assembly: GCA_037903475.1. Lineage (NCBI taxonomy): Eukaryota > Metazoa > Nematoda > Chromadorea > Rhabditida > Ancylostomatidae > Ancylostoma > Ancylostoma caninum. The sequence continues at coordinate 865,633 of JBAJFG010000262.1, read as the reverse complement.
AGTGGTTTCAAACTTCAGATGGGAAATCGGCTTCATGAGTGTATGGGACCGTGAAGCCACTGACTCTCAGCGAAGTTGTCATTTTTGCTTAAGGGTATCGCCGCGTGGTGGTCGAACGGGAGTGGACAGGTTGCACTTCTGCGGAAGTGGCGCACACATCCCCGTAGCCATTCGGAAAAACCGCAGCATCTATTCGAAAGCACCGCAGCAGTTATTCGGAAGAACCATAGCAGTTATTCAGAAGAACCGCAGCAACTATTCGTAAGGACGGCAGCATCTATTCGAAGAAAATGCACCAGGAACCCGAAAGAACAGCAGGTCATCTGTCGGTTCTTCCGGTTTTCCGCTGCGGTCCTTCCGAAAAATTGGTCTGAGTCGATCGATCGCGTTAACTGCTGTGCGATCCGGGTTTCAAAACTCTGCGAGCCGCGTTCCATTCGCGTGCGGAATCCCGGACGGAAATGTACTCGCACGCGAATGAAACGCGGGCCGCACGCTGTGAGTGTCTGTGTATTTGGCTCGCACCTCTAATTAGCCGGCTGTCGACATGAGAACGCAACAAGCCCTGCGCGCCGCAACATCCAAACGGCGCAGCAGACCAGAGGGGCGCTGTGCTCGTTTAGCGCTGACGGTATCGATGTTTCACTCAGGTTTCCTACCGCGCTGAACCAGGCATTTCAGAATGGAAACAAAGGTACAAATAAAAAGTTTGGAAACATAGACGGCAGCTGTGCCGCGCCGCATTGGAAGTGCGGGGAGGCAGACTGTTCTGTGCAGGGAAAATGACCGGAACTATATGCTTTCAAGGGATACAATAGGAAAAGTGGCAGGATGAGAAAAAATCCATAATATTAGGTTGAAGAATTATAAATGTCCGTTTGACCTTCAAATTAAAAACACTACCACGACAATATTACAAGAGCTCCATCCAAGGGTAATTTCCCAAATTGTTACGTGACTCTTTTACATCCACCACGAAATGAACGAGTGCCCTCTGTGACAAAATCGCAGCGCTTTGATACGCCGTAGACGACCCACGCAAATTTTAGCTCCACCGTAGTTTTTAATGATCTTCTCCTTCGATGAACGCTGCATCAGCAGTAACGGGTGCCACTCTGACGGTGCCAATCCTGGACTAGAAGGCGGGAGGGGTAGGGCATCCTATCCCTATTTTTTGGTTCTCTTCTAGGTCATTCTCACGATGTGTCGTTCTGACCAGGTCGTGGATAAGTTTTGTAGCCGCTGATACCATGACGATGGAGTTCTTGGTCCAAGCCTTCCTAATGTTGCGCTGAGGGATCGGCATTGGACTTTTGACTACTTCCTCAAACGAACCTATGTCTTACCTTAAACGCAGTGTCACCTTCCATTCGTGACTGTCAGATTTACGTGTCGGAATAGGCCGCTGTGCGTCGCTGAGCAGGAATGGTTTTTTGTCTGCATGTTCAAGGCACACTCTTCTATTATCCGCCACTATAACATTTTCGAAGAGTGGCGAGTGTTTACACGGCAGAGAAGGATTTGGCCGATGGCTGCTCGCGCACTCACTATGTCCGCCTTGAGTAGGTGCGCTACCAATTTAGAATAATTTTTCAAAAGTAAAAAACTGGAGGATACCAAACAAATCAAATATTTTCTGAAGCGCCATGAAGCACTCTTTTACATGAATACACATGCTCTGCCAAAAATAGTGGCTCTGGGGAAAATAGAGGAGGAAAGGAAAACGAATGCAGTGGACATTTATAATTCCTCAACCTAATATTATATCAAAGGTGGATAAATAAGTGTAAGGTCAATTATGGATGTCCTCTTCCTTCCTTGTCAACAAACATTCACAACAACTCTTACATTATCGATGCCTTAGAACTCCATCAATTAAGGCGCTCTCCGACACTGGCACTTCATGGATCGGGGTCCCAAATGATCTTTTGAACAATATTCTATGGCAAACAAAAGGCTGGTGGGATGGGAATCGCCGACTGTATATCGTCGAATGCTCAACGATACATAACCTCCCCCCAATGCTGTTCCGTATCGCCGGCCTCAAATTCACTGTGCCATCGGAGCACTACATTCTCGACCTGAATATTGGCAATGGTCAGGTGGGCGCAACTTAGTTCTCGAAATTTTCGTCAATTATGTTCGAACTATTTAGTGTGTACTGGCAGTGTTCCCTGTTGAGGCTGGTGCGTTCAAGACACAGTTTGTCCTCGGTCAACCATTCATACGGACATACTGCCAGACTTACGACATAAAAAACAAGCGGATTGGCATCTCCGTTGCGAGGCCTCAGAGGAATTGAATGCGCACTCAGATGTTTGTTAAGCAGACTGTAATTACGAATTACTGCTTCTATAGCCTCATGCAGTCATGTACCTCTTGTATTATACTTGTAATGGCTGCACTAGACACAAATAAAACATGTACACGAGGTGTTACAGCACAAATCAGGTTCTACTGGTTAGCGTACCTATTAGAATAAGAGATATAAATGTCTTTCGCATTTTTCTCCATAGTTTTTCACTGTGTTGAAATTTTTAGAAGGTTTGTATACTTATTGTGAACAGCTAAAACAAGAACTTCAAGTTTGATCGATCGTCATTTCTCTGGAGATTTGGGAGTTGACAGACTAAAAATTTTTTCTTCTACGAGCTTCACAGCCTCGAGAAAAGGGATTCAATGGTTGGAGTAAAATTCACTAAAAGGATTTAGAGAACATTTGGTGAACTTGGCAGATATACAAATGCTAACAAAGCTTCATTCGCACGGGCGAAGGTAGTGAATAGCAGCAGTCATACAAATCAGAAGATTTACATGCACGAGAAAGAGGGTGATGCCGACCTACTTGGTGAGAGGTTGCCACACGGGCAACTCAAAACCGGTACCACTCCGTCTCAGCACATGAATGATAGGGGCTCATCCCCCAATGAGTTGCGAACGTGGGGCGCGTACCTATAAGGGGCTATGGATATAGCCTATGAAAAATATAGTTCGTTGACAACACAGCACTAAAATAATATACTAGGTTGTACACAAAATAGCATCTGTTTCTATGTTCTTTTATATTTTTGCCCTCCTTTTATTATATAATTTACTCTGTACAAAAAGAGCATTTCTCATCTTAATGCGTCCCACAGCATCTCCACCTTGCACTTCAGAACTGCTTGAAAACAATAAGACATTCTGTTAAGGCCCCTAGACACGAAGGGTCTTAGGTGTATCGTTTGAATGTACCGTTTGAATGATGTCATTGGGTAAAAATGAATTTGTACCACAGGCAAAGCCATCCTACCTCATGATTCTGCCAAGTGGTTGCAACTACCATAATCGCCGATGCAGCGACCAAGGTGTCCAATTCTTTGTTGAACTTGTATTCGAATTTTGGATAGTACTTTAAATACAATTCTTCTAAACTTATGCACTACCGACCCTGCGTCCACACACCGGAACTAGCGGCTTCTAAAACTCCTGCTGAAAGTGCCAAAGAAACTGAGTTTCAGGATGTGCTTAATCAAGCTCCAGAATTGCTAGGACATGGTCTCTACGAGCTAATACGTACATACATACATTTATTACGTTGTTTAAGACAGACGTTGAAAAATAGATATCATTACATGTGAGTAGAAATCAGTATTAACATTCCATTCAATACTATCATAGCGAGTTAAAACTGAGACTGCACCATTACTTTGCCAGAAGATAGTTATCCTAGTGGTGGCGTCTTTGGAATGTTGCAAGAGAGTTTATAATGGGTGCCTTTTTGCTCAAAGAGAAGTATGCCGTTCCCGCTCGGACTGTGAAACTCTTAGCCCTTATAGAAGTTTGGGGTCGTCCATAAAAAATTTTAGATTCATCACCCCTAGTTATGGATGCCACTAATGAAAAGAATTTTTTAGCTTCGTCAATATCCCATTCGTATAGTATCCTATAAACCATGCAAACATCGAAGAGTCGTCGTCTGGATTTAAGAGAGGGAATATCAAGATAACGATTCCTTATTGTTGCATAAGGGATGTTTGAGTAAGGAAAACTTCCTTTCCTGATAAGTATCTTTCTAGTGGAGTTATTTTGAACTCTTTCAAGTTTTGCAGTATCGTTTTCTTGCATGGATTGAATACGGTAGATCCGCACTCCAATAGAGAACGAACGTACATTTTGTAGGCTTGTAAAAGTAGATTTTGATCAGTAGTAAGGAGAGCCTTGACTATTTGGAATGTACGCATGTGTGCCGTGCTACACATATTTGAGTGATGTGAAGTAAAATCAAGTTTATGATCATAGTGAAACCCTAAGTCTGTAACAAAGATAATATTCAGAGGTAATAACCGAATAATTTCGAGTACTAGAGAAAATGAGTTCGAAAAGCTCTTCTTTCCAAGCCTCCAGAGTTTGCAACATAATGTCAGGTAGTTAGCAATGATCGAATGATCAGTATGGTTTTCGATTTCTCCAGGCTTCGTTTCTTTGAATACTCTGAGTGGACACTGATTAAAAATGTGTATGTATCTTCAAAATCTATCAATCAGCGATCCATTTTTTGCCCTCTGCTCATCTCACTCTTGAAACGAGAAAGCTAGATATATCTCCAGGAACATCACTCCGCCCTACTTTTCTACGTGAGCATTCAACAGCAAAGATAGTGATGCATTCATGATGATCTAACCTTAGTATTTCCCTACCCTAACAACCAATCTCCGTCCGATCATGACTCTATCGTCCTCGTAACCCGTCCTCGAACAAGAGTAACGGTATGTCATTTGCACCTCAGGAAGAAAGCCAACCTGATAGAGATCGCCACGCCTTGGTGAGGTCTTCGTTGAATTACATTTCTTATAGACAAACACAGCACGTGAGGGGAGAACAGCAGCACGTGAGGGGATGAACACAGCACATTCTCATCGCCTGCTCAAACTCGCACTTTGAGTAGGCGATGAGAATGTGATGATCGTTTTTTAACTGTCTATTGAGGTGAAGAGCTAAGAACAGCGATGTTAGGAATAACCAGTCGCACGTAAATGATGGAGCGAGGCTGTAGTACTACTTCACGTGAACCATCGAAGAGCAGTAAACTGCTTACGTCAAGTTGAGCAAAAGCGGATATACAAGACAAGCAAGGCGTTTTAACGACAACTTCCGAACAAGAGCTAGTAACGGCATGTCACTTGCACCTCAGGAAGACAACCAACCTGATCGAAATCGCCACGCCTTGACGAACTGTTCGCTGGAATAATCTTTAAAACAATTATTAAAATTTAATTCGAGCTCATCACGCTGTAGCTGTTTGCTTCCACGTGTTTTAATAAGTAAGACTGATCTTGGGAAACATGTGCTACTAGCGAATAGGTTCCAGCACTTCAGAACCATCCGCTGGGCCAAAATAGTCAGCAGCCTCACTGCTTGCAGAAGAAATATCAAAACGTGTGAGTCAGCACTTCTGCATTGGTCATATTGCCTTCTAATAGGCATAAAAAGCGCTTGAACACTAACGTGGTACAAAATGGACGTTACTTCGAAGTTTGGAACAAAAATGCTGTTTGCTTCCTGTGTTACTTGGTCGCTTGGCACTTTCAAGTCAATAGTGCAAATTTCAAGCCATGTTTTGGTGTTGCTTTTTTGGGATTTGCTAGTTTGCATCACTTGAGCTTTCAAAGCCCTCACAATTATCTCTCTTAGGCATATAGAAAAGTGGCATGAATGGATATGCATGAAACTATTAAGCCTCCATTAAATCCAAAATAAAAGCGCTGCCCAAATAGAACCCTTGCTGTCCCCTTCGGTCAGCTTCAAAATCTTCTCGCTTGTTTTTCTAAATTGTTTCTGAATTCTAAATTAATTCTAAAAATTCTGAATCGTGTAGCAAAGCGTCGAAGTGAAATATGCCACAGGCCTTCTCAGGCACTCGCGGGGTTCGACCCCCGGTCTCATCCCCCCCCACATGCTGTGTTCATCCCCTCACGTGCTGCTGTTCGTCTGTAAGAACTTTCAGAGGTAGCACTCACGCTGATAAAAAGTTCTCTCGTATTTATGCTTATTTTAAAGTTGCCATCAATTAGAGTGTAACTGTAAAAGAGTCACTCCGAATCGTGCAGTCACGCGAGTAATAAAACTCGTGCGCATGTACAAATGCAGCCGCCATGGTCAACTCCGCCACACTCTCTCTAATCGTGTTCGGCTGTGTTTCTCAGCTGATACGGGATCGATAAGTATTTTCGGATAGCGATGATCCTTTTTGCAACACGGCAGCCGCACCCATCTCAAGCGATAGATTTCGTACAAATGGACATGTACTGGCAGAATACAACATAGTATTTCCCGCAAACGTAGGCTTTTTTGATAGTATTTACTCTTCTATGGGCACTACAATAGCCTCCAGAACAAGGGAGAAAATGCATTTGTGTTTAGTTTTCGTTTCGTGCACACCTTATACGGAAACTGAACTAAAATTCGGCAATTTCCTGCACTTATCAGTAAAGGAGGGATGGCCATAACATATTTTTCAAGTCCCATTCGTGCAGTATCTCATAGACCATGCATATTTCAACTAGACTCAAGAGATACCAAGCTAACGTTTCCTTGTTGTTGCATTGGGGATGATTGAATAAGAAAAACCTCCTTTCCTAATGAGCATCTTTCCAGCAGAGCGAGCTATTTTGTACCCGTATGCTTGCAATATTCTTTTTAAAATTAAATTCTTTCTTTTCTAAAGATTGGAAGCAGGAGTCTACAATATTTACGACACGAAGAAATTTATAGTAGATAAGGCTACATTTTCTAGGCTTGTAAAAGTACATTTTTATCAGTTGTGTGAAGAGCCTTGTTATTTGAAACGTACGTAAGTGTGCGTTGCAAGTACAAATCATTGTGTGATGTGAGTTAAGATCAAGCTTTTGATCACAGTGAAACCCTAAATTTTTACCAGAGGTAGTGCTTGCCACTTCGAGAGATTTTATGATATAGGAGCCAGAGGAAATTAGCAGTTCTGCGATGATAAGTTTTACCCAGCGAAAGTGGTAACTGTCATTTTTTGGACCAATCAACCAGGCAGTTGATGACATCTTGTAAGCGCTGCGGTCAACGACTTCTTTCAGCATGTTGGGCCCTCTATCGCAATTGAAAGGGGATATTTCGAGGTGAAGGGTTGCCTTATGTCAGATATGACCTAGTAAGCATAAATCCTACAACTATATTTTGAATTACTCATAAATGCTTTTTCTGCGTACATTTCTATGTGTTACCGTATTTATGGCTCACCCTGTAGTTGTGCACCTCCGACAATCTGCAGAAAAATGTTGCCATCAGTAGGGCACGAACGGGGCGCGATTCTGGCAAAAGCGCATTTTTCATGATCCACGGAGGAGGAAAGACCCGCGGTTCGCAGAGTATCAAATCGCTGAGTTCCATATTAGCTAGCTAGCTTAGTGGATAGGAGGGTAATATCTCCATTCTAGTCTGTGCCTTCGCTTAGAAACGATGCCTTCTTCCTTAACCTCGTCTTCGTAACCTCATCTTCGTCTCCGGGTTCGTCTTCAGCCGCGCTTTCAAGGGATAAGGTTTATTTCTGTATTGTTCGTGTTCCGATCAGCAGTATACCACAGATTTTGGTGTTGTGTTGTTTACAAATTGCTCTGTACTGTCCGAGCACATTTGCCTGCCGTTCTCAGAGCGCGCAGCTGCATTGCCTATTGGCGCATTAGTGTCTCTATCTGCGTTTCTTTCAGGCAGTGCTTACGGCTCCTCTCTTTCAAGCAACTACCACTCATCTCCGCACGATGAATTATCACATAAGGGCGAGGTTTAGTACACTGACTGAACTCGGCAAGAAGAAGAGAAAACTAGACTAGCCCTTTTGCGGGAGCGGATTCCCCGCGTACGGCTACAGTCAGTTCCCGCAGGCCACCTACGCCCAGTACGACGTCGTGTCCTTCACAGTGCTCCAGCTGTACCCCATCCCACCGCTGGCGCAGACCATTCTATCTAGCCACAGCAAGTAGAAGCTTCATCAAGATTTCCACAGCGGGTCTGTTTCAATTGCAACCAGAACGGTCACATCCCCGCCAACTGTCCAATCAAAAAGCAGCAGCAGTAGCCTCTTCAAAGTAGGTAGGTCAAACGAACACAAAAAATTCTGGTTGACACTAGAATCGTGGATGCCGAGATAGAGTCTCTCCTGCGAAGTGGGGTAATAGCGCAAGTACAGTGTGGTGTCTCCGCTTTCCTTATCCATCGGTAAGAAAAGAAGGCTTATTCTAGACCTTTCGTGGTTTAATTCATTCGTTGTTAAGGAGAACATTAAGTATGAAGATATGACCAAGACCATAGATATACTCCGTAATGCCAACTTCCTGGCAACTTTCGATTTTAAGTCAGGTTACCGCCACATTTCTATTGTTCCGAGTTATCAGAAGGTCTTAAGGTTCTCGTGGAGAGAAGAATTCTACGTATTCAAGGTTCTCCCATTCGGCTTCACCTTAGCGCCGTTCATTTTCATGAAAGTATTCACGCCTTTATTAGCACGATGGAGAAAATCGGGGATCAGAATGTGTTTGTATTAGGTTGGTGCAAAAATAATGCGCGTTTTCACTCCTTCGATTCCGAACCCCATAACTCATTTCAAAATCGATCTTTTCAAAAAGGCTTAGAACCATTGTAATCCGCAAATTTTTGGCAATAAGGTAGATGTTCTCATTCATTTTCAGGCACATTTCGAATAGGGCCTTTTAGCATCTACGAACTTCCGGCAGGCAATTTTAGTCTCCCTTTAGTCTTCGGAAAAATTCTCGAGGAAGAAGTCGTTCAAATTCTGTGGGAAGTGGCAGTCGGTGAGCAAGAGGATTACTAATTATGATATAAGAGGCGGAGCTTCCTAGCCTGATTGCTGCAGTCTGTAGGGGCTCTGATGTGCGAGATATGGAAGGACGGTGCTGTGTAGGAGTGTAGAATCCGTATTATTAAGCAACGCTGGGCTCACACAATAGAGTTTCGTATTTATTTCATTTATATATTGGAAGAACTTCCCAGATGAGGAAGATCAAATGGGCTGTAGTGGGCGATTTCTGCAGCAGGTCACCACAAAGTCGGCGTGACCTTGATTTGGTGTTGATTCCGTTTCTGACAGTGTTTCGCGCTTCTTCCTCGTGCAACTATTGAGCAGTGCACTTCATTTTGTCGTAAAGGATCTATACTTCACACTTTATCACTAAGCGACCAAGTGTTTGGTCTCACTTCTTTCACTACAAAGGGGTGAAGCGGACCTCATAACGAGAATCAATCTGGTACTCGTTCAGTATGCGCGACATCTACTCGTTGAACTATTTCATCCTCCCATTCCTAGCAAAGGAAGGAATTGTCTGGCAACAATTATCGTGAGGTTCTGCAAAACCAAATATGCTGTTTCGAGTGAGTACTCTTCGATGATTGTCATCAGTTGGGGATCGCAAACCCCAGGAAGACCTATGCGACATTCTTTACATTCGAAGCAAGACGCACCACGTCGAAAAATTCGGAAGCAGCTTTGCGGGGTTCATTTGCTTACACTTCCTTTCGAAACTATGGTGGTTTTGCGAGCTGTTCCTGCTGTGACGCCGCCGAATTTTAGCTCGCTGAAGTGAGTTTGACAAAAAATTTGTTTTAGCGTCTTTCGTTCCAGAACTAAAAACTCACCGAAAACGTGAATTTCCTTCAGAATGCATAAGATATTTGGAAAGGCCATGAAATTTGCTATAAAACCGTACACAGCTTCTTATAGCGGTGATAAGAAACGCCGGAAGTTTTCTGCACCGAAGATAAAGCGACGAAAAACGTGCATTATTTTTGCACCAACCTAATACTTAGATGATGGCCTAGTATGTGATAAATCGGGGCAGGAAGTTTCTCGAGCAATAGAGGTTATTAGGGAAGACTTGGATAGAGCGGAGGTCACTCTAGCACTCGATAAGTGTTCTTAAGAGCCCAGTCCAGTCGGCGAATGGTTAGGTTTCGAGGTAGACCAGAGAAGCCAAAAAGTATTTTATCTCCTAGGATAGAATAAGGAAGGCTGTGCGACAGCTTGAAGGCTTGCAAAGCCTTAGATGTCTCCCTCTGCGAGAGAGGTGTAGGTGCATGAGCGCCATCAACTCCACGTGGCTTGTTATAGGGCACGAGTCCATGATTCACCTGAGAGCCATCAACAACAAAATCATCCACGCCGGCATTTCTTTGGACTGGCACATGCGCAAAGACCAAAACGAGGAGCACGAGATAGAAAACAGGATCAACGGCATTGAAGGAAGGTGAGCTGTCTAGGAGCCTGAGAGCAATGGTTATTGCATCAGACGCCTCAGCTGAAGGGCAAGGGGGCAGTAATTGCAATGGGAGAGTTCAGAGACAGCACATCAGCAAATAATCCCCCCCCCCCCCAAACATGCAAGGTGAATCCAGCGAGATGCTAGCAGCGAAGTTATCCGTTGAGACTTGGCAGCATTTGCTACGGAACAAGAAAGCGGAACTGAGAACGGATAATCAGATCGTTGCAAACATCCTAGATAAAGGTAGCTCCAAACTTGCCCTGCATAGAATATGTCATATAGAATATGATTTCAGTCATACTCAGCCGAAGCAAAATTTGTCCAGCTGTTGTGTGGGTACCCAGAGAACATAACGTTGGGGCGGATTTGGCCAGCAGACGGCTAGACTTCGATGAGTGGGGCATCAACCACACGATAGTCAATGCGCTGCGAGCTAGATGGGGAGCAGCTCATTTGGAGATATTCGCCACGCCACACAACAAAAGGACCCCTCTTTTCGTAGGTAAGGAGTGGTCGGGGGATGACAGCCAGATAGCTAGGGATGCACTAGCACTAGAAAACATTCCATTGTGGACGCGCGGCCTCCTCTGGCTGGTTCCACCTCCTAACATGATCCATTCCGTTCTTCATCGACTTGAGCAAGCGAAGGATAGAGGCATAGACGGCATGCCATATTGGCCGTCTCACAGCGCCTTCTCTCCGTCAAAGGAGCCGTGAGGAGACTGGATAGAGCTGGTACGAGACACAGTTCTGCTCCCCACAGGTACGAAGTTTTTTTTTTGTTCCCCTCCATGTCAGCACAAGCCTTCCCCTCCGAATTTGCCTCGTTCCCCTTTCTGTACGCGCTAGTAAATTTCTCAGACAACCCAAGTACGCGAAGGCACATTCACTTCCAATGAGCCTCGGCTTTGGTTCAATTCATTCTAGCATAAAGCTCTATACCATCGACGAATTTTTTTCGAGCGGCGACCAGTTTATAGGACTCGGAAGTTCGCAGAGTATCAAATCGCTGAGTATCATATTAGATTTAGCTAGCTTATTGGATAAGAGGGTAATATCTTCATTCTAGGCTGTGCGTTCGTTTACCGCTCTTTTCGTTGTCCTTGCGGGAACCCCTGGACCCTTGAGCACGCCAAAAATGGAGATTAAGAGAAAAGAATTGTGTTACTAGACCGCCTCGCCGCCGTGGAAAAACTAACTCTGGAGGCTAGGCGGACGGGCGAAAGAGCAGGACAGGACATCTACGATCTGCTGTGCTCCAAGCGCTCGGCCGGCAACCCACAGACCTACGGCAGAGCTACTGAGAGCTTCAGACGATGACAAAAAGAACAACCTCACCAAAGGGAAAAGGACTACCTAACGAGCGCAGCGATCTTCCCAGCGGTTAGAAGCCGCTCACTGGGCTCCGGATCCATGGCGACTTTTACTTCGGCGTCAGCATATGAACGGTTCGGTAGGAAACCCGAGGAGGCGCAACATGGGCGGTACTGGATGAAATGGTTAAAGGGAAGAGGAGGATGGAAGGCTCCACGCAACAAAATTTTGCATGCCATCATTCTTCTGGCGGAAACAAGTCAACTGTCTGGCCAGAATGGAGGACCGACAGGATTAGAATCCTTTTGGTGTTGCTATTCTATGGACTTCTGAGGATCTCTGAAGCGCTAAGCCTGAAGAAGGACGACGTGAAAGAAGAAAGAAATTTCTGGTCATTCAGAATAAAAGGTAGGCATTAGCAAGACTATCCGACGTGTACAAGTTTTTAGCGGCAACGAACCTTTTTTCAGAGATCAGAGTTAAATTAAAAAGTCACTGGAGCCTCCATTTTCATTCAGAAGTCCGTACGTTTCGACAACGCCCTCTCGAGAAGCAGGAGCAGACCAGCCGGATGCCACCTAATTCCCAACGGCCGAGGAGACGAATGGTCAGCGAATGCAGCATAGTCGGAAATAAAAAAGTTGTGCCTAGCAGTGGGCATCCGTCCGCTTTCACCCCACTGTTTCAAGCTACGAGGAGCCACGCACGCGCATGAAGAAGGAAGAGAGACGGCGGCAATCCAACGACGCGAACGATGGAGAAATCCCAAATTAATGAACCCCCACGTGAGCGCTTCAGTAGCCACTCAAGGCGGACCAGCAAGGTTACCCAGCGATCTATGTATTGCAGTGTAATACGTCATCACAGCACTACTCCTTTCTTCTTATTTCGTTCAGAAATATGCCATACGAGTACTCCTCACGATTGCATTTTCGAGGATTTCCTCACCAACTGGTTATGTTGAGCCGATGGTTCTTTTTTCTCGGTTATTGTAACTCAAATTAATGCGTCGCAATACGAGGCCAATCAAAGGATCCTCTATTCTCCAAGAATACGGCAATCCTCTACCAGTACACTCACTTTCTATGTTATCCTACTTTTTATCTCACCTCTGATGCTTCATCTGGTACTAGTAGTTCTTCGGATTCCGGAGGAAATCTTTAAATTGTTCATTCTTGCTCAGTTTTTGTGTATGTTTTCATTTGCCTTTGGTTTTATAGTTTTTGGCTCAGGAAGGTTTTCATTTAGCACGTTTTCTCCGCTTAGCAAATTGTGCATTCTTTGATAATTTCACTCGCTCGTTCTCATGTTGATATATGTCACTACGGCGTTACTAAGCAGCATAAAGCCTTATACCACCGCCTCCGAATCGTGAGAGAGTGAAAAATGCGTTTAGGACGAAAGCCTCGGCAGAGCCGAGGACAGAGTTATAAAGGTCAAATGGGAGCATAAGGGCACTACGTCTTTTGTGACGCACCAACACTGTCCGCAGCTTCTGAGCATTTCTGTTATCAGATATAGTGCACGATCATGACAGAGGCTACAAAGATATGAATTACTCAAATGTTTTATGCTGTTCAACGCAGACAGATTAAATCGCCTTTTGGTTTGCCCAACTGCACTCCACCCCATTTTTTTTGAGGGGGGGGGGAGCAAATGAATTGTGAAACAGCTGATATCCAACATGGTTGTCTCTCCGAGGTCATCCAGCTCCAGCTCAAACACGACAACTCACACCAGGGAACTGAAGTGAAATATTGAAGTGCAGTTGCACTTGTGATATCTTACAGGATGAGTGATCTCCGATGTCGCCAACGTAGCAGAATTGTCGAGTACATGCTCAGGGTTCGAGAGCACTTGGAAGCTCAGACGCGAAGATTATCTTACTGTTTTGAGAAGGACATCTTGCCGACTTAGGCTCGGGAGCAGATGGTCAGTAATGCTCCCATGGACAGACACAGTGCTTTCCAACAATGGACCGGATTAATTAATTATTCTCTGGAATTCAATCGAATCACGGAGCTTTGTTATAGATGGAACCCGTAGAGGAAGTTCTCCTCATGTGAACTTCACTCCTATTTAACAAATTCTTGACAGTCACCACATCCAAGTGTTTTGCTTCAGTAGTGAGCATCCAACATAAATGACAAAGATTAATGGATTTCATGATAACCCTTCACTGGAAACGTAAACCATCCATTAGGCCTGATGTCGGAACGCCCTCGGGTCCTGCAGTGAACCATCATCTCGGCGAAGCTAAGATAACCAAAAAAGAATGCTGGTTACTCTCATGAAGTCACTTCAGTAATTCACATTTCTCGAATATGAAACTCAGGCTGTACATCCATGCCGTGCCATGTATGGTGCGGTAGGCTGCTGGTTCACTCTGAACAAAGAGAAGGAAATAAAGTGAAACTAAAACAAAATAAAATATGCAAACGTGCAATTCGCAAAAGAAAATATGCATACTTAGAACATGAATCAATTCACACTTCCGTCCTTTATGTCTCGATACATCCTAACCCATTGACGACCGCGTGGCTCACCGGTGAGCCGCGCCCTTTTTGACACGTACTGGGCCTTATTTTCGAAACATTTTGCAGCATTTCAATACGGAGTGGTTACAATCCTTCCTAAAAAGGTCTCAAACAAATGCAGTTCAAGAAGGAGTTCTCCCTTATTGCGACAAACATCATGAAAAGGATGGAATTTTGAAGTCGAGGAAGATTGTTTCACATTTCTTTTGTTCTGGATGGAATTACTCTGTGCAAAAGCCATATTTCCTACACAGAATCACGTTCGTTACATCCTGCGCTTCCTTATTAGTCAGGCTAGAGCCTTAGGAACGTGTATAGCCTCTGAACACTCCCTTATAACACTAAAAACACCCTCTACAAACCTCCTTCGATCTTAATGGGATCCAGAAGCGTTTAGAACCTCTACTTTTTTGTCCGATGATACTTGTAATCTTCTGGAACTAGATTTCAAAATTATTTCTGCAAAAAGATCTGCTTTAGTCCTAATTATCTTATCGTAACGGCGTGGAACTCCGCAGGCGCCGCACTCTTGAAAGGGGCGTTGATCCCACGCGTCAGACACGCGGTCGTCAATGGGTTAACAACAGGCCCATGGCAGCCTTCCCCACAATACTTGCAATCAAGATTTCCTGTCACATAAAGAAGGAATTTACCGCAAGCTCTATTCTGCGATTCTGGGCAATGGTCTCTGCGCATTAGTACAGCCTGACTAATGAGTACAGATAGGGTTGTATCAGTAAGAGAAGAGATAAGCGCGAGTTCAGATGACAAGGAAGATACGAAAGGACGTTGCATCTATTGTGATGCTGGCTACTCTCTAGTAGTTTCAATATTTGGTGCGTTATCAGATGCTGGTGACAATTTCGTCAGGAGCATCGAACAGCACCTGACGATTGAAGATACAAGGAAGTAAATTTATCTCGGGTTTAGACATGTGCGGTCAGCTGACAGATGTTACGTCAATGCCGTAATTGCGGACAAAATCCCAAACGAACTTCGTGTACTGTTCTTATGTACATGTGAAAATTTTTCAAGAGGAACAAACTGATTTCGTTCCTAACGGGAAAAAGCAGCAAAGCTTCGGAGGAGAAATTTCAAGAAATGGTAGGATCGACACAAAAATGATACTATTATTAAAAAACTACTGCGTACCATAATTTTGAATAGTCGACAATTTTCCAAACATGCAGCGAAGTATCACAATATTGCCCGATTTTGATTATTTGAAATATTTTATTCATATATTCCACTTTTCACAATGTGCGAATGAATTATTCGAATTTCAAACATTTCGCACTACGCGAATGAATGAACAGTTCAACTAATGGAATATTTCTCGAATAAAAGTCAATGAATGTATTCTACTAGGTTATTATTTCCTGAGCCTGCATGTTTGTAGGTTTTCACTCGTCGTTCACATATCATTGACTTTACTAATAACAATCGTGAGAATATGACACCTTCACGTTGGATTTATGTTCGCACATAAATAAAGTTCTCGTCAGGACTTAATTATATCAATATGTGATAAGCATGTAAGTAAAAAAACGTGAAGGAGAGATCGTAAAGTTTTTTTTAATGGGAGTTGCAATGTGGAGGTTATGGTGAAAGAAATGTTCTCATCCCTTACAGCAGCTATATTAAGTTAGTACTGCGAGCAATTTTGATTGACATGTTGATGTTTCTTGTCCTACCAAGTAGGACATGAGAACTACAGGCTGTTTTGTGGTCGCCGACAATTTTTCAGGGAATCAGAAAAATTGTAAAATCCGTACTGTATCATCTTCGTCTCTCAGATTTTACAGCACTAGTTCTACAACTACAATATAAAGCCTCTTTCATGTGCACATCCTACTCGAGATACGCTATTTCAGTGGAGATCAACACATCATTGGTCTTGGCTGATTAGAAGTCGATTGTAGCCCGCATGCACTTTTTGCGCTTCCTCTTCCGGAGAATCCCACGATGCACGTCGTTGTCAGCTTTGCAATGCAGGTGACCAAAAGTGCTCCTCAACCGCTCTCCATGCACTTGCATATCAGCCACATCGCCCACATAATGCAAACAAGTGAACCTATAAATACTGTCGGTAAGTTGCATAGACATGCAAGGGTTTAGCCCGATCATTTCTGGTGTTATGAGTTTCGTACAATATTTAACCTGCCTTTACAGATATGTGGACCATCCTATTGCTTGCAAATGCATTCTTTCTGTCAGCAGTACATGCGTCTAACATGACAGTGAAGCTACATGGGACTGGATCCCTGATTGCAAAGTTTATCGAGTGAGAACTTTATGACATTTCTTATTGGAACGAGGAAACACAAGGAAATTTTCAAATATAATAGAATAACTATAGGAGAACAGCAGTGCAGGTGTTACCCTTCCTGTATCAGAGAAATTGTAGTAAGGATTTAAAATATGTCCTATCCTTATATTAGGGGTTGAAAAAAGTTTTGAGCGTTGTTTTTGTTCTACCTCAGAAAAACGTTTTCAAGAAGCCAACAAACAGTAAAACTACCACTACTATGAGACTTTCTGCCAACACTTGAAAAATTGAGGATAGGCTTAATTTCTTCTCAAGAATTTTTGCAAGTGCAACTTCAGATCGTCTGTCTTGTCCTCCCTGACATAGATAATTTAATTCCAGGTCTTTAGCCAAGGAGAAGCATAAAAACGGTGACAACTTTTCTTTTCAAAAAAATGAGAAAATGTGAGGATCTGGGAGAGGGTGGGCACCGACAGCTGTAGCGGGGGAATTCTTGAAGAAAAAAAACGTTATCACATTAAAAAGCATTTCGATTTCAGAATGAACACCTATGATGATTACCTCCGCGTCCTTGAAAAACAAGAACGAAACAGAACTAAAGGAAGATATTGGACATGGCAAGCACTCGCCTCTTGGTATGACGAGTTCTACCTTGGCGAAGTTAAGGTCGGCACACCGCGTGAGTGTTTATGCTTGCGTTTCTCTTTAAAGCCATTCATTGAATTTCCTTAGTTCAATCTTGATAAATTTGCGTAGTGAACACTACAAGTGCTGTGTTCTAGAGATATTTGGTTTTCCTATGGTAGTAGATGTGGATTGACTTTGAACTAGTACATGTTTTCAGCTCAGAAATTCTTCCTGAGTATGGACACCGGCTCATCTGTAATGTGGCTCATTGATGGCGCCTGCAATCACCCAATCTGCAACGGCTACCCCAACAGCGGACGGACGAAGAATAAATTTTACTACGGGCGATCGAGCACTTTCAAACGGACTAGTGATCACTTCTCAATAAATTACGGAACTGGATGGGCTGGCGGTTTCACTGGAGCAGACGACATCAGCTATGGAAGTATGTTGCAGTAACGCTTGCTTGTTGTCGCCTAGTAGCTGCTTACCTGAAGTTAGCGTTTCACGCTATTAGTCACCGTTAAGCTTTTCGTAAACGAGCTTTCAATACCAGATATAAACTACATAGAAGAAGGAGGTTGTTGAGGGAACTGCGAAGGAACCACATTTTCTCAGTCGTTTTTGTTTGCTCAAGAGTATCACTCTACTGATAACAATTCCACACCTATTCATAGGTCACTGACAGTATGGGCATAAGTAGGACACTGCGAAATCTGCTACAAGTTTCTCTTTCAGCATTCGTTATGAAACAGCAACAATTTGGTGTGGCTAACTCCCTCGGTCCATTTTTCGGAACAGCTCCCATGGACGGAATTTTTGGTCTTGGATTCAACGAGTACCCAAATGTTAGTAGTTTCATTTTATGTGTTTCGCCTGCTTCAATAAATAATGTTGTAGCTAAATGCTCCAATGCCATCAGTAAAGCATTTCATGGATAAACAGCAGTTCACTGTCTGGATGAACAGAAGGGTGAGGCACTTTGCTCAATCAAAGCATGACAGAAATGCCAAAATCTTATTGAATTTCTATATAAAAGGAGTTCTGTGATCTTTTAGGTGGCCATCAGTAGAGGGGCTATTGGAGGCTATATTACTTATGGCGCTTATGATCAAACCAATTGTGAACCGCAAATTTACTACGCTCCATTGGCTGTGGATAACAAATGGATCATCAACATCGCAGGATTCAGCATTGGCTCTTTTACTCACACCGCTAATCAGCATGTACGGTTGCATTGTGAATTGCATGTTTTTGTTAGCTGACAGCTGGTGTTTTTAAGGCTATATCTGACACGGGAACAACATGGATCGGCGTCCCAAATGCAGTCCTCAATAATATCCTGTGGCAAACACAAAGTTGGTGGGATCCCAATCGAAAGCTCTACATTATCCCATGTTCCAAGATGTGGACGTTACCAAGAATGATCTTCCACATTGCTGGTCGACAGTTCACCGTGCCATCAGTGCAGTATGTCTTGGATCTGAACCTGGGAAATGGCCAGGTGTGTGTGCTTTTCAAAAATCGTTAACACATCCACGACTGACCAGTTTTCATCGCCAATGAGATTTTTCTAGTGCGTGATGGCAATGTTCGCAGTCGATTCCGCTGCCTTTGGAGCACAGTTCATCCTCGGTCAACCGTTCATTCGTACCTTCTGTCAAACATATGACATCGCTAACAAAAGAATTGGAATTTCTGTTGCGCGACCTCAAAAAACCTGAATTGTTCATAACGTGTATTGATATAGTAAACATATTGTTCTGCATATAGGTATGCAAGTTACGATGATGATGTGGTATCATTTATTGTTATATCTTTATGAAGAAGTTCACTTTACATATTGTGTCTATGTTTCGGATTTTGGTTTGTCGTATTCACTTTTGGCACCCTCGGCTAACCATTGAGGTTTTCCGACCTTTTTCGAAACTGTAAGGCAGTGGTCTAGAAACAGAACCTTTACATTGTTTTCATGCTGATATTCGTTGACCACCGAATGAGCGAAGGCTATCAAAAACGACGAAGAGCAGCTTTGGTAATCTCATTTCTTATCCTAATATTAATGGAGGAGTATTGCTGGACACGCGTTGCAGTCGCCGCCATTTTGTAACGAGCACGAATGTCCAAGCATTCCAGCTTTCCAATCCATGGTAGACCACATGCAAGTACATTAACAGATTGGTTTTTCTCACCAAATAGTGTGAACCTTCGTGGGTCGAAAAACTAACACAAATCAGTCACTTTCTTCAAGCAAGATCTTGTGATTTTGTTTCAGCGGATCCTGAAGGCAATACAGCTTCTCCAATGTACATACCCCTCCAGAAAAGTCAGAAGGGAAGACTTGTGTTATGGAGATAGTGCTGACTGCCTGAATAAGTTGATGGTGACGTTTCTGTGTAAAGCTTGCGGAAGCACATTCATGAAGCAGTGTGCGTTTGAGTAGCATCAGAACTCAAAAGCTTCATCAACATCACAGGAAAAGCAAATAATCAGTTTAGCGCAAAAAGGAGGATGCTACTACTAAGCTAGGTCATTGTTCCGCTAAATTATTATGATTACATTTGGCTCGGAATATCAGTGTCATACTAGCAAAGTCAAGAATTGAATTTAAAGACAGTGATAGATAGAATGGATAGTTATGTGCAAGATTAGAGCAATATTAAGATTAAGATTAACCTGGGAGAACCTAGTGCCTAAGTGATCCCGATCGATTGAGGGAAATGGAAACCATCCAATCCATACCGACAATTCTGCACTATGGAACACATGAGAGAAGAAAGGGGAAAGAATTGAGCCTGTGAAGGCTCCTGACGTACAAACGCAATTTTAACCGGATGTTTTAGCATACGAAAAACAATTATAGAACCAAATTGTGTACAATCCATAAGATGGCCCATGTTGACCAATCGAAACCCCGTTGGAGCGGTCACAGGATGTGCGATCCTTCAGAAAGTACACTTCATCCACCCGTCTTTCCTACAAATCTCATAGAGCGCTTCAGCCTTTAAGTATTTCCACATTTAGTCGCCAATGATATCTGCACCAGTATAAGTATACTTAAATTTCCTGAGGTCGAAAAATTGAGATAGAAGAAAAAATACATCAGATTTATTATAGAAGATACTGCATTGCTTAATGAGTAATGATTAGCCTTCTCTTTCATCGCTTCGCTTATTTTTGTTGGAAATTCCAATATTGGTAGGCTCTTGGTGAAGAGGCACGGGTGTAGAAAGGAAAACAGCCCCTGATCCCACATTCAGATGGATACATTAAAAATGTTAAAGCCAAGCCAAGTAAGTGATGGTAAAAAAGTCGAAGTTATCACTCAAGTTGGTCTCTCTTTTCAGAACTTTATTTAAACTCTTTTCAGAACTTCATTTAAACTAACTCCTCTCAATTCATATCTTTTTAGCCTTATTTATTATCATGTACTGTACTCGATAACAAAAGTGATCAGAAGCCGCAGAGAAGTTGGTGCGTCACAAAGGACGTATGTAATGACCTTGCGCTCGTATTTGATTTGCCAATTGAAATCGCTCTTACACTCTTTAGAAATGATAGCAACATTTCTTTGCAGACTGTCTAGTCAGACTACTGAAAGTGCAGTCGTCTGCTATAACCAGATATAGACCGGAGTCCAGAAGTGGGAAGCCACACGGCGTTGGGTCCACTACCTGTCAGAGGAGCAGCAGCGTCCAGAAGTGAGAGGACGCCGTGCGACGCGTAAACTGACAAGTCACTACGAGTCGTGTGATGGGTACGCGGAAGCACGGAAGTGTATACATACAGATACCACCCTAATGAGAGGCGAGCGAAGCGAGCTGTCACGGAAGCCTGATCGTCCGGCTATGGCCAGTCCGACTAATGCCAGGCTAATCATCATTCTCTGGTAGTAGTGATGAAATTTCTTTACTTTGAGCATTTTCAGATTAAATGAATTAAAAGAGAATACGATGTAAATTTCTTTTATGAAACCACATTTTCACATATTTATTTATTTATTTATGTAATCATCACAAGTGATGAACTGTTATGAGCGACAACAAATAAGTTAGTGACTTAACAAGAACTGACCAACACAAATCGCATCAGGATGATTATCGGTGCACCATCTTGAGCACTAGGTTGGAGTACATCTGTTCAAGCAGGGGTAAGCATTTATCATAAAATTTGACGAGAAGATGATCTAGCCTGCAATGCACAACTCACTTTAGTCGAAATTATTCTAGAACGTCAGATATACCCACACCAGCCAGCCACGTGTCTTTCGGCAATTACCGTCAGAGCTCATGACGTAGCTTCGGGACGCGGGTATGCTGGCTGCTGACCCCGCGGAACCGACATGCCGGGTAGCCGACGTTACTATTATTGTGATAAAGCACAGTTGAAACATTATAGGTACCATGGCTGATGGGGCCGGGTCCAGAAGGAGTGCATAGTAGTTTTGAATTTATTGAATATATCGGGGCATGAATAAACGCTCATGTGTAGGTGCAGTGATCAAGCTGAACCGCTTACAAAAACAGGATACTTTTAATCAATAAAATCTTCAATATTTAGTACATTGAGAGCATTCACATTTCGCAGTTTTCTCTTAAATGCCGCTGAATCCTTGGACGCAAACACCGAAGGAGGCAGTTTGTATAGAGGTCTCGGAACACTGTAGAAGAAAAGTTGTTCACCAGGTTCAGATGGGCTGTACCAAATCTAGGCAATTGAATATTAAGACTAAATCTACGTGTTCGCTAATAGGACGGAAGTACCAAAAATCGGATGGCTTCAAACTGACCTCACCATGTAGGATTTTGAAGGCTAATATTAAATCCGCCAGAACTCTTCTGTAGAATAAAGCTTTCAAACCAAGTTGTTTAAGCCGGTCTCTGTAGGATGGGAGGGATGCAGGATAATTCGGATCAGGAAATGCTCGATATAATAGAATCCTAGTGAAAGTCGTTTGCACTCTTTCAACTTTAATGATATCTTTTTTAAGCATAGATTCCAGAGTGGGCTACAGTATTCAAGGATAGGAAGTGTGTGGGCTTTATACAGCCGAAGAAGTATCCCATGATTATATGTATGGATGTCTTTAAAAAGACAGTGAATGGATCCCATGGCATTGGTTGTTATCAAGTTTATGTGATCAGTAAACTTGAGGGAAGAGTCTACCAGCACTCCCAAATCGCGTACATTGGTTTTCTTAATGATTTGCGGGTAAGAGTTGGCAATTTTTTCAGATGGTTTCTCTCCTATTCTTAGAAAGCAACTTTTAGAAATGTTGACTTTGATATGCCAAATATCGGCCCATTCTCTCATTTTAAGATGGATTTGTGGAGTGCTGCTTGAACTTCGTCTCTCGTGAGGAAAATAGGAGGCATAGACTTTTATATCATTAGCGTAGGCAGATACTTTGATCCGTGGGTCCGTTTGTAGAATTTGGGGGAGTTCATTTGTGTAGAGGACAACTAATATGGGGGAAAGAACACTACCCTGAGGGACACCGGATGTGCAAGGTTTGAATTCGGATACATATTCGTGAATTCTGACAGAAAACGATCTGTTCGTCAGGAAAGATGCGAACCATTCCAAAAGTTGACCTCGTTTCCCTACATTTCCCAATTTGGGAATAAGACAAGAGTGATCTACTGTATCAAATGCCTTGCTGAGATCAAAATAAGTTATGTCCGTCTGCTTACCGAAACTCAAGTTTGTAATCCAATCATACTGAGAGCACAAAAGCTGGGTACAAGTGGAACGACCTGAGAGGAATCCGAATTGTTGATTGGGAATAGTTTTGTGTTTAGAAAACCACACCATAATTCTTTGAACCAGAATTTTTTCCATGATTTTGCATGGGTTGGGAGAATGCTGATTGGCCTAAAGTCAGAGAGTAGGGAAGCTGATGAAGTTTTCGGAATGGGAGTAACCATGGCACTTTTCCAGACTTGTGGCACTTCTCCGAGTATAAGTGAGATGTTGAAGATGTGGGTTAAAGAGGTGGCTAGTTGGTCAGCGAATCGTCTGAAAAAAGCTGGGGGAACTCCGTCAGCAGTGAGAAAAAAAGCATCGCCTGTACATCTTACAAGGGAAGTGCAAGAGGTTAACCCCGGGGATCCCAGCGAGCCACCCATTTTCAGAAGCCTTGTCTAAGGTGATTATAATGCATACATATTATTTTTGCCCAATGATCAGGATGCGCCCTGGAGAGCGGGTCCAAGATTTTTCTTCTTAGGTGCCATAGGGGTCCATTTTACAGACGATTTATGCAACGTTGACGGCTCAAACTTACTGAGATTACTGCAACTAGCTGTCTCATGGGCTGTAGAGTGTTTGGAGACACAATTGTGAACGACCCTGCTCCGCTGGGTATGCGATCATGAGCAATTGCCACAGGTATGCCAGATGTGGCGGAGTGGCCGAGTGGGTAGCGTGTCGGATTGTCAGCCGGAGGGTCGAGGGTTTGGATCCCGTCCGCGGACTCCATTTTGCATTTTTGAATTTGAGGCTTTTAAACTTGTTTAGAGTATTTCTAATGACTAAAACACATCAGATATGTGCGCCATTACAAGAATTACTGCAGGAACTTCGTCCGATTCGTTACTCACTCGGCCACCTCATCGCGGCTGCCATGATTGGAGCAAGGACTCATGGTCGCGTAACCAGGCGGAACCAGGTTATTCAAAAATGCGTCTGCAAACGTTCGATGATCCATGGGACAGCTAATCACGCTAACCACTGCTGGATTGTGTGGCCAAAGTTCCATGAATCCAAGCCAGGACTCCATTGACAGCGCACTAGAAAATTGGTATTATTCAACCATCATGAACCCAAACTCTTCAAAAAAAATTTTTTGACTGAAATATTGCATATGGGGGTTATTTGAGGTGCTGAATACGAATATCATATCCATTTTGTACCGTAAGGCTATTTTTGTAGGGTTACGGTAGGTGCACGGTAGTATGGGGTGATGCACTTACCGTAACCCTACAAAAATAGCGTTACGGTACAAAATGGATAAGATATTCGTATTCAGCACCTCAAATAACCCCCGTATGCAAAGTTTCAGGCCAGAAGACCTTTTCAAAGATCTAGGGCGTGTGGGAGATGAATGACGCCGAAAAGTCTTTGGCGCGCTCTCCTGCGCGCATCAGGGCCATTGGGCAAAAATGATGTACATACATTAACTTAGCCTTAGACAGTGTTACCAAAAATGGGTGTTTCGTTTCGATCCCCGGGGTTAGCCTCTTGCACTTCCCTTGTTAGTAGCTTGCGGTCTTCAATTAATTCAATGCGAGGAACGACGATAGAAGGCGAGAGAATGTCATTCACAACAGGACAGGTGGTTTGTGCTGTTGTGAAGACACTCGCAAAATAGGAAGAAAGTGCAGCTGCCTTTTGAGGTTCTAAAGAAAATTTGTTGCCATTTTCATCAACCAACGTTGAAGCACATTGTTTACTTTCCATACGTTGTTTAACGAAGCAGTTTGTGCATATTAGTGGAATTGGCACGTTTGCGTTCCTTGTAGGCTAAAAAACGTCTGAGATGTCGACTGAGGTTGTTGCTCGCGGTTCTGTATTCATCATAGCTGATTGGGTTCTGAATCTGCCAAAATAATCTATTTTTCTGCTCAATTAAGTTTTTGATGTACACAGGGTAACTATCAGATTTTAGTACTTTTGTTCGATAGGGAGTGTATCGTTGAATTAGGTCTTGTGTTATAGTCAGAAATCGAGAGTAAACTTTATCAATGCTAGAGTAGTTATCAAATATTGCAAACCAGTCAATGCAAGAAAGTTCATTTCGGATAGAAAGGACGTCGGCAGAATCAAAATTAAGCGAATGGGGGCTATGGGGAGTATTATCAGAAGGAGGTATCGAAGAGGAGATTACATTATGGTCGGAGCTGCCAAGAGGAGGCAGGGTCTCGACTTCATTTACAATACCGTCGCCCGCTAAGATAATGTCTAAGGTGGAGGTACCTCGGGTGGGTTATTGAATTTGCTGCTCAAGAGAGGTCTGGTTAAAGAATAAGAGAAAAGGCAGGCAGATGGTGAGTTACCTTTCTTCTGCGGCCAAATCATGTCAGTGAGATGAAAATCCCCAAGAATTGTAAGTTTGCCTGTATTGTGGACGAAACCACTGGTTGCGGAAATCAACGATTCATCGTCTTCTACTCTATTGTTTGGTGGGCGATAAACCAACAAAAAACGGTGTGGTTCGAGAGAAAATGGCAGAAAATCAAATGTGATATCTTACTTTCTTCTTATAATTGGCCTAGGAAACCGGCAAATGCTAGAGGCCACAACTTTCTCTATAACCGTCGGTCTCGGTACATTTACTACGGCCCCAGATTCCTTTATACAGTCGTCGAGAGCATGCGATGTCGGCGTGGAATGTCAGCATTGCCCTGCAATCGCTAGATTAGATCTATAATGAAATGTCAACATAGAATTTCGTAAGAAAGAAATCTTTTCTGACTGTTTTATTGGAGATTATTGCTAGTTGCTATTAGCGACATTGAACCAGAATTGTCACATCTGTTCGATCATGACAGTAATGGTGGTCAAGCAAAACAAAAATTACATATTTATAACGATAACGTAGTGCAACAAACAACAATGGGAACCAATACAACAAGTTCAACAACAATTACATAGTTCTACACTGGCTTGGCAATAGATAATCCGATTCGCTCATTTTCAATGTCGTGAGTATGACAGAAGGTGCGTGTCCAGGGATTCCCTAGTATCCAGGAGGTGCTAAAGCCTCCAGCCTTAATGCCGAAGAAGGCGAGCGCACACTGTGATAGAACAAGCATTAGTGGGAATCGGTGTCCTAAATCTATTGCGGGAAGAAATGTGCACATTTCAGACTTACATATCCATTTTGAAACTTCAAATCGAGGATGTACTGCGCCGATGGAATGACATATTTCTTGCCACTGACAGTGAAGATGAGATTTGGCTGTGTAGACATGGTGGTACACGGCACGATATAAACTTGATGTGTGGTGTCATATTTCGCACCAGTCATTTTGATAACTCCATCCAGTACCGCCATGGGTGTGCCGATAAATGAAGTGCCGCTGTCAGTAATCACCTTAACAATTCTTGATCACAGCAGCAAATAATTCGCAACCGTTACATGAAATACTCTGAAAAACATGTCGGTGACCATTCATTAAAGCACCTTCTCTACACCTATAAGCATTCGTTGTCTTGCACTAGAAGCATGTAGGAAAACTTTTATTTCCTCCAAAATATTTATGAACTGGTATTTTTTGACATATCGATGAACTATGAATGTCCTTATTATCTTCTCCAAATATGATGACTCTCTCTTTTTTTCTTTCCCTCTCTCTCTGTAGAATATGGGTTGGTGTGGAAATTTTGTCCCCATCATCAATTTTAAAATTTTCCCACTCTACCGAAATCCTGTAATAACTCTGTAATAACTCTTTCAAGCGTTATGTAATAGTACTTATGATTACAGAAATTTTAATACTACTTATTTTGTGACCACTTTCTGGCGTCCTACAGGAGCGACCCAGAAAAATGGAGAGCGAGGAAATAGGAGAATGGCTTTTTTGTCTCGCAATTTTTGGAGCTCTTTCTCTGCGACGTCAGAATTCGTGGGGCTGGGGAAAGTGTACTCATACTGCAGAATTCCCAGAGAATACAAAAGGTGGTGAACCGCTCGCCAACGAAATTATCCAATTTTAACAGCAGGTCCTGGAAGCGGACTTTGGCCTTATTTAGCCGCATAGTGAATGAGCTTCTGGGTATCTTGAGCGTTTTTCAGCGAAGAAAAAACTTTTTGAACCAGGTCACAGCCCTAAATGGTGCTTAGTGTAGCGCGTTGAAATAGCACCACGGACGGGATCGCCTACCAAGAATTCCAGAGAAGTCTTGATTCTTTGGCAGCAACTTTGTTAACAGTTTTCAAGTGGCTATTTCTTGGGGCAAACTGTGGAAAAGCTGTAGATGTAAAAGCTGCTGAGCATAAATAACTGCTCAAAAAGCGAGCTTCAACGACACTCTGGTAACGATGCTCAGCCCATGACTTGCGCAACTCGACAACAACCTTTGCATGAGACTGAATCTAGATCCCTCAAAGCCCAGAATCTCACGACAATTTTAACGAGAGATGCTCCTGAACAGAGGCTGATTCCTTGTGAATCAGCATATTATTAGCGCTCTCGGGCTCCAATTCAAGTTGCGTTACCTCGTCTGCCGATTTCCAGATGTATTGACCAATTTGGAACTGCTTGATTTGAAATTGCCAATAGCCCTTCTTCGTTAGTGGAACCCATTGGGTGGCATTGTTGCAGTGAGTCGAGTCCCTTGCACCAAACACAATAGAACCTGCATTCTGGCCGTAGGAGGTAGTGGTCTGGAATGTTTTCTCTATGGCGAAGCGATAATAAATCTGATGCAGATCCATCTGCTACTTACCCTTCTTCCCATCCACACTGTGAAACTTTTCTCATCAAGATCTGGTAAAATTGCTTCCAAGGGTGTTTTAACCTAGAAACAATAAGTTGTGCAAGGTCTCTTGACTTTAAACATAGTTTTGGTGGTACTGTTGACAAGTACGAACCTTGTCTGTGGCGAGGGCAGGCCAACTAAGTCCGAAAATTCCATCGATGGGTTGATTTCCGAAAACATCCGCAATAGCTGTGGCTACTCCAAATTTTTGTTTCTCGACCTTCAGTCCTGCAAAAGAAGCCTAACCTATAAAATACAATTCGCTACTATATTAGTTAAACAAAACAAGTTCTCTAGAAGCACTGCAATATCTCAGATATATAAAGAAATACTAACCGGCAAATCTGACAGTATCCGTGCCATAGTAGCCGCTGGCCGAGCCGCTGTTGTACTTCATAGAAAATCCTTGGGGAATTTTCTTGAAAGTTTTGGAAGCCGAAGGACTGAACTTGATCTTCGGACGATAGCTGCTGGGATATCCGGTGCACTGTTTCTGCGAACATGCTGAGTCAATCACCCACACATTAGAAGAGCCAGTATCCATCGACAGATAGAGGGTTTGTGCTGAAACCTCTGTCATTGTTAGGGTCAAGTTCTCCATGAAAATTACCTACGAGGTGTTCCAATGCTGATAGCTCCAATATAGTACTGGTCATAGTAGTCACTCAGGGTTTGCTGATTTAAAGCGCGCAAGTTGAAACGACGACTATTCCTACTTTCGAGATATTGGGTATAATTTCCTGAGCTGGAAATGAAGAGGAGAGGTACATTTATTTCAGGTAATAGTAGAATTACTCACGTCATTAGCCTGGAGAGTAATGGGCCACTGCTACTTAGCTCCATTGTGAATTTCAAGGCATTTGCAGCAGTTACAACTAAGAGAAGTACTACGACGATGTTCATTCCTGAAATCATACAATTGAATGAAATATAGAAAAATGAACACAAAAAAATAAAAAGAGTTCTATGATAGGATTTGTACAGTTTGTCCAAGGTTTCGATCTTCGCATCAACCGTCTCATGTTCTCAAAAGTGGAACGGGTGGAAATGTATCGCGATATAGTTTCTGCTTCCATGTGGAGAAAAATTTAGAAATCTGCTCCACCAGCTCGGAAATTGAGAGCGGTTAATATAAGTTGTACATAGATCCATCCCCTCAGAGATCCTTCCAGATTTTGATGTATCATCTTTCGGATTGTTTTCACTTCTGTGTACACTAATATAAGAAATTGCTGGTTTGGGCGGATCTCAGGTAGCTCTCTACTGTTCGAAGAGTGTCTTATCTCTTCGTGGAAGGAACCTAGGTTTGTACAACTCCCACTTTGTTTGCGTTCGCTGGAAGCAACAGACACGGAGTTCTCGGACACTTGGATTTCGCTAACCTAAATGCCATGCGGGATGTGTCCATGCCTTCGCTGCCGTATTTCCGCGGGTAAGTGACAGTTCCTTGTTTTTGTACAGTCACTATTCCGATTTGCAACCGATTACGTGAGACCTACATCTTACATGGTCCCTGGCCAATATGCAGCGGTGTGGTAGGGAGGGAGAGAGCGCGAATAGTTACGAGTTGTGCCAGACAGCCAGAGTGGCGCTCTGGGGTGGATGTGTTGGTCCGTAAGAGCCTAGAAAGTTGAATTTCCCTCTGTGTACGAGTGCTTCGTAAATCTGAGGTGAAAATTCCCGAGTGCTTCCTTTAGGAAGGCTTTAGACCCAAACAGGCATGCATTCTTAGGGAAACGAAGTGATGCGGTTGATTGGAATCTAGTTGAGTCTTTCTTAACAATTGTAATGGGCTTCTAAGCCAAAATTGGTAGAGCAGCTACGGTTAAGGGCAACTTGATATTAGGTTGGTGCAAAAATAATGCGCGTTTTCATGCTTTTGATTCCGAACCTCATAACTCTTTTCAAAATCAATCTTTTTTAGAAGGCTTAGAACTGTTGTAATCCGCAAATCTTCAGCAATAAGATAGACGTTCCATGACTACCGTGCAATTCTGATAGGACCTTCTAGAATCGACGAACTTCCAGAGGGCAGTTTTGGTATCACTTCAGTCTTCGAGAAAATTTTCCCGGAAGAAGTCGTCCAGGTTCTCGGAAAAGTGGTGGTTAGTGAGCGAGAGGCTTGCTGATTATGATGTAGGAGTCCGAGCTTCCTAGCTCAGTTGCTCGAGCCTGCGAAGAATTTGTTGTGCAGGATGTGCCTGGACGGTACGTGTAGGAGTGAAGAATTCATTTTATTGAGCAACGCTGGGGTCACACCGTGAAGTTTCTAATTTATTTCATTTATGCCTTGAAAACACTTACCAGATTAGGAAAAATGAATGAGCCGCAGTGAGCAATTTTTGTAGCAGATCACCACAAAATCGGCGTGACCTTATTTTGGTGTTGCTTCGGTTTCTGGGAGTGTTTCGGTGCATGTTCCTCGTCCAACTGTTGAGCAGGGTACCTCATTTTGTCGAAGAGGGTCTATACTTCATATATAATTACTAGACGACCGACTGTTTGGTCGCAATTCTTTCACTACGAAGGCGCGAAGCAGACCTCTCAACGAGGATCAATGTGGTACTGGTTCAGTATGCGCGACATCAAATCGTCAAGCTTTTTCATCCTCCTATTTTTAGTGAAGGGAGGGATGGTCCGACATCAATTACCGGTAATGTTCTGCGAAAGCAAATATGTTGTTTTGGATGGGTGCTCTTCAATTATTGCCATCGGTTGGCGGTCGCAAACCCCAGGAAGACCTACGCGACATTCCTTATTTTCGAAGCAAGGCAGACCAAGCCGAAAAATCCGGGAGCAGCTCGGCGGAATGCATTCGCTCACACTCCCTTCGCCAAAACTATGGTGGTATTCCGAGCAATTTCTGCTGCGAAGCCGTCGAGTATCAGCTCGCTGAAGTGAGTTTTGCAAAAAACTTGTTTTGGCGCCTTTCGTTCCACAACTAAAAATTCACCAAAAACATGAACGTCGCTAAAAATGCATAAAATATTTGAAAAGGTTATGAAATTTGCTACAAAACCATGTGCAACTTCTCATGACGATGATAAGAAACACCGGAAGTTTTCTGCACCGAAGATGAAGCAGCGAAAAACGCGCATTATTTTTGCACCAACCTAATAGATTTGAAAAGACAAACGTCGATCGCTAAGAACAGGTCTAGGCCTAAGTCACGCAAGAAGTAGGTTAGCTTACAGGTGAAGAAACAGGGTGAACTGGAAGCTATGGACAGTGGGCATGGTACCATCCTTATATAGTCCTCACCGAGGCTACTTGTGGCCAACAATTGTTGACTGCATGTGATGGTTACTGATCACCGACCTCCTTATCCAGAGTGCCCTAAGGAGGTGTTTACCCGTAGAAGGTCATCTTTGCCGATCTTTTGATCAAACTTTGCAAGCTTTTCTATGAGGACTGTGAACCACTTTCCCACTATCTTATATCATCCAACTGGCGAAGAAAATGGAGAAAAAACTGCTAAAAGATAAGACCACATCTCGCAGGATTGTGTCAAACATTTCTCGTTCAGAGTGAGTTCAGCTCGTAGCAATCTCTGCACTGCTAAAAAGTGAGCAGAATAGTGAACATGATGTCATACGTAGTGTTACACCTGATACATACTCTTCGAATGGAGTCTTCGTCTTCTGGGATTTTGTCCAGGAATTTTCTCGAGTTGACACCCTCAAGCTCTCTAGGACTGGTTCTTCATAGTTTGCTGAAAACACCTAAGTCTAAATATTCTGCGTCAGCATCATGAACTTATTAACAACAATTAGCAGTTCGATATTTTAAAAGTGGAAAAAAAAACATCACAAGCGTGACGTCTCTTCGTAATCGCATTTACTAGCCTGATAGCGGTACAAGCGAAGCACGTGTGTACGTATGCACGTATCTCTGACAGTGCGCGGTCGCAAAAACATGCTCTCTGTTCACATACGGCTTTACTCAGAAGAATTAAATGATGTGTTTCTTACTTCGGCTCTGGTCCGGGATTGATCGGAAGCAATGTTGACTATGATGCTGGTTTAAATATCTATCTTGCATAAGGAGACATCGTGCCTCTGACCTGATCGGAAGTCTGGCTGTTTTTTTTTAATTCAACAGAAATTTTCAAACGAAAGCAAATCACCATAATAAACGTATAACGCCCTCGTTGAGAATTTTTAGGCACGAAGGAGAATCGTTCTGCTGCAGACACAACCGAGCAATATTGCAATATTCGAGTCGTCCCTAAGCTGGCCCAATAATCGGGTTTTCAACAGTTGAACGCTTGAATATAGCGAATTCGTGAAGCCCTCCTCGTAAACAAGTTAAAACAAGCTTCTGCGAAGAACACTGGTTTCGTGTTGTCAATGCACATCGACATGCCCACACGAGTTAGCAAGTGTTAACAAGTACACTGGCAGTGGAGCACGTTAACACGTTGGCACAGCCATATAATTGTTGAATTTCCAGCTAAAATTTGAGAAGGGATGGAGGTTTTGGAGGCTTCTGTCATCACTTCGGTAGAGCAATATCACCTGAAATCAACAGTGTGAATAAAATTGGAAATAATTGCTTTTGGAAGAAGTTAATTGAAGAAATTGTGAAGACTGTTTTTTAGCTATTTTTGTAAACGAAGCAATTTTATTAGTCACAGGAACGAGCAGCCTTTCGTCTAGCTAGTTGCACCAGTACAATTGGAAATATTTGATTTTAGAGAAAGCTGTTTGACGAAAATTCCCTGGACCGGTGCTGAACCCTAAATTTTAGGGTAAATTTAGGGTTCAGAGAATTCATGAGCAATATCTCCTTTCAAAAGCTGCAGGCAGAATTTCCGCATGATAACCGGTCAAACTCTTTTCAAAATCAAACAATTCCAATTTCCTTCGGCAACTGGTACCAAAGTCGTACACGTAATCTTTAGATAGTACATTGCCATTTGCAGTCATGTTCCTGTTTTCAGAAATATCCGTGCAGAACCTGTCCCATTGTAAACGCTGGATGCAGTGCTTTTGGCAGAATTTTAGCATGATAACCCCACAAACTCTTCCCAAAATCAATTGATTCCAATTTCCTACAACAGTAAGAGTAGGAGTAGTATTCGTAATCCTGCTGTGAAATTAGAGCAGGATCCGTTCAGTACCAACGATGCTGCGGGTGCTGTTGGGTACTTTTTCAAGTGCATATTCTAAAATAAATTTTATTTTTACTCTTATTTCAGTAAGAATTAATGGAATTGATGAAGAAAAGGTTCCTAATTTTAATGTTCCTTCTTTGATCTTGATTCCAAAGAAGTGGATGATTATTCAACGAAGGTCCAAGTCCCAGGTACGAAGTCCCTTTTGCTCACCTCATCGCTTACGAAGCCCCGCTCGCCTTGAGTCAAGTCTTGGCCGAAGTTTGTTGCCAATACTTCATGTATTCTTTACTGGATGCGTTGCCACAACCAGGAGCAAGATTCGGAAAGACTGCCCAACGCCATTATGAACCAGACGTAGCCCCAGTATTTGTAATGAGGACAAAGCTCTCTAGCCATTTTGTTAGAGATATGTGGCTAAGTCTGCTGCTCGCAACTGCTATCTCAACGATAGATGGTCAGAACATGGCTATGAAGCTGCTCAGGACCGGATTAATTATTGCGATGTGATTTTTTCCGAGTTTTTCTTCAAAATGTAGTGCGTCACGTTTATCAGCAGAATGATTTGAGTAGATGTTTTTAATCTGTGAGTTGTGAACTTACATATCAGCTACATGCACCTTAAAAAGCAAACAAATGTGACTACAAATACCATGCTCAAAATGTGGCCACATATTGCGCTATCGCGCCAACTCCTCAGTAATTCCTCTCGTGTCAAGCCATTTTGTGAAGTATCTAACTAATGTTACAGATATGTGGCTAAGTCTGCTGCTCGCAATTGCGTTTTCAACGATAAATGCTCAGAACATGACTATGAAACTGCTCGGGACTGGATCAACTATTGCGAAATTTATAGAGTAAGGGTTCTCGTCGTAGCTATCCGTCCAAATCTGCAAATCGGTTATTAGCCGTTCAATGAACCCCCAATCCCTGCTTTGCGTTCGCATCACATCATATTTCACTGAACATGCGCTTCTACGCATTGGTGTTCCATGAGTCAGTCACGGGTTACAAGGCTTAAATGCGCTTTCAAGACCTAAACTCAGTACCTATTATTGAAGTTTTATGCATAAAGAAAGAAAATCCCATTTTAGAGCGAATCGATATGACGAGTATCTAAAAATTATTAATGAGCAAGAGCGAAGTAGAAGTACCGGAAGGTATTGGACATGGCAGGCACTCGCATCGTGGTACGACGAGTATTACCTTGGAGAGATTAAAGTAGGAACACCTGGTAAGCATTTGTGGTTAAAACACCGTAGTACATGGAAGTGTAACGATCGTTCAAGGGTGGCTGTGCTTTTCCAAGGATGACCACAAGCTCCCAAAAATTTAGGCGTGATTTCGATTAGTGTACAATTTTTATTTCCAGCTCAAACTTTCTACCTGTCGATGGACACAGGCTCTTCTGCAATGTGGCTAATTGATAGCGCCTGCAACCACCCAATTTGCAATGGCTACGCTGGTAGTGGCCGGACTAAGAACAAATTTTCCTACGGCAAATCCAGCACTTTTAATCGCACGAGCGATAAGTTTTCCATAACCTATGGAACCGGATGGGCTGGCGGATTTATTGGAGTAGACGACATCACTTATGGATGTATGTTGCAGTAACATTTCAAAGGTTAAAGTTTACTGCGTTTGAAGACAGTTCAGCTCGGAGTCAACTATGAACTTATCTGAACTTTGATTCGCAGCAACAGCAATATGTATGGTTTTAGAATTTGGTGCATTTTCCACATTTAGCATACGCGGTGAGACAACAATTTGGTGTGGCTAACTCTCTTGGTCCATATTTTGGAACAGCTCCCATGGATGGAATTTTCGGTCTTGGATTCAACGAGTACAGAAATGTTAGTAATCTGCAAGTTAGTGTGCTTTGACTAGCTCCAAAAATTTAGGTTTCAGCTGGATGCCCCGATGCCAACCGTGAAGCAATTCATGGATAAACAGCAGTTCACTGTCTGGATGAATAGAAGGGTAAGATGGTTTCTTGATCGTGACAACTCTGGCGCCATGTTTATCTCAAGGTTTGCAACGGAGAACATCTTGAATTTTAGGTGGCTATAAGTAAAGGGGCAGTTGGAGGTTACATCACTTATGACGCTTACGACAAAACCAATTGTGCTGCAAAGATCTATTATGCACCATTGGCTGTGGAGAACAAGTGGATTGTCAACATCGCAGGATTTAGCATAGGAAAATATACCCATACTGCAGATCAACAAGTACGATTTCACCATCTAGAAGTACAATGTATTGCTTGTTTTCTGAACATTTGTAAACGTTCTTCAGGCCATATCCGACACAGCTACAACATGGATAGGTGTTCCCAATGCGGTTCTTAACAACATTCTCTGGCAAACGAAGAGAAGTTGGGATGCCAACAGGAAGCTCTACATCATTCCATGTTCCAAAATGTTCAAACTGCCGAATATGGTCTTCGATATCGCCGGTGTGAAGTTTTCAGTGCCTTCAGCGCAGTACGTTCTCGACCTGAATCTTGGGAAAGGACAGGTGAGCGCAATTCTTAGAGTTAATATCTTTAATATATATTTTCAATGTTGATGATATTGATTTAAGTGCGTGATGGCCATCTTCGCAGTCGATTCTGCAGCATTTGGCTCGCAGTTCATCCTTGGTCAGCCGTTCATTCGTACATTCTGCCAAACATATGACATTGAAAACAAGAGAGTCGGTATTTCTGTTGCTACATCTCAGAAAACGTAAGCAGTTTCGTAGCACTGTTGTTGGCAGAATTATTCGTAGCGCTGTTGTTGGCAGAATTATTCGTAGCGCTGTTGTTGGCAGAATTATCGCGTATAAAAGAATTTATTCACTTTGCCTATTCTCCCTGCAGCAAAATCAAGACGATTTGCTGTGCCTTCTTAGTGTTCATCTTTCCACCCAAGGTGAACGAATTTAAATGTAACTAACTGAATCGTGAGCCTTGCTATGTTATCGTTTTGACTGCTCACTTTCTTACAATCTGTCAATAAAGCTCTAAAGGAGAGCTGAGGGGGAAAGGTTGCAATCATCGGCCTCTGGATGAGAATCGGATAGGAAACGGAACAAGTTATATAGTTGGAGGAGTGGCACACCGGTTGTTTTTACGAAAAACCTGCTGAAGAAAAAGGTTGGAAGGAAAATGTTGGAAGGAAACAAGAAAAGGTGCAAAGGTCAGTGCATAGCATCGGAGAGGAAAAGTGCGATAGTTGTGAGACCGGTGGTAAAATTTTAATCTCCTTTGATCACAATCTTAAAAAAAAACGGAGTGAAGTAGCAAAGGGTATCAAGTGGTAAAAATGCATGAAGCTTGAAAAGATGAGAGGTAAGACAGAGCGGTGTAGTGGATATAGCAACCGGCGCCCAAGCTATATTTATACTTCATTGCCACGCGGCGGTCGGGCTCACGCAGATGTTCAGAAGTGGGTGGTCCCGTTTGGAAGCATACACCCACACGTTGGTTAGCTGACTACAGTGCGTATCAAAATTAAGTATCCACCCCGAACTGGTCAATATTTTGGCTCATATTCGTTACCACAAAAGAGAACTTGCTCCATAGGATTCTCATAATGCATAAACCCTATATTCTTTGTTTCCACTAATTTCCACCGTTTCCCCCAGGATTCTAGTGCAAGAAATTCTTTTGCTTGTATCAAAATTATGTATCCACTTACGACTGCTGAACAAATTTATGTAATCAATAATCGATCGCTCCACCATCGTTGTAGATGACTTCAAAAGTCCTAAGTGGCATACTTTTTACTAGGTTTTGTGTGGCGTTGTCGCCAATCTGGTCCCAAACGTCCAGTATCACCGCCCTCAAGTCGTCGACCGTGCTGTACTGTTCTTTATTCCGGTAAACGTGGCGTACAATTATACCCCACATGTTCTTAACTTGATTACAGTCTGACAAACACGCACGCCAGTTCACTGTATATACGTAGTGCTCCTGCAGCCAATTCTTCTTGAATGAGGCTCGTGGACAGCAGAGTTGTCTTGGTGAAAAACGAGAGAATGGCGCCGTACACCTCTCAAAAAAGGAGCAAATGCCTTCCCAGCACTTTCTGGTGTTCGGACGAGTCCAGTCTCCTTTTCTGAACTTCCGAACGCTGCCCAAGTTATAAACGAACCGCCACCAAAGTTGTGCCTTGAGAACATGAGTGGCTCCTGCCATAAGTCCCTCCAATAGTGACGGTACCAACCTAGGTTATCCAGATTGTATTCATTTTCATCACTGAAGATTACCTGGAAATCAGATTTGTTAAATTGACAAAACAAAAAACGACAAAAAATCTGAATAAATTTTGAACTTCGACATCTAAGGCACCTTGTCCCATTGCGTTGTTATGTTGTTTCTGGCAACGATCAGATGTGCTTCTCTGTGCTAGAAGCTCAAGCGTGGAGCCTCCAGCATTACTTCTCTTATGATGTTGCAGTTCCCTCGGACCAATCTCCACATGGTCATTCTTGAGACCTTTAAACCCAACTGAATCCAAACCTGAGCGAGGCTCAACGTGGAATCCGACTCCAGTCTCTTGATCATTTTGCTATCGTTGGAGGTTAGCAGCTTAGGGGACCAGAATTAAGCTGCTTGTGGTATGAAGATTGGCCTCGCAGATAACTGTCCACAAATCCATGAGAGCGAGCCAACTGAGCCGTTATTATTCGACTGGAGAATCCTTCGTCATGAAAGACTTCGGTTTGTGCCTGTTCAGCGGAGCTCAGAAGGTTTCGACGACTGAGAATCTTGGCAGAGAGCAGTATGAAGATTGGCCTCGCAGATAACTGTCCACAAATCCATGAGAGCGAGCCAACTGAGCCGTTATTATTCGACTGGAGAATCCTTCGTCATGAAAGACTTCGGTTTGTGCCTGTTCAGCGAAGCTCAGAAGGTTTCGACGACTGAGAATCTTGGCAGAGAGCAATAGGTGAACCATGCAAAAATTTAAGCCTTTCATACCCACTTTCAGATTAGCAAAATTGGTCTGCTTCAAAGTGGTTACTTAATTTTGATGCAAACAAAATGTGATAGCTAGCATGTACGTCATGAGAAAACATGAATGACCCGATAAGAACATTTTAGTAAGGGGTTGTTGTGTTTACTAAAGCAAATGGAAGTGGCTCCGACTTAATCGCGATGTTTTGGGACTTTGGTACTTATAGTTTTTGGGTGGATACTCAATTTTGATACGCACTGTAGTGACGGATGCCGCAGAGCCCAGTCTGTTATCCTCCCATATAAGTCATCGTAATTCCACAACCTTTTCTAGAACGCAGACGTGAGGGGAGGAAGAGCTCCGGCTCTGGTTCGTATCCTTTCATACTGAGCTCAGCCCATTTGCAGTGTTTATGGATTAGGCGAAACCTGAAAGGTGGTCGTCCGATGATTTATCATAAGTGCATATATGTAATGGAAGTCGGGGTAGAACTCGTTTTCCTCTGGTGACAATGATGAATGCAGTCCTCAGACAAAAGTCTGATGGAGCGGGACGCGACGTGGCTGCGAGCGGGCCCCGGTAGAGCAGGCGTAGCCATGTTGCGTCCCGCTCGCACGGTTGTCGCAACCAGCTCGCACGGTTATCGTGTCCTGCTCGCACGGGGAAATCTCGTGCGAGCGGGCATGCTTCCATCATGGGCCTTAGTTATAGACATGAATGCAAAGCTGACGGGACAGGATGCATAGAGGATGCAAAGCTGACGGGACATTCGGCCGATGCTTCGTCATAGGGGCATAGACGTAGTGAACATCAGGTGCATTCAGGATTTCGCGGTGGGAACAACGTCTGACGGTCTCGAGCCCTCCGGGTGAGACAGTGATTACAACGATTTGACGTTGCGTACAGCAACGGAGCAGCTCAGACATAAGTCCCGTGCGAGCGGGCTCCGGTAGAGTGGGTCGCAGCTATGTCGCGACTCGCTCTCTTGGTTGTCATTGCCCGCTCGCACGGGAGCTTTGTTATTGACTACACTCATTTTCGAAACCCGGGACGATAATCATTTAGAAAGGATGTGTGCGTGCTGTGGAGTCCGTAGCGATTGGATCTACTCGGTTTCCTCACTTGGGACATGGTCTTTGCGCACTGGTCCATACTCTCTGCGCACCTTCGCACCTTGTGTCCCATGTGGATTATGCAGCCTAAGGATCTTTTTTCCATTCTTATGCCTGCATCCTGATGAGCTTCTGCATGCTTACATAGGGAGGAAATTGAGAGCTTCTGCATGCTTATACAGGGAGGAAGTTGAGGTGGTCAAGAGAACGAATGAGCGCATAGCGCACCCCAACCTCGCCGGCAGACGTGCATCGTGGCCTTATGCCACGATTGGGCCAGGGCGGACCCGGTCTTCATCCGCGAGCCAGTATGCTGCCGTTTTTTCCACCACTGAACCCCGCCACACCCAGGGTCCAGCGGAGAACCCGTACCCTGCTATTCTCTAAACTATTGGACCAGGGCGGACCTATTTTCCATCCTTATGCCTGCATCCTGGCGTCTTCTCCACTACTGGGCCCCCGCGGAGCCGATCGCCATCCATGAACCGCATCTGGTGTTTCCGCCACTATTGGGCCACGACGGACCCTTTCCCGATAGTGAAGACCTATCCTGATGTTTTTCTGAACTACGGGGCCGCGACACATCTGCCGTCATCAGTACACCCGCACTCTTTGGAAATCTTGAGAGTGATGGAAGAAAGGAAATATTTAGAGAGTTTGATCAATTGCACAACTGGTTTCAGAAAATGTTACAACAGCTTATGATGGCGCGTTCTTCGTTCGTTCATTCTGTGCATTTGGTTGTACATTCCTTCTTAAAAACAAATACGGATCCTTAGGCTGCATAATCCACATGGGACACAAGGTGCGGAGATGCGCAAAGAGTATGGACCAGTGCGCAAAGACCATATCCCAAGTGGGGAAACCGAGTAGATTCTATCGCTACGGACTAGCCATGCTTGAAAATACAGCTGTCTAGACTTCGCAAATGTTTGCGTTTATTTGATAAGCGTGAATGAAACAGAAGGCACTTTCACGATGATAGTAACAACGTGATTCTACCGGCGAGAGGTAATCAGAATCTTATGAATGCTGAGACACAGTGAGTGGTTGGAGAAGCGAAATTATTCTTTGTTTGTTGTAGTAGCCTTGCAAGAAAAGAATAAACACTGAATTCAGAGGAGCAGACGTTAGTAGTTCCGTCAAGTGCTGTCGTATCTCTTCCAGAAGGGATTGTAAACAAAGATTCAGGAACAACAATAGGAGTTCCAGAAATTGGCATCAGGTGAAGCACATAAAGCAGCATTAGAAATTTTCATTCATTTCAGGGTAAAACGCACAGTGAACACACATATATTGGTAATACTATTTTGCGACTCCACAACATCATATGGTAAATATTGTGTGTCAGTTGTACTAGCTCAATAACACGAAGCTTGGATCATTTCAGGTGATTATTCGCACTGCATTGCTCGCATTTAAAGGCAGCACTAATCGAAATCCCCGACTCGGACCTGAGTTGCGAACCCTGGAGTGGGAGTCGCGCACATCACGAATCTGCAAGGAACATACACAGTAACAACTTACCTACAGAAAACGGCGGACTGCCGTCGCGTGCACGCCGTCGGCCAGTGCTTCGGAGGGCCCGTCGCGCCAGCTTACGCATTTAAACTCATGAGAACTACTACCGCTTCCCTTTCTCCGTGCTGGGACCCATTTGCCGGAATATTCGTCCGCGCACGGAAGCCAGCATCGCGTTTTCCCGGCTTTCTCGAGTGTTTTAAGCGATTTCACCACCGGATATAAGCAATAAACCCCCAAAAACCCCAAAATCCAGCGAAATCACAAACACGATGGTTTCGACGGGTGCTGCCTTTAACTGTTCACAGGTACTAAAACTATATGGAAGATAGTCGTGTGCAGAGTTAGGAGTGGCTCGTCATGGGCGTGTAAGAAATGTGAGAAAAGAATGATACGTAGTACCATTACATCAGGAAATAGCTTCATGTGTAGATGCGTAATTAAAAATTTGTAAGCACAGCTGGGAAGGCCACGAGAAGACCAGAATCCAGACTGGTAGAACACAAGAAGGATACTTCATAGGGAGGATTTTGTATTCGAGCTCAGGTAATGATTAATTCTGCTTATCTGTTATTTTTCTAAGCAATTCGCATGTGTGAATCTTTTGCACATAACTCAATTGGCTGCCACGCCTGCGCCGCCCCCACTTTCTAGCGTCCCGAAGAGGCGCTAGTATAAATATTAATATTCTGATAATATTTACCATATGATGTTGTGGAGTCGCAATATAGTATTACCAATATATGTGTGTTCACTGTGCGTTTTACCCTGAAATGAATGAAAATTTCTAATGTGCTTCACCTGATGCCAATTTCTGGAATTCCTATTGTTGTTCCTGAATCTTTGTTTACAATCCCTTCTGGAAGAGATACGACAGCACTTGACGGAACTACTAACGTCTGCCTGTCTGAATTCAGTGTTTATTCTTTTCTTGCAAGGCTTCTACAACAAACAAAGAATAATTTCGCTTCTCCAACCACTCACTGTGTCTCAGCATTCATAAGATTCTGATCACCTCTCGCCGGTAGAATCACGTTGTTACTATCATCGTGAAAGTGCCTTCTGTTCCATTCACGCTTATCAAATAAACGCACACATTTGCGAAGTCTAGACAGCTGTATTTTCAAGCATGGCTCAACTTTTGTTTAACTCTGCATTTAATTAGTACACTCTGACCGACATCCAGTCAACAAGCTGCCTCAACAATGACTATTGGAATGAGAAATGCAACGACGTGGACGGAAACCTGAGCACAATTCATTTTAAACTACTTTTGTCTTCTCGAGAAAATTAAGAGACCTGAATTATTAGCAGAAATAAGATCGTCTTCTGAAGACGAATGGTGTGTGCAGGTAACGTAGCAGCGAAAGAGCGAAGGTAGTAATATGAGTATGAGACCATCAAAGCGACTGCAGTAACACCAGCAGCTGCGGACAGTCTGAAAGTCGACAAGGATAGCTTGCATGCCGAAGTATTGCAATCAACCAAAAGCGTTTCGTTGTCGAATAACGAAGCTGGCACAATTGTGTACTTCGTGTGTGTAAATGCTACAATTCAGCTGTATTCAATACTGACAAAGTGTTCACTGTGTATAAGTAGAAAAAAATTTGGTATTACTACAGTATTTTCAGAACTATGAAGTTTTTCTTTCCATCATACATGTTTAGATCCGTTTCGGGTAGTACCCTTATACGGACACTAAGCATTGAAATACGCCTTTTCGGCACTCATCAGTAAGGGAAAAAAGGCATAGAAGTGTCTGACAGCTGACTTTTAACATTTTATTTTATCATGTATGTTATGTCCATGTTCG
Organism: Ancylostoma caninum; assembly: GCA_037903475.1. NCBI lineage: Eukaryota > Metazoa > Nematoda > Chromadorea > Rhabditida > Ancylostomatidae > Ancylostoma > Ancylostoma caninum. Next base: position 823,613 of record JBAJFG010000262.1, on the reverse strand, counting down.
AGTTTTCATTTCTAATATGTACAACATTTTATATTTTCATCTTGTGAGATATTCCTATTCCGAGCGCTTCCTTTTTATGTCTGTCCATGGAACAAAACAGAAAATGCCTGTCTTGGATGAATCCTGCACTGAATCACTAAATACTAACCAGCAAAACGAACGAGTTAGTCACAAACCTTCTGATTTTTTTTTTCGAGACAGGACCAGCTTCGAAATTCGTAAAATTTCATAAGCATATTCTGAGCGAACATCTGTGTTAACATAATGGGTCCTCGTGATTACTTTCAGTACTGGATGACAGTGAAGCCCAGATGACATCGATTTGCAATCAGTAATAGTAAGCCGGCCTTCCTTAGCCTTCCTCCTTCCAATACAATAACAACAACGGAAACCTACTGCGTTCAGCGCCGTAACTGGCACATCTTTGTACCAGCGGTCAATTTGCACGAGTTTTCCGCTAATTGTTTGTTGCGCCAATTAGAACAGAAACAGCTGTTTTTATACTTTTCGCTATTTTCATTTGTTGGAATGTCTTCTCGTTTGCATTTTACAGCATGTGAAGCTGTTTGGCAAGTGTTAGAACTACTTTTCTTTGAAATTTCGGTTTTCTAAAAATTTTCCTCCACTAGTCATTTGATGTTGAAAATGGCTTGTCAAACCGGTTGAAATGTAGGCTTGGAACTCAAAATGTCAGATGTGAAAGTTGTCTTGGTTCACAATAATGTTCATACATATTATATAAACAAATAAATACATGGATTGCCTGCAAGGCCCACGTAATTGCCATAACTAAGGAACATTTCGCGCGCAGATAGTGATTCACTGATTTTGTCAACGTATTTCCAAGGATTTACTTTGCTCACGCCTGCACAAACTCTGATAACTGCACAGAACCAACGCGGCCCGAACACAGTAATGGTTCGAGTAATGGTTCGAGTAGAAATCCAAGCAGCAACTGTTCCCAGTTGTTATCATCCTTCCCTTACGTGCTGCCATCCTTCACATTGATGGAAGGATCATTAGTCGATAGCGGCTGTGCAAGATGGCCATCAGATTCGTGATCTGCACTGCGAATAACGTCTGCGAGCACGCTTCCGCCACGTCCGCAGCACACCTTGCGAAAAATCAGTAAAATCAATGAAACAGTAACTATGTCGTGCAAAGCGGCCGTCAGATTCGTGATCAGCGTGGTGAAAGACCCCAGTATGCCCATTTCGGTCCGGATTGGAGCTAAACTGAGGAAAATCGATAAAATCGATCAACAAATCGATATCCGGATCGATACTATTCGATGAGTAGTGTCCTGGGCCTCCGACCCATTCGGATGCTCTCCTATGTTTCCAAGCCCCCTTCCTAACCACCTTGCCTACAGATGCATTCCTATCGTTTGAATTTGGCGCCCATGCGCAGATTTTTGAAAAGTGTCGTAAGAGTTTCTATGTTTCATATATAGACTAGAAGATTTCCTGATGTTTTGATTTCTTAGTGACTTCTTTGCTAAGTGCTACACATTTTCCAGTGGTTATCTATCTTGATGAGGTGTGGAAAGGCTGTAGTTTGGAACAAATAACTGATTGCGCAAATATCCAACTGGTGAAAAAAAAACGACATTACCGATCTTTTGATGGTAACCCCCATCGCATGGCTCGTGCAACTTGACCACAGGTGCTGCACCTAACCTGACCATGAGCATCTAAAATCGGCGTTTTTGGTGCTATCAAAAAGTTTCGACTTAATGCAAGTGTTCAGCACCTTCGATACCTTCGGATTACGCTAAGCTTTTCTAGTCGAAAATTTCCGTGGGTGCTACCATTAAACGGTTAAGTCGAGCAAGAAACGCTGCCATCATTGCCACTTATTTTCTCGATGCTGTTGGATATTCAACAAGTTATACAGCTTTTGGGGAAATAATTGGCGCAAACAGAAAGAAGATAAGATTTTCATCACAGAATATATCACGGCTATTGAAACCTAGTCGAAATTCAATTCTTTCGAACCATTTTAAAATCATAATGGTTCCTGGTTATGGAGCGTACAACTGCCGATTTAACCTCCTAGTTAACCGGCGGTTATAGCGCAGTTGCTATGGCCCCAGCGAATTGGAAAACTCAGCAGATTCGACGCTTCTTCAGGCCATGACAACCATTCCGTGGTTCAGTTCATCATATCCTCCTAGTAAAATTCGAATAGTTACCCTTTAGCAACAACATGACTCATCAAAATTTGTGTAGCTGATGGAAAAGCAACCAAAATCTGAATTTGGTAGGACTGCACCATTAATTCGACATAATTTAATATATAATAATTTCAGGCTATCAGAACAGTACAACGTTAAAGAGCTGTCCGGTTTTATACGGGCATGTCGTATTGTATAAATAATGCAATAGAAGTAATTATATTCCTAGAGTGCACACGAAATTCTACATATTCTTCGCAAGTGAGAGTCCAATACGCTTGTTTTCAAAGTCGTGGACGTGGCAATAGGTTCGAATAAAGGGGTCTCCGAGGATCCACGGCGTGCCGAACCCCCCAGCCTGGATTCCAAAGAATGCCAGAGCACACTGAAAAACAACGTGATAGAAAAACACAAAAGCACAAACTGCTAGACAGGAGGAGTCTTAGAAGCAAGAGTAGTTCTTGATCACCTTCTCAGGAAAAACTGATTGGAAAGCATTTATAACGGGTGTTTACTTACGTATCCATTTCCAAGTTTCAGATCGAGCACATACTGTGACGACGGAATGACATACTGGTTGCCATTAATTTTAAAGAGGGCATTAGGTTGTCGGAACATTGTCGTACATGGCACGACATAGATTTGATTCTTGGTGCTGTATTTCGCTCCGGTCATTTGAATAATTCCATTTACGACGCCCATCGGTGCACCGATAAATGATGTTCCAGTGTCCGTGATGACCTGAAATACTCTGACAAAAGTTCAACGCCCTTCTAGTAGAACCGACTTGTGGAAGCTGTAACAGCCGAATGAAAGGCTTTTTCGTCCGAGGCGTATCACCAGGAAAGGTATCTTCAGTGTGAATGTCGAATAACAACACTAGCTCACCTGGTCAACAGAATTCCTTATGAACTGTCCGAGTTGGAAGCCTTGGATTGGGAATTGCCAGTACTGAGCCTTAGAAAGTGGCACCCAGTTGATTGCTGCGTCACAATGGGTTGTGTCCAAAGCTCCGTACAGTATAGATCCAGCTAAGGCTCCATATGCAGTTGTTGTCTGTAATAGTGATGCTTTTGGCACATAAAAGGCATTATCACACCTTAGAATCGTTGTTGATATGCTTAAACGAAAAAAAAAACTAGAAGCTACTGATCACAATGCTACATGCTGTTCCGTGTAAAAGTGCTGGAAAACCCGCCTTCGAGTCCCAACTCTTGTGGAGATTACAGGCGGAGCCAAGGTGAGACTATGGGGTCTTTGTATCACATACTCCTTTAATGATCGCACATGAAGCGCACTCCCTATGGATGATGAAGAACTCTCAAGAGGAGTACGAATTCCCTCTGAAACTGCGGTTACAGGAGTACAGTATTAAGAAAAATCCGCCCTCCTGCATTGGCCCCGCCAACAGGCTCCGCCCACAATCTCCTCAACAAACATATGGCTCCGAGGTGGGTTCCTCGGCATTTTTACACGGAATAACGTATACCACTTCAAAAAGGAGATTCTGGTGATTTATTTCATGTGAAAATCTCGAAAACAATTCTGAAATGGAGCGACGGCTTTGGTAAAGTGATGGAAAAAGAGCTTACCCTTCGTCCCAGCCAAACAGTGAAGAGTTTCTTGTCCAATTGTGGTAGTATAGCTTCCATTGGGGTCTTTACCTGGAAACAAAGCTGTGGACTATCTAATCCTTCAGTAAACCTTGTTCAAAATAATGACTTACATTGCCCACTGCTAGTGAAGGCCATCCCAGGCCGAACACTCCATCAATTGGTTGGTAACCAAAGACATTAGCAATCGCAGTTGCAACACCGAACTTTTGGTTTTCTATCCTGACTCCTATAAAATGGGGAGCAAAATTTCTTCCCACGAACTCCATCATTCGTCCTCGTAGGACCACTTTTTCGCCCTTTCTAAGAGCAAAAGTAGGAGCTATTGTGAGATAAACTTGTACTGACCTGCAAAATTAATCCTGTCCGTAGCATAGTATCCACTAACTGATCCAGTATGGTAGTACATGTAGAATCCTTGCGGGATCTTCTTAAATGTTGAGGAAGCACCCGGTCTGTACTTCAGCTTTGGTCGATAGCTTGATGGATATCCAGTGCAATGAGGCTGTGCACATCCCTGGGCAATAACCCACATGTTGGACGAGCCAGTATCCATGGACAGGTAAAATACTTGGGCTAAACAGGAAAGAGTCGTTTCACTGTCAGAGGCACCAGCTAGGAAATGTGCTAACCTGGTGTTCCCACATTCACAGTTCCCAGGTAAAACTGATCGAAGTAATCATAAAGCGGTCGCTGATGCGTAAACAAATTGGTGTATCGATGTCGATTTCGTTCTTCAAGAAAATCGGTGAGGTTTCCGTTGCTGAAATTATGATGTTCAAATACCTGCATTGACCGAAAGAAGGAGTGGGAGGGGGGGGGGCTAACCCGCAGAACTTACGCTATAAGATTGGCACGAAGTGATCCAAAGTTATGAACGTCCATGGTGAAATTCAAAGCGGCCGCCAAAGCGGTGGTGATTATCAATAAAATAAGGGTTTTCATGCCTGAATTGAGATATTTTAATAAAAAAAAATTCTACGGAGAAATATCTCAGAGGCTGTGGATGTTGGGCCGAACTCGGACAAACCTTCGGAAAGACCGCAGCGGAAAATGATCTTGATTATTTGGCTAAGAAGTGAGAGACGCAGCAATAAAAAGAAACAGCAGCTAAGCAGATGAATTGCTCGGCCTTCCTGCTATCCTGTCCTTCCGACTGTTTGCTTGTCCAATTGGGAAACAACGTGAGGTGGCACTTGATGCGTATCCAACCCTTGCTATGGTGTTGGCGATAATGCTCGTACTCGGCCTTTTATTCCATTACCAAATCGTAGTCCTTCTACAGTACTGAACTAGTGACATAAGTACAATTATTATCATCTGATGGTATGGGCAACATTAACGATATTTGTGCCATTATCAGTCAACTCGTGATGCTGCTAACCAGGCAATCCAAAGTGCACCCTCTCGGTTGTAGGTTAGCGATAGGAGCTACACCTTCTGTTCAGCGATTTTTTGGTTTGGAAATTATGTGAAATTTGCGCAGTGCTTCTGTTAAATATTGAAGTCTCTGCTTTAAATTTGCACCCAGCCAGCAGTGAACATTATATTGTTAATAGTATATTTATCGCTAGAGTGTGTAAGCCCTCAGAAAGACGGCAATTCCTGAATTTTATCACTTTCTGGCCACTTCTGCAAAGATTTAACGATAATCTCAGAAAATCAATAAATTTATACGAAAGTAAGTTATAATAGATTCCCCTGAATACCTGCACCGACCAGGGATGGATAGGTACCCCAATGCGCTCGTCCTAGTGAATTTGTTCACTAAGGATCACGCTGATCTTGCAAGCCCTGGTAACTGTTGTCCACCCGTCCTGCCTTCAGAATAGGAAACAGATCTCGGTTGGGAATTAATTTCAGCGTCGGTGAAGGAGAACTACCTGCTTTCCCGTCATGAGTGAACCAATGGATTTCAAACCTTACTTTCTTCGAAAAGCGAATGCGGAACTACTTGTTTACTCTTTTTTTGCCGCACCACTGAGCAAAATAAATAAATAAATAGATAAATAAATAAATAAATAAATAAATGATGTTTCTAGCGATTTTTAACGACCACTAATACAGATCGATAACCCTTTTAAAGGCTAACTAACTTCTTTTGGATGTAGATATTTACTGAAGGAAAGCGATTTCCTCACTGAGAGCTGCTTACCACGTTAAGCGCACTTGAGCTCAATTTTCGCAAGCAAGGTAAAATACAAAATGAATGCTTCGTAAATATAGTAACGAATAAAAATAACTTCTACATCCTTTTCTGCAGTAGTATATTACCCGTCCATGAGTAATGGTATCGTGAAACCGACAGAATTCATAACTTCAGCATTCACTTGATCCTGAAAACGAGGGAACGCCTCCCTAGGCAATCATTAATCGAATGGTGTTTGACCAGTCTCGTGGATTCGCGTCCTCCGTGATAGTACTGCCCTCATGCGATAAGGTTGAATTCCTGGTACAGTGACTGCACATTAGTAGGGCATTTTGAAAGAGTACAACATTATCAAGTGCTGGTGTTATAAAGTTGATATCAACTTTATCTAACAGCATTATCAAGTGCTGGTGTTATAAAGTTGATATCAACTACGAAGGAAGTTCATACGAACTTGAGAGTATCCAACAAATTAAATAATTATTGGAATTTAGTACAAAACATGTGTACTTCCTCAGAAGAGATATGTAGCAGAGAAGGAGTAAATACTTCACCTCTCAATCCTCATTTATGAATATTTAGTGCACTCACTAGTGATGCTATCTTTTCAAGTCAATATGAAGAAAATATAAAAAACATGGAATAATTTGACAAATGCACATACGTAAAGATATTATGTAAAGATACAAAGTGAAAAAATTCTCCAAACCAGCACCCACTGGTTGTGAGGTCTAGCACGCGGAAATGGCGCATGGTTGTTCTGGAAGTGCAACACAGCAATACGATAGCACTCCCAGAAAGTTAATAAAATTTTATATCTGACCATTTTGATTTTAAGATGCACCAATCTACATATATCTAAAGGGTATCTTGATTCAAAAATGGTCTGATAGCTACTTGGGCCTTTGCAGAGCAGATAAGAAATATAGGAATGACCACTCTAATTGTCATTCAACCACATTGTTTCGCAAGGTTTGCAAGTTGTCTTGACGCTTCACCCCCCCCCCCTTGTCGCGACTTCGTGCGACTCTATTTGCAACACTTTCGAAGAGTCTCAGGTCGCGGCGCGCAATGGCCCCACGCTCCTCGCACGCGCACGTTAGGCTCCGCCCCCTCCGCCAAAACTGCATAAATGGCAGGCGCGCGCATACTCACCAAGCCATTCGTCGAGTGTTAACCACGGGAAGCGTAGCGTCGCAAGGCAAAAGATATGTAGATGACAGAACAACACATGTGTCGATAAACAACACCAGCAGTCCACATGGTACGACAATGATAGGAGCAGCGCTACAGAGAAGTAACCGGGAGTTCCTGGCTGCGCTAGGAGGCATGGAGCACTTGCCGGCGAAGGACAGTGCTGGCGGAAGCACCCTTCCGCTGAATCTGATTTGTCAAGAAAATAGGATTGGTAGTGGTTCCTTTGGAAGACTCGTTTAAGCCTCTCCTTTTTGCATACCTTAGAATGTGGAAAATCCCATTGGTGCAAACAGAGATCAGTCAAATTCCAAAAAAAAAACTCCCAAATCGTTTCAAAGCAACATTTTTTCCATCCTTTTCTGGACAGTACTGTGATTAATGGACGGTAAATACATTCGTGACATGCCATAAGTGCAAGTTAATAAGTCCCAAATAAAAGAAATTTTTTATGATGATTGAACAAATCTCTAGTTGGCAGCTCACACAACCTGTCACCTATTTCGCACAATACTCGATTGCAAACCACAGGGAGAAAAATACAAGGAGGAAGATGTGAGCAGTGAAAACCTCTGAGACGCGAAAGGAGAGCAGGAGTTCAAAGAATAGGAAACCTCGAAAATTGATGGATAAATATTAAGAAATGACTACCTGACTTTGTTAAGGTGAGGCTAACGAAGGAAGAGTCCCGAAAAAATGTTTTTGAGGCGAAGGTCACTACGGTTCTTGGCTAATTCAGTGGATTATATAATGGTTTAGCTGCATTGCCACTCCTCTGAGCCCTGTGTCTTCCTTCCTCCTTCATCATTTTTCACAGGGTCAGCATGACATGTTATTCATCACTAACATTAGGTGATGGTTTACAGAACGGTGGTTTCCATGGTGGACCAGATAGTGTGGGAGTCTGTATCTGCTATCTAATTAGGATTTATTAATATTTCAGGTGAAACCGGACGAGCACTCGGTGTATGTATAAGAGAACTCTTGGCAAGCAAAACACGTGGCAGCTCGGTGTCGATGTTAGGGAAACAGACATGACGAGCGCAACGGTTTGGACTTCAACGTCACGTGCACGATTTTAGCCTACAAGCCTGAGATCTCGGCAAGGAAGCTCCTAGAAGCGTTTTGGATTTCGCTTCGGAATTGAAAGATGGACAGCCGAAAAGAGTGCTTGGCGATTACGAATGACTTCCTGCCCTTCATCTCTCTTTCTTTCTGTGAGCTGTGGATTGTTGCTGTATCTATGACCTGTGTACCATCTTGGGTCCTTAATAGCACTCATTCGTTGAGAGTGTCATCGAGCAGTGCGGACGAAAATCGCGAAAGCGGTGGAATTCCTGGTATGTTGTGAGACCCAGTTGAGGGATTTCTAGATGTGTTCGAGAGAATGTCCGCAATTTCCTAGGAGAGATTAAGGTATGGTGGTCCAGATCATATGTAGCATTAAGACCATTTTCAGGCCTCTGAAGAGGACGTTACAACAGTCGGAACGTCGAGCCGATTAAAGTAAAGAATTCCATCTACAAACCCGAACGGCACAGAGAAATATCATCTATTAATCTTTTAGGCTTAATGTGAGAAAAATAAGCTCGCTGTTCTCGCTCACGCTAGTGCTAAACACTGGGTAATAAGACCAAATGTGTACCTTGAACATCAACGACTGCAGCCAAAGGGGCTGCTGTAGCAAATCTGCAGAGACATGCACTTCTTTATACAGGATAGCGCTGCTCTCTTATCGGATATTATTGTTTTCCAGTAGTAAGGCAGGACTACACGAGAACTACGCTCGTTAAAAGGGTATAAAAACAGCTCAGCCCTGTTGTGACATCCGTGTTTAAAATTCGCAGAAATTCGCCTTTATTATCCTTTTTCACCACCTAACGTACCATACACAAATGATAGAACACCTGCTCACTTTCTGCTTGGTTATTGTAGCTCATCCTTTACAGATGAAGGCTACTTGGGTATTTCTTTCCGCGATTCTTTCCATGCTACATATTGGGCACACGCTCAATTTCACAATGGAGGTCTACGACTGGGGATCTCTTGCCAAAAACCTGATTGCGTGAGTTTCCCGTTAAATGCAGTTACCAAAGGCTAACAGTTTTCGCTCCAGGACCGGCAATTACACGGAATTTCTCGAGAAACAGGACAAGATTCGGTACAGTAACCTTGAATGGAAATGGCAGGGGCTCAACGACTACTTCGACCAGTTTTACCTTGGAGTAGTGGGTGTTGGAACGCCTCGTGAGTTGGTTTCAACAATAATTCAAACGACGTTGCTACCCAAATTTCTGGATTCAGGTCAAATTTTCTACCTCCACATGGACACTGGGTCGTCGAACATGTGGGTAATCGACCAGGCATGTGGACAGCGCCAGTGCACGGGATATCCAGCGGGTTATCGGCCGAAATTGAAATTCAAACCCGGTGCCTCGAGTACATTCAGGAAAATTCCCCAAGGGTTTCACATTAAATACTATACCGGATCAGCAGATGGCTACTACGGCACTGATACTATCAACTTCGCAGGTTCCTTCCAATTTTTCACTTAGCGGTGTAGAATCCATTTCATGAGTTCCTTTAGGCTTCAAAGTGGAGGCCCAGAAATTCGGCGTGGCCACCTCCATAGCTGACGTTTTCGGGTATCAGCCAATTGACGGCATTTTTGGTCTCGGATGGCCCTCGCTGGCTAAAGGAAATGTAATTTCTTAGTTCCTTTTGGTAATTTGTTTAAGAGCTCACTATGCTACCTTTTAGACTAAAACACCTCTGGAAGCAATTCTTCCGAGTCTTGACAAGAAACTCTTCACTATTTGGCTGGGTAGAAGGGTAAACTTCACTTCATTCAGATTTTCTTACCACTTTGCAATTTTTCACCAGCTCTTGAGTTTCAGACTACAATGTCATACGGCGCAATGGTTGGATACATACAATACGGGGCTCTGGACACCACTCACTGCATAGAAGCCATAAATTGGGTGCCCCTGTCACTTCCTAAATATTGGCAGTTCCCAATTCAAGGCTTCCAAATTGGAAATTTTGTTTGGAATTCGGTTGATCAGGTGGGAGAATAGATAACTGAGGTTTACACGCAGTAACGCTCAATCAATTTTGCATCACGGAGTACCGCTCGTCTGGTTTAGCGCGCCGCATCACCCACACGGCGCGGCAGCCCAGCTGGGCACTACTGTAGTCGGACGTTGACAGTATTGACGTTAGCTTAAGTTTGCTGTCACACCAATGTAGACATCTTGGAGTGAAAAGAGGGCAATGAAGAACGGTGGAAAGCATAAACAACACATAAATGCAGCATAACATCACAGACAACTCCCGTGCCGCGCCGCGTAGATGTCGCCGCGTAGATGTGCGCGGCTGACCAGATGGGTAGTGTTCTGCGATGCAAAAAAAAATGATTGAAGGGGATTGTACACCGCTCCGCCTTATGACTAGTTTGAATTGCTGTTGAACTGCACAGGAGGGGAGAGGAAAGCTGCTGGAAGAAATGGAGACCTTAAAGATTGAACAACACAGCATGATTATTGCTATCCTTAAAATTTAGTCAGGAAACTGACTAAATTTGCATGTCTTTGAAATATCAGGGCATATCTAGGTGATCACCGACTCCGGAACATCATTCATTGGCACTCCAATGGCAGTATTGAATGGTATCTTACGAGCGACTAATGCTAAATACATGCCCGCCCACAGAATGTACGTCGTTCCGTGCGCGAAAATGTGGGCGCAGCCCCAGCTCATCTTCAGAATTAGTGGTCATCAATACGTCATCCCATCTCACCAATTTGTAATTGATATGAAGCTTGGACATGGATATGTAAGTCGATTTCTCCTTGATTCCGATAGTCGCATCAAGAATCTCTGTTTGATTACAGTGTGCTCTGGCATTCTTTGGCATCCAGTCAGGAGGATTCAGCACACAGTGGATTTTAGGAGATCCATTCATTCGCACTTATTGTCACATTCATGATTTTGGAAATTCACGTATCGGATTTTCACTTGCGAAAGAGATGTGATACGTTCAGAAATTCCACGTTTTCGAATTGTAGTTTGTACTAATAAATCTTGCAGAAACTGCGACCTTAGGGACCGTGTCGTATCCACACAGCAATTCAGTAGTTCGAAATGATTGAGACAAAGAAGCAAAACCTCATAGAGACTATCTACTACTAGCGTTTACAAATAAGCAGCCAGTGAGCACCACCATTTCTACACAGGCTTTTTAATTTCTCAAGCAAAAGAATTAACAGATGCCCATATCAGATGTGGAAATAAATTTCGTTCTAACAGAAATATTTATAGTCTGATTGTTAATGCTATGTGAATACAGTTTCTTCTCCACGGCTACGACTGTAATACTGTTCCGGAACTATCGTGGAACACAAATAATGCTGGTAACTCTTAGTATTGGGTTCGGGGATAAGTTCGTGCGGTTTTGCATAGGCATAGAAATCACCACCTTCCACGAACATTTTAAACCACAATGAATGGATTGCATAGCTCCTTCCCTCTTCTACTAATGCTGCCAGAGACATGGCAGCTTGTCAGCTCCGTGTCTAAAATTGCTTTGTTTGAGATGACTCAATTTATAGCGCCTAACCGCAACTCTTGTATAAAGTTTGTGAAATCAATAGGGAACAGAACGAAATAAGCTGTGTGTGACTGCACCAAACCTGTAGAGTCGGTAGTAGTGAAAGACCCCTACATTCGAGTTTCTTTCCAGTCATTTTGGTGAAATTTGTACAGGGAAGTCGAGCATACCCAGTGTGGACGATCATTTTAGGATTCATCAAAATGCGTTAGCTAAGCTGAAACATTGTTGAGAATTAGCATCGGTAGTGATAATTCCTGATATCCAAAGCAACCTCCTTCACGGTCGAATTTGGGTCTGAATTGGGTTTACCACTTACATGCTGTCCTTTCGGCAGTAAAGGTTTCTGTCCAAACGTCGTTGATATCTCTAGCCAATTGAGCCACATTTGATCCACGATTGAAGTCAAACGATAGTCGATTAGGGGGAGGTTTAATTTTGTCGACTTGGGTGATCACAACCCATGCAGTAGAAAACAAGGCAAAGTAAGAATTGAAAAATGAGGTTGCATAGGTTGCAAGGAGCAAAACAAGAGCTACAAAATGGAGTATGATGTTAAGTAAAGCAAGGCTCAAAACACCGTGAAAAACAACTTGAAAAAAACTGCACGGACTTATTCCCTAACCCATTTTTACTTACAGATTATCCAAACAGTCTGAACCATCAGGCTATAAATTAATCGCCGTTTCGCAGTATGCACAATTAAACGTCTTTCTCTTGCTCAATCTGAACACCTTAAATTTACTTGTATAATTTCTCCATAAAATTTCTTCTCCTCATCATCAATAGAACTTTTGGAGGGCCAGTTTGACTGCAATTTTGGACCCACCGTTATCCTGCAGTAGCATGCCTAGACCCTTGCCAATGGAACCGTTCAGAGTTAGTTAGTTTAGACGGTAGCTTTGAGAATTATGTTGCCAATCTGAACCACACTATTCCTCTTGGACAATTCTCAGGACTTCGTGAATGAAATCTGTTCAGTCGAAGTGGTTGGTGTCATCGAGACCGAGTACGTATGTTTTCTTTGAGCTTAGAAGATTGCCGATGAACGGTCATTTCAAGCAGAACTTCTCTTTCGCATTTAGCATAGGTCGTTTTCGCAATTTTGTTTTATTGGCTCAATATTCCATTTCTTAAATGCAAAACTAGAGAACCTTGTAGTTACAGAGCATGATCAGTGCTTATAAATGGTCAATGACACATACCTAAAAGATAACAATGGAAAAGAGAAAAATGCAAATGAAAAAAGCGCAAGGACTTATGCTGACACATACTATAATATTGACACTATAGTGTTTTTTTTTTTTGCAAACGAATGCAGCAATCTTTTGTATAAGAAGGAGAGTTTCTAAAGGCACAGATTTTTCTGTATGTAACGTACAGAGGCGTTAATCGTAGCAGCCAAAACTACACCATCTTCAAAATATTGGAGTTGAGGATGTCAGAATAATCGGTACTGGTGGCAGAACAATGTTTGTAGCGCCACATTTTAAGGAGACATACATTTGAGGTCTCCAGCGAGACTGCATTTCAGGCTTGCAACCACGATGTTCTCAAGATTTCATCTTGGTCTTCCTCTGGACACCACTTGTAAAAATTCGTCAGAATTTCTTCGAACATGTTACAAAGCATTTTGCCTAACTGCATCAGGTCCGATGAGTTTTGGTGTTTCGGCAAAAGCTATATTTAAAACATATGTTGAAATTCTCGCACAAAATAAAATATGACGTTGACCAAAATATGTTGCTTAGCTTACTTCCTTTCGCTTTCTCTTTATCTTACACTTCCTCTCTTTTACATTCCTTACTTACATTCCTTTCCTCTCCTTTCACTACTCGTTTTGCAAGGGCTTGTACTGAGGGTAAGACCAAGGTGAAGGCTGTTTTGTGGTTCTGGCTGTAACTCTTATAGTGTGAAGGTAGGCGGAGGCGAAGTTGGCAGCATATGCATTATATCTCGGAATACATAAACATTCCTGCATACACGTGACTCATCATAAGTTCGTGGGTCACGACAGCCTGTTACTGCTAATTCTATGAAATCATAGTTGCACGAGACCTCCAGCACAGCACCGCACCACCATTGTTGTATCTACTGTCCGCCATTTTGTTCTATGAAAATGAAGACATTGCACTGTCTCTAATCATAGTCGTTGTGCCACGATTTTACCCCCAATGATAGTTATATGGAACGAGGTTCATACCTATTTCTATTTCAGTTAGTAGCTTTTATAAATTGAATAAATATTTTGATGGAAGATATTTTGGAACACCTTGTATGGAAACATCTAACATGTTTTGCGCCTAAGTTCAACAACAGATCAGTCCCATGTCATGCTTTCGGCCAAGGGTCGTTTCCTTCATCCATCCTTTTATCAAGCTCGGAAATATGATTATGTGGCAGTGTAAAACGTGTTTTGTTATTCGTCTTTGGAATATGATCAAAAGTATGCCTTCAAAATTTAAGTGCTCATAAACGTCATGATTTTACAAACAAAATATTTTCTTTGCTGTAATCTTAAGCGGGATAGGGGACGTGTGTTCAAAATTTTTATGAAACAACGTTAGCCATAATCTATTAAAGCATTCTCCCACAATAGAGGCGGTTGTGAACTAGGATGGCTTTCCTTCGCCAGTGGGTTCATCGAGAGTGTTTCCTTCATATTCTCTCTCTTTAGATGTGTGCGTTTCTACTATTTTTCAACATTGTTGTGTGCCACAGGAGTGGCGGGTCCGGGGGAGGGAGCAATGGCATGCTCACGCGAGGAGCTCAGAACGGGTTCTTTATAACACTTTGTAAACTAATATACTTTTGTCTCTGAGTCTCATTTCTGATTAATTATTCTTGATTTGTTGAGGAGCTCCCTTTACAGTTTGTTCCGGCTAGCTTTTGGCAATTAGTCCCTTCGTCATACCTTAATTTTCATTCAATACAACATCATCGGCATGCAAACAGACGCAAGCAAATTGACAACGGTACCGTGTGGTGAGACGAGAAAAGATGACCCTAGTGACAACACAGTGATGTCAATCTATAAAAGAGAACTTATTGTAACTGAACCAAAGGAGTTGACTACAAAGAAGGAACGGTGCTCCACCCTTCTCTGGCGGTAGTAGAGTGGGTTTTACTGGGACCAGGACGCGAGTGAGCCCAGCAATCTAATCAGCTGATCAAGCCTAACGCTTCATCTAGCTCTTCTTTAGGGTTTATTTCTGGTTCATTCCTTCTTATTTCCCTGGTTTCCATTATCTTTCTCCCCAACGTCCTCTTGAGGTTACGGTGGAGAACACGGACAGTGAACACAGGTGGTGGTTCGTTCGTGTGCCTTAGAGTCCGATGCCTCGAAAATCTTTTCTTCGTGTATGAAGCAGGGTTTGCCAACGCCAGCCTGTGTTCATCTTGCCTTCTGCGCAGCGGCCTCATCGTTCCTCCAATATGCTTTTCACCACATCCAGCGCATTCAATCAAACATACAGTACCTCGAAGGTCGCAGATCTTCTTTTCAGTACAGTAATGACAGTCCGTTTCGATGCACTTATTTTCGTAAATGCGTGTGGACGTGAGCAGGCCTTTCAGCGTCGGTGGAGAGCGGAATACAAGTCGGATGGGCAGCTGCGATTCCCTCACAACCTGAATTATTTTCCGAGCACAACTGTCTCCCACATATGGAGGGGCGAGTGTCAGACCATCCATAGTTGAAAGTGGGAACCATCTTCGTTGAATTTGTATATGGTACCCATTTTCATCGAGTATGCGACCAGCGTCACTTTCTACTGCAGAGTTCGTTGTTGTGCACAATGGATCTTTGGCCTTCAGGAAGTTCCGCACCACATTCGCTTTTACGAAGACTGGGTGAGCACTTCTCGAGTGCACCAGGATGTTGCGTGAAGCTGGTTTCCTGTGCCAGAAATATTTCGTTTGACCATCAACTATCCTTATCTTCGTATTTAGAAACAGGAGAAATCCGTCCTCATCAGGTTTTTCCATGGTAAAAGATACGTTGTCGTCAACCGCATTCAACTGCTCCAGTCTCTTCACAACTTCCGCTTTGTCGCACCCAATCACGAAAACATCGTCGACGTGCCGCTTATACAGCAGAATGTGAGTTGTTAGCGACGTGCGTTCGATGTAATCCAAGAAAATGATGTCATCTGAGTCAAATCTCATGTTTGGAATTTGGGTTTGGTGTTGTTTGTATAGGGATATGACGGCATCGACAGCTTTATTGTTGTTAACGTTGTTGTATAAATTAAACTTTGTAAACTGGTAAAATAGTTAGGATTAGCTTATTTTGAGATGTTTATTTTTATTGCTTTTCTTTTGGGAGTGACTTTTGATTATTTAGCGCTAGATCTAATACTTTTACTATTTTTATTCCTCTGTGTGGGTGTGTCTCCCAAAGTGGTGGAGATCCAGGTTCTTTTCCCTTGCACATACTGGTTAGGCATTCGCTCCCCTCCACTGTGTTGGGCCTGGGTGCATCATTGAATTTGCCAATGGTAAATGTGTCGGCACCCATCCTCCTGATGAATGATATTGTGGGGAGTTAATAAGTTTACCCCAGGTAATCTCAATTACGCATGCGGCATCACCTAGTATCAACACGCCAGTAGCATGTGCACACTAAAGCGGGTAAGTTACCTGTGTCGTGACCAATAGATAACACGCGAGTGCTTCACGCGTGCGTGAATTTCTTGGTTGTTTTTTCCTTGTGTTCAAACTACTGAATAAGACTTACGGGAAATCGGGCAATCGGGCACGTATTACATGGAACAGAATCCAAACGACCAGTAAACATTAACAACTTTATTTACGGATGGAACAACAACAATATATTACGCTTCACCTCCCAGACCTTGTTCTATAGTAACTCACAACGGTCTAGCAACAGAAAAGCCTATTCTTTTGTTGCCAAAGTCATACGTATTGCAGAAGGTGCGAATCCAGGGTGTTCCCATAATCCACTGAGTGGTGAATCCTCCCGCCTGGATGGGGAACACCGCCAAGGTGCACTGTAATGGCACAATATAACAGATAAGTAGTTATACACCTTTCGAAAATAGAGAACTAACCCATCCCCCTCCAGTGCCCAAGTCAATAATGTACTGCCCAGAGGGGACAGTGAAACGGTGACCATTTATCGCGAATATGAGGTCTGGATGGCTGTTCATCGTTGAGCATGGCACCACATACATCCTATAGTACGGACTATATCGCGCTCTTGCTTCTCTGATAATGCCAGAGATTGCAGCTGGTGGACCGCCAAGCCATGACGTTCCGGTGTCGGAGATCGCCTTGAAGCTGATTGCTTGAAGCTTCGAAAAATGGTAATAAGAAAGCTATGCAGAGGTACCTGTTGCTGTAGTCTCGACACAAACCCTCCAACTTGAAAGCCTTCGATGGCAAACTGCCAATATCCGGGCCAGGAAAGTGGCACCCAATAGATTTTAGGATGACAATGTCCGTGGTCAATAGCGCCAAATGTGATCACGCCGGAAAGCCATCCCATAGACACGTGTGCCTTCAAACATACCATCGATCAGGAATTTCAATGAAATCGCAGGAATTGAAACCTTCTTACCCTTCGCCCCATGTACACAGTGAACAGAGGTTGATCAAGCCATGGCAGGAGAGCTGTCATTGGTGCTGTTGTCTGTAGAGCAAGTTTTCACATGGAAATATTTACTACTATTCAAATATTATAGATATCATAATTATATAATCTGAGTATGTAGTTCAAAATACAAACATTGCCAACAGCGATGCGCTGCCATGCCAAACCCATAATTCCATCAATAGGTTGATAACCAAATACATTGGCAAGATTGGTTGCTATGCCAAACTTCTGGTGCTCAAGCAAGAACCCTGAAAATTGATGATAACTGACAATTTCGATGTCTTTGATTTTTGACTGTTGCACATACAATACAATACGGTTTTGCTTGATGAATCCACGCTATGTCTGGGATGTCGCGTTTTTTTTCCTCGCTTTTTCATTGCTCACTCAGACAATAGTCGTTTAAAAAACTAATCGGATAATTATTATAGAATTGGAAGTCGATGCAGCTGTAGGAATTGCTTTTGTTTTCAAGGGTTATGCTCCTCCAATTTTTCACGTGTCTCTTTAGCCATGTGAGGGCCTAGCGTCATCGTAGAGTAGGTGTACAGAAACTCCTCTCTGCCGTTTTTCTCAAACAGCATCCGCGACTTTCTGGAGCTGATTGACGTAAATGTTACTGGTGACTGTGTGTGTTTGCGGGAGCAGGTCATAATACAGCTTTCCTAGCGAATTTCAGAAGCAGGAAAGGAAACACTTGTTTGGGTGAGGGTGCGATCTGGCGGATCTTGTTTCTCCTCGACGCAGCCACACGGCATGATGCGTGTTAGAATCTTTGAGGACCCAACTCTCATCTCCAGTAATCATGTCTTCCAGAAACTCTTTTCGTGTGGGCAGGGCAGGAAAAACTGATTATGGCTCGGAGGACCTCTTGTGGAATTGATGTAAATCGTAATTAAAGTTAGGGAAGGCTGTGTATGCCTATTATGGAGAAGCCTCTTGTTTGGCCTACAACTATCACATGACAAGCCATGGATACCAAACGATGATCAAAAGATCTGGAATCAAGGCTTTGATACCACCCTAACACTTCATTCCCACGTTTTTTTTTCTAGTCTACATACGGACTTGTTATTGTTGCCTATGCCCCAGGTGCCCTTCCCAGTCAATAGTGTATGCAGATAAAGCGAGCAAGCCATTTCAGTCCATACAGTTCCGACAATGGATAGTTTTCCGTGGATTGAACTGAAAACAAAATCAAAAGGGCTTCAAAACAAAGTGAAATATTGCAGAGATTTTGGGTGGCCTAGCAGTGTAACTGATTTTTCTTCAAAACTTCTCATTTTGCAAAAATATTCGAGCTAGCGAGAGGGAGGCGCATATGTATGTAGATCATGAAACCCCTAATTATTTATGAAAAAAAAGAGCTCCGAACAACAAACCTCCATATCTGACCGTGTCGAATCCGTAATATCCACTACAGTAACCAGTTTCGTAATACATGTAGAAGCCTTGCGGGCACTTCTTGAACGTTCGCGATCTACTCGGGTAGAACCGCAGTTTGGGACGATGGCTACTCGGATAGCCAATGCACTGCCTTTCTCTACATTGTGCCGAAACCACCCATAGGTTCGCCGAGCCGGTATCCATTTGGAGGTAGAAATGTTGCTCTTAACCACAAAAATTAGATAGAGAAGTTCTTGGACAAAGCTGTGGTAAAATCTTACGTGGTGTACCAATGCTAACCAGTCCAACGTAGTACTCATCAAAATAGTCGTACATCTGAACATTTCCTGTGTATAAATGGTGACGACGGACACGACGGGCGTCCTGCTCTTCGAGGAATTCCGAGAAGTTACCCTTTCTGCAAGATGATCTTCAGGTAACTGAGGCTTGGACACCCATTTAAATACTTGTGCTACAACTCACGCTAAGGCGTGCTCATGCGCAGAGCCATAATGTAAAAGATCAATGGTGAAGTTAACAGCGTCTGCGCCATTGACCAATATGGCTAGGGCTAAAAGCACGTACATACCTGCAACGCATAAAAAATATACATTTTTACACATTGTGTCCAACAAACAACGCTTGCGAAGCTGTGATTGGTCTTTTCGGTGGGAGGGCGGGGATAACCAATCACGTCAGAGCGGCAGTTTCCGGTCCGCTATTGAACCGCTTTGAGGCTACTGGGTACCAATTGGAAAGGAAAACCAGATTAAGACACAGAATTTTCTGAATCAACAATACTGGCTTCTGAATGAGGGGTTTTCAACCCTTGATAGATCTGTCATACCCACCGCAGTGGGTCAATCGATATACTAGACCGAGATCGGTTTTCTAGTGCCTAGTTCTATGCAATTTCTACTGTGTTTCCGCTTCGCCACAGGAATTACCGAGAACTACCTTTTTCTGCACTTTCTGATACTGATAATTGCTTGTTCCATCAGTCAACAGCAGCAAAGTGCTGGGCGCGGCTGATAGCGTTGTGTGTGCAGTTTGAGATAACAACTGATAGCAGACAGTTGGGTACCGTAGTGAAGAAGGTTTTCAAGAACAAGGGCAATAAAATTTTTATGAGGCTTTCATGCGTATGCCATAACTGCAGATGTTCATAAAATTTCAGAATATCTGTCTCTTTATGTATGCGCCTATGCGCCTACACACAGAGCATTATCCCATCCCCACTTGTTAGTCCGTAGGCTTCAAAACAATGCCCAATGGGTATATAAGTCCAGAAAGTACAGATAGAGACAGTCCAAGGAAGCAGCGATTTCGTTTGGAGTTCAAAGAATGCAGTTACTATGCCTAAAATGATTATCAACTGCTACGCCACACAGGTTGTTATATGAGCACCTTTATTGGCCTTACATTTCGAACAATACGTCGTCTTCAGAGGCCTGAAAGTGGTTCAAGTTTACGCAAGCTTGCGACTTATCCGATCAAACACCTCCTCTCCCAGTGCTTTCAACTCGTGTTAGCGAGATCACTGTGAGATCCTCAGCATACGATGACACCTACCAAGGTGCTCCACACTATTATAGGAATATATTACTACTAACTTATTATTATAAACACTATTATCGGAGCGGAACACCATCTCCGCAAGATTCGTGGAGCACCTGGTAGGTGTCGCGTATACTGAGGATCTCACAGTGATCTCGCTAACACGAGTTGAAAGCACTGGGAGAGGAGGTGTTTGATCGGATAAGCTGCAAGTTTGCGTAAACTTGAACTACTTTCAGGCCTCTGAAGACGACGTATTGTTCGAAACGTAAGGCCAATAAAGGTGCTCATATAACAACTTGTGTGACTTAGCAGTTGAGAATCATTGTAGAGCCAAAACATGCCCAGGTTTCAAGATAAAAGAACATGGAACTTACTATGCCTAAACTTCTACATCTTACGAGCTTTTACAAAATCACCTTCCAGCCGCAGTAAGCAGTGCTGCGAGGTTATGAT
This sequence comes from Ancylostoma caninum, assembly GCA_037903475.1. NCBI lineage: Eukaryota > Metazoa > Nematoda > Chromadorea > Rhabditida > Ancylostomatidae > Ancylostoma > Ancylostoma caninum. Next base: position 802,856 of record JBAJFG010000262.1, on the reverse strand, counting down.
TTTGCAGTCAAGGAATAGATCCTCGGAAAAGGGCCGTTAACAGATACGGAGACGCTAATTCATGAATAACCGGGAAGTAGCCATTTTCTTACTTCTGTAACTTCTTTACAAACCTTTCGCTTCTTTTTCCTCTTTTTTTCGCCAAAACATACCAAGCATCATCCTTCCTTAGCAAGATGATATTCTACTGAACATTGTTCTATCTTTAAAGGCAGCACTCACGGAAATTCTTGGATCGAATATTTCGCAGTGTATCGGGGTTTTTAGGGACGATGAACTCATTGACAACGATTAAGTAGCGTGAAACACGCGAAAAACAAAATTATGGCAATATTTTATGCGTGTCCACAGCGCTGACGAGTGTTCCCTGATGGGTCCCGCCACGAAACCCTGCAAATGGTACGAATTTCACAAACGAGCCTCCGCTGAACCACATGCGCACACCCTGTCAACGGCGTTAGCTGGCGCAATGAAACTTTAATGTCCAGAGCGGTAGATGTGTCCACGGCAATATGACCGCTGGTAGGTGGCCATCCACGGTGTTTTTCCGTGAGTGTGCCTTTAAAGCAGTATTCTTTTGATGACAATGATTCAAGCCTTTGTGTCAGAGTAAACAGCAGAGAGTGTCGGCAAAACAATGTTCTAGGCTAATTCACTCCATTTCTGCACAGCATGATCTACAGAATGAACTTGGCCGCGAAAGGTGCACAGCGCTTACAAGAAATGCCCTCAGTAGAGCCTAGTAGACATCGTTTAACCCTCGTGTTCGCTCTCTGCCTCAACTTGAAACAGATCAAGGGAAGGGCCGATGTCATATGGTGTTTAATCAGATCAAAACAAATGAGTCAGCACAGTGTGACGTCACTGCCGTTGTACGACATTCCAAACTCACGTTCTAGTCATTTCGTGCAGCAAATCTTTGCTAAATCTGCAGGGTGAGGAAGGTAAACAATGTCGATGTCGAGGTGGTGATTTTTTTTCTCAGGACAGCAGTAGTCGGAAACTTATACCTGGCAGATCCCTCTACTCACTAGAACATTCTCGACTTACAGTTAGCATTCTGTTTTGTCACGAGTGAACTAGCTAGAAATCTAGGACCCTCTGAAAATGATCCTACTCCAGTCTGTCTACCAGATTCGGAGGGTTTTGCAACAAAACAGAGGGCTGGATACTTGTACAACTCCGAGCTATAATCAAAACAGAAAGAAACCCTCTCCCATCTATTGTGCATGTCTTCCGCTTTCATTAGTTTACGTTTTCTTGGAACGTTTCTTGCGACATCGAACAACTAGTTCCATATCCAGGAAAAGCGAGACCGAAACCGGATTTGGCTTTTATCCACGACGAGATGGCACGGACATAAAGCCCCTATAAAACTCGTACAGAGGTGACTCAGTTCTTTAACTTACTTGCTTTAGAGGATTAACCACTTACTAAATGGTGCAGAAGATGTTGTTTTCTCCCCCAATGTTGCTGCTGATAGTGTGATCCGACATGAAACATTTTTTTTCGCACAACATTTGACGACTTTATTTGTTTGCGAACTCTTTTTCACCGAACTCGTGGGCTGACACTATGTACCTGAAGCTCGGCACAAACATTTCTATAAATACCTCACCAGAAACTGCTGATGCGCATGAGTCACCAAGATTCCTTTCCGGTAATCCTCCTTTTCTTTATTGGGTTGGTGCATAATCCGTCGCGATACGTTTTTCGTTAATATGTAGTTGATGTTTTTGGAATCCTTTTGTTCACAAAAGCCTCTTCTCTCATTTAGTGAAGATGTATTTAAAAAGTAGCGGAAAAGCCTCGTTAATTATGCACCAGCCCAACAACTGTTTTTTTTTCTCCAAATGCTACGTAGTTTGTTCACTGATAAACATGTTGAGTGAATTTTATTAGCTACGCGATTCCTCCCTTGTTTGGTTGAGGTTCACCCATTTTTACTCACAAAGGAGGTGCAAGAGGCCAGGCTCGCGGATCGGAATGAAACCTATCTGGTTTGAATCTTTGTTTGAGTAGGTGCTACACCGTGTATTTCATTACTGCCCTCGAATTCAGAGAGCAAAAAAAAAAGAATGCGAAACGGGTGCTCATGACGGCCTTCAAACCCTCGATCCTCTGCCTAACAGTCCAGTATCTTCCCCAGTCGGCCACTCTGTCACTGACGGTGTGCAGGAGTGCATACAGTGATGTGTGAGATTTCTATTTTTTTGAAGCCGAGGGCAATAACGAAATACATAGTGTATCACCTAGTCAAACAGAGATTCAAGCCAGATAGGTTTCATTACGATCTGCGAGCCGAACCTCTTGCATCTCCCTTGTCAGAAACAGCTTTGGTAGTTTACCATGACGTTTTGCACACTGCTTCCATCATATAAACTTCCTTCTTCCAAAAAAAAAGAGGAGGACACAAGAGACTGACGCCAGAAGGAGCCTTTCACCATTTTCCCCTATGTTTTCGATGACAATTTCATGGTTGAAGATCTAATTGGCGATTTCAACGTGTGGCCTGCACACATGCACCATTGAGATTACCGGGGGGGGGGGTAAACGTGTTGATGCTGTCGCAAACGATGGCTAAAGTGGTGTTAATGAGTTTACTCTAAGTAATCTCAGTGATGCATCCAGGTCAAGATCTATAACTAAAAGTCTTATGTCAGTCAAGCATAAGAAGCTACGTTACACCAAGGCATGACCTTCTCAGCAGCCCTCTCACTTTTTCACTGATTTTCACTGATGTAAAGGCTGTCTGTCGCCTTATGAACTATGCTTATTCTCGCTCGTTCTACTTTTTTTGTAGTTTTTTCTCGTTCATAGTGTTTACCTGCTAGTTACTTACCACGCTCTCATTATAGCCATGAAGGCACTACTTCTTCTCGGACTCAGTACTGTTCTCGTCACAGCCAACTGCCTCAACTTCACAATGAGAACAATTAGTTCTCATTCACTAACTCCGAAGCAGAATGCGTGAGTCGCTAGGTTAACTTTTTACTCCAGTTTTGTACATTGACGCTACATCCAGGATGATTTTAGAGCTGTGCATTACCATCCTGAATTCGCTGCATGGCGTCGACGAAAGCGACAAAACGACGGCTGGACATGGCAGCCACTGCATGACTACTTTGATGAGTTCTACCTCGGCAGTGTTGTCGTAGGCACTCCACGTGAGAAAAAATATTCCTTTCAGCCAGAACAGCTATCTAGACATCCTCACACATTTTTAGCGCAGGAGCTTTGGCTCTCCATGGACACCGGTTCCTCGATCATGTGGGTGATTGACGGTGCGTGCTACAGTGCCGAGTGCCTTGGATACCCTAACAACGGTCGCAGTAAGAGGAAATTCTACAAGTCGCTCTCCAGCACTTTCAAATGGCGCAATGGGCCGTTCTCAATGAGTTACAAGACAGGCTGGACTAGCGGCAAAACCGCTGAGGACACTGTTCGTTTTGGTGGTAAGTCTCTTAGCGCGTTGCTGTCCATATGCCCACTTACATCCTAGAGGAATTGCAGGTTTCACAGTGCTCTCTCACCACCTTGGAATCGCTGATAAAGTCGCCCCGTTTCTTGCACAAATACCCATAGACGGTGTGTTTGGGCTCGGCTTGCCCTCTAACAGCGCCTCTGGCGATGTGAGTGGATTTCCTTCTGTTCGATGAAAGGAGGAGTGTGTTAGTTGTCCCTATTATCGTTTTAGATGCTTTCACCAATGGAACTTCTTCTTCCACATCTCAACAAAAAGATTATCACTGTGTGGATGAATAGAAAGGTGATTTACAATGCCTATTCAAGACGACCAATCTGCGAGAACTGGTCCCTATGCTGTCAGCCTTCGTGACAGTCCCTGCCACAGTATGAATGTGAAAATATATAGATGATAATCGCCCACCTGCGAAGAAATTACCACCGCAACTGTGAGCTGTGGTGAACCAGGGATAAATCATCATGAACGACAGGGATTGGGGAACAGAGACATAGAAAAAATGTGAGGGAGCGAAGGTAACGAGCAGTAGCGAGATTAAGTAGCTTCTCCGTGGTAGGACCCATTACTGATGTTATGCTTGTCATTTGGTGCATCGTAGGAAGGGGTGTCCACAATGAGCCTTTCACTTAATGCTTTTAGATGCAATATTTAAGGAGACACGCAGTAGTTTTTCATTGTTTTTTTTTCACAGTTCTCATATCCTACGCCGCATCCATCGTTGTGTTTACCCAGGGTAAACGTGCTGACACCACAAAAATTTACCCGTCCACTCAAGTACGTTTACCCCGGGTAATCAAATGATGCATGGGACCTCCGGGAGCGTTTTGCTCGGGACATCGCTCCCAAGAAATTCCTTGAGGCTGCCTTTTATGCTTGAAGTTTACCTGATAAGGAAAGCAACATTTCCAGGTGGCAATTTCTAGAGGAAGCGACGCCGGATACATCACCTATGGTGCAGTAGACACCAGTAACTGTGAACAAAACTGGAATTACATTCCTATTTCGTCCAATATGCATTGGCGTATTCCCGTACAAGGATTTAACATTGGTGGATTCAACCATCAGGGTAACAACGAGCAGGTGAGCTCATACCTTGGAGAAATTGATTTACGTCAGATATCCTGTTACAAATCTGAATCTGATTACAGGCCCTCTGCGACACTGGGAGCTCATACCTTGGCGCTCCTAGGAATGTGATGAACAATATTGCTCGGATCACTGGCGCGACTTTTAGCGCACCTCATGGCGTTTATACTGTGCCGTGTCCGGCAATGTGGACTTTACCAAGCCTGTTGTTTCGAATTGGGGGTCGTCAATACCGTATTCCATCGGTTCAATACGTGATCGACATGAATCTGGGGAACAATAGGGTTCGTTATATTCCTATGTGCTTGCTCTTAACCATAGCTGTGCAAAACCACGTAATATTCTGGGTGAAGGGTTTATACAAACTGCACCAAATTTGAAACAGAGCCATGCATCGCATCGCTGCTTTACCTTGGCCACGCGACAAAAAAAATTATACGTCTTTGGGGCCAAAAAAATCGAAAACAGTAATTTCAAAGTATAAAACAGCAGTATGAAGCATATTCGACCATTTATACATCGGGAATCTAAATATCCGCAAAAATGAGAGTCCTTACGTCTGCGAGCAAATTAAATAGAGCTGCAGAGCTTCCTCCATTGTGATTTTACTTTTTAATTTTTTTATGTTTCTATTTAAGTGCGCGCTGGCCTTCTATGCAATGGACTACGATGGTAACCTTGGAATATCATGGATTCTTGGCGTTCCTTTCATTCGAACATTCTGCACGATTTTCGACTACGGTCAGAAGCGTGTCGGCTTCGCCATTGCCATTCCCCGTTAGGAGACAACTCTTCACGTGATTTTTTACTACCTCTTCCACAGGTTTTAGTGTTCTTTCTGACCTTACCTTACACGCGGGTTATTTCGTACATGTATGTAAATATGTAGTGCTCACTAGACTTATTCTCCACGCTGTTTGGGTTATTCCTGTACAAATCTCATACTTCTCACTAGTGTTTTAGAACTCCGATCACTTCATCCATATTTTATTGTTTTGAGCTTTATCAATGAATATCTTTACTTTCGCATGTGCTGTTTACAAACCATAAAAAAGCCAAACTAAGCAGTTAAAAGAAAGAAAACTCGAAAATAAATACAAAAAAAAGAGTCAGGAGTTGTCGCTAAAACCTCAGTGACCAGCAGCGAAACTGTTGTTACTTTCAAAACATCGGATCACTTTCTGTGGCTGGGTTTGAGTGGTTGGGTTGACTGAATAGAGTCTCCCTTGAAAAGAGAAGAATGTCCAGGGAATGCGATTCGTGAGGGTCGTACCCGGGGGAATTCGTCCCGTACCAAACGATGCAGGAAACCCCGTGAGCTCGACATGGGTAGTAGGCACCATTCAGCACGAGTTACACACATTAGACGCAGAGAGATACTGCTATCAGAAAAGAAAAGAGTAATGATAGAACAAAGTCTTGCTATGCAACTCGGAATATTCTCTCCACATCAGAAGATGTTGAAAAAGAGAGTGCTAAAGTGAGCGCGGAGACATCTCAGACCCACTTTGATCAACGCCAACTGGCTATGAACAAAAATCGTGAATAGTCATGAGAAAACTAAACGGAAATGCAACCAGTAGGCATTAAATCTGCTATTTATAGATTTCACTCCTTCATCCCTTTGCTCATCCCTCGCCCGCAAAGAGGAAATAGGTTTAAAACTGTGATTGGTTGCATCTGATCTATTTCCTGCTTTAATTGGACGAAACTCCATTGTAGGAGGGGAAAGGGGAGGAGGTTTTCACAGCTGCGTTGATGTCCTCACGATCTCTTCTGCTTCGTTGTTCGAAGTGAAAATAATAGGAGCAGACAGCAGTTTACGCAAATAAAAACCTTACCTTTATGCGGGAACTATTATTCATCATCAGAGTACTGAAAACAAAGTGCTGACGTCCGCAAATAATAGTCTGCCATCTGCCAAGAATGCTAATCTGGACGAGTAATGGAATCAAAATAGGATTTTTGATTTTAAGCAAATAAAAGTGTCCTTTCCATTTTGGAAGTGTTATTCAAAATGAAGAATAACGAAAACAAAGCAATGGCATCTGCAAAAGCTTTGATGAAAACGAGTTAGTGCCTTGGGGCGAGATTCATCAAAATTAAAAGTGAGGAATGGTAGTAGAAAGGATCCCCCACAGAAAAATTATGTGCGTTTGAAGAAAATTATCAACTCTATCGCTGCTGAATTTCACCCATACTCTCTACAAAAACCTAATGAAATAAGCTTCCAGCAAAAATAAGCTCTCAGCAACAAGACAAACTGGCTAACATTAAATTTCAAAAAATTCATGTGGATGGAATCACACAACATGACATCGATAAAAGGTTAACGAAGTTGAAGAGTAAACTATAGTACATATGTATGAGGCGCTCTCACAGATACGTTTATCTCGGCCAACTGATCTCACACAAAGGATTTCAAATAACGCGTGTGATTCATTAACACGCTCGCGACCACGTGCACGACCGGTCACGCACGCTGCCTTTGATGTGATATCCTTTTGAAAGGTTCAGATGAGCTAATTTCTTTGTCGTAATGTACTAACAAATAGAGTGGACGTCAGTGGTGGTGGCCCATCCGCGGCCTCGAGAAGGACGCAGCGCGACCGTGCGGCGCGCGCCGGAATCGGTGTCGCCTGGCGCCGAAATGCTGTTTCTAGGCGCTTTTCTTCCCGGCTGGGTCGAAAATCCTTAAGACCTGGTAGAAATAGCACAACAGCGGCCGAAAACATAGGTTATGGAGCACCCGACGCGGTTGCGTCATTGTCGAGGGCGCGAAGGGCCACCGCCATTGACGTCCACTGTATGTAAGTGTTCCATTCAAGCAATAGGCAAAGCAGACGTTTTCTGGAACTTTTTCAATATTTTAGTAGTGACAGCTAAAAGGTCAACAAACTTTTTAAGACCGTAGCAGTAGCCAAAGGTTTGTTTGTAAAGGTAGATCCTAAAGCTGCACTATCCCCATAGGATCCCGAAGAAAGGTGCGCCACGGCCACCCCTCGAGTATGCTCTATCGCTGCAGGACCCCCAGTGACATCCAACCAACCTTTCAAAGTAGTCATTGTTCCGTGTGCCATCATTATCCCAAACCCGAACAAAGCGCCAACAGTGGGGCTCTCTGATCCGTATACTGCTGCTATGCAACATCAAATCGTTGTAAACACTGTTTCAGTCGGAGGGCCCGAGACCATCAGCGGAGGGCGCGGGTCCCGCCACGAAAGCCTGAAAGCGCTGTCTAAACCTCTCGCTTTCATCATTGGAGACTGTATCCATTTTTCTGTCACTTTCGTTCCTGCGTTGCCTTGTTAAGAGGATTGTTATTCAATTTACAGTTTATACGTACGAATGCGGAAAGCTTTGGTGGAGATCCAAAGAGTATTACGGTTTGGGGGCATAGTGCCGGTGCAGCAGCTGTTGGACAACTGATCTTAAGCCCGGTTACCAGAGGTTAGTGCTCGTTTTATGTTTTTTTCGTTGCAATTTTGCTCACGTTTGTTTGTGCTCTGCTCAAGTTGAACCAACAGTTTTGCTGCTATTCTCTTAACATTCCGTAAATCAACTCTAGTGGTTCGTGCACGTGGCTGTATTTAGCAATGCCTCTGTTTTCTTCAGATTATATCATTCGTTCAATTGAAATGTCCGGATCACCATGGGGATCATTGTCCGTTGGATCACGTGTAGCGAACAACTCGTTAAAGCTTGCTCAGGTCATAGTTCTTTAATAAACTTAGAAAATTACGGCTGATGAGGAAAAACCAGGCTTTCATAACAGGGATACATCCCTATAAAATAACTTTTCACACCAACACATGTACCGGACGGCTTGACGTTTAGCTGATGATGCCTTTTAGACATTGGGTTGTTACTCAAACATAAAAGATTGTATGAAGCAAAAGACCGTTGAAGAGATCTACTACGGCATTGTGCAAGCGGTAAGTATTTCTAGAGTATGATGATGATGGATTGAATTTATCCCTGCATCTTTCATGGTTCCACAGCAGATGGAATCAGCTCCATCAAATGGGGAGCTGTGATCGACGGGGAATTCCTTCAGCACCCTGACCATATGACTGCCACTTCCTCACCGAAAGCGTCAATAGTTGGCGTAACAAATAAGGAAGCAGCTATATTCAGTAGGTACTAGAATTTCTTTCACATTCTCGAATGGGGTAGCATTAGAGAAATTCAAAACGTCTCTTGTGATTCACAATAACAGATCCCTTACCTATATTCCACCTGCAGGGTGACAACAGAGTCCTTGGCCAAATACAACTATTTGTAAAACTGGGATTAGGTGGGCTAGCAATTTGGAAATTTAATTGGGCTATGTGGAATTCATGTGCTTCAAGAATCCACTCTTGGATTTTAGATATCTCTCTTGGTTTCTCCATGGAGTCAACAAAACCGTCGGCGACTGTGACGCACAAGGGCAGCAACTTTGTCGAGCTTTTATGATCCTGTTTTCTCATTGGCTCTACACCAGGGGAGCTGGCATCTCAGCAATAGTTTGCTCAATTTCTGGGTTCTAAGAACTTCTCAGAGGTCCAGAGCTTTCCGTTTCAAGGAGCACGCCAATTATTAGGCAAATACCATGAATGTTGTAAAATCAGGATCTGGGGTGTCTAAACCAACCTTCTGCTTCTTTTTCTTCTTTCGAAAATTGATGAAAATCTTTTGCCGGTCCCCCCCCCCTATTTTTACCAGATGTGCTTAAGCCTACAAAATAACATAATTCTTAGGATTTCGCTCTGCCCACTTTTGCCCTTTGTTTTGTGAATTTTAGTGAGAAAAAGTGGGCTGGCAATCTATTGACCTTTTCCGGTCAACAAAACTAGTCCACAGACGGATCTCCCTAGAATGAAAATGTTCTACCTTCTTGAATACTGGCCAGAAAATTCATGAATTGGAGAGCCAACAGAAAGAAGTTCTTGGAAAAGATGTCGCCGACTCTACTTGCGGCCATTCCCATTCCTACCTTGTTCCATATTTGCAGATCATACAAGATTCAAGTACAGCTATGGGTTACGAATTTTTTTTGCATATATGCTCGAGACATTTGGGTAATGAAAATAAACGCAAAGTCATTGCTTTCCCGACAAAGCACAAGAATTAATTGTTGCAAAGACTTTTGCCAAAGATTCTGTTGCCACCGTGTATACCTGCCATGTATTCTTCAGAGGAAACTTTTTGTTGAGATTTCAAATCCAACTTTTTCCTTTCTCAATTTACAGTAATTTCGGCGAATAGTTTGTCCATTGTGCACTGCAGCCCAAAGCTGTTTTAGGTATAATGAGGGTCGCACCGTCCATGCAGAAGTGGAGTATTGATCCAGAAGATTATCAGAACTGGAATCGAGACAGGCTAATTAAGGAGCTACATGTGATTATCGTGACACATTAAAGGCAGAGGGCCACCTCGTTCTGCCTGTTAGATTTACCAACATATCCTAGACCTTCTCATCATGTTGATCACTGGGATGTACACCAACAGGCCCAGAAGCGACGAAATCCCCATTTTTGAAAGGCTCGAACTAGATAAAAATTTGGAGCCCGGAGGCGGATCGCTCCAAGCTGTGCTGGCTGCCTTCACATGTCAACTCGGGTTGGCGAACTGTTACAGACCCCGTCCTGGAAGACGGGTTTATAGACCATTCTGAGACAATTTATGTATACCGTTGGAACCATCGCGCCGAGTAGATGCAGAATCTGCTATTAGCTGAACTACAAAAATGAGGTGGACCCCTGCCTTTAACGACACATTCTAATACAATATTTTTTTGGAAATTCACGGAAATGCAGGAACGTTTCCAGAAAATTGTAAAAGAAGATTATATTGGGGATCATCTGGAAGAGTTGCTCAACGATATTATATCTTACTATGTTGACAGGAACGAGGAACAACACTTCGGGTTCTATATTGATCGGTACACAGAGGTATGATTTAGTCATCTGCATTGTCAGCGCTGAAAATTGGTTTTTATTTCGAAAGTGAATATTTTCAGTTCCTCAGTGATTTAATGTTCGTTGTTCCCTCAGCGGACGGTATCTTAGCTCGTCGTGCTGCTGGATGGAATATGTACGCGTACTCTCTTGACCACTACAACGAAGCCATTTGGGGCAAAGATGTTCCGCACAGATTGAAAGGTTAGTATTTTTAGCAATCTACCTTTTTTGCTGACATGCGCTGGCTAGTTCCCAACGATTCTTCCAGACTGATTATAACCCCTGCAACCGTACTATCAGGTTGTTGCGAAAATAACGCCGTTTCACGGTATGCTTGAAAAAAAACTTTTTTGCTCAATTCAACAACTTCAAAGCCAACTTGTGCTAGCTCCTGGTAGGGTTTGTTCTGCGCTTTCAGATTCTTCTTCAATAATCTGGCTAGCTTTTCCCTGGACTTTTTCATAGGGTCGCGAAAAATGGTGAGCCGATGCGATTTTCGAGTGATCATAATCATCATATGAGTGTTGTACGAGTTCAAACTTAGCCATTCTGCAGCGGAAGCAGCCCATAATATAGCGCTTGCTTTTGGCACGGACTCTCCTTCCGAAAGGACAGTGAGGTGCTGGTTCGCAAAATTCTCTTCCGGAGATTTTGATCTTGAAGATAAACCCGGTCGTGGTCGGAGGATATCGCTGGACGATCAAGCACTGAGAGCAGCGGTGGAAACGAAACCTGATACTACTACTCGTACGTTAGCGGCAGGCCTGGGGGTTCACTATGCTACAGTTTCAAAACATTTGGCCTCCATTGGCGTGGTGAGAAAATTGCAAAAGTGGACACCCCATGATCTGACCGATGACCAGCAATCCACCCGCTACGAGATCTATTCTAACCTCCTCGTTCGCCAGAAAACCCGAGCCATTTCTTGACCGTTAAGTAACTGTATAAATGATGGCTCCTATTTGATAATAAGAAACCTGGTTATGTATGGGTAGACAAGTTCTCTACCCCTGCAAGCTTTCCTAAACCAGATCTTCACCATAGAAAGGTTATGTTGACAGTTTGGTGGTGTTGTAAGGGTGTTATTCATTATAGCCTTCTGCAACCTGGTCAGTGCTGTTACATCAGAGTCTTACTGTTGTGACTTAGACCTGATCTATGAAAAGTTGCGACAAATGTGGCCGGCAGTGGTAAACAGAGGTGGGCCTCTCTTGCTCCAGGATAACGTTAGGCCTCCCACTCCAAAACTCACCCGGCAAAAACTGACGCAGTTAGGCATCGAGGTTCTCCTTCACCCATCTTACTCTTTAGACCTCTCCCCTACCGACTATCACTTTTTCCGGGCTCTCCAAGCAAAGCTGCGTCAGCAGCAGTTTCCTGATTTGGAGCATGTTGGAATTGCCTTCCAAAGGTTCTTAAAATCTTGTGATCCAGTTTCTTTCGTAGGAGGTATAAATGAATTCCGATCGTTGGCAGAGATGTATAGAATTTGAAGGATTTTATTTTGGTAAATAAAGTTGAGTTTGAACAGAGTTACAGCGTTTTGAACTGGGCTGTCTATTTCGGCAATTAATTTCGCAACAACCTAATAGTATGTGGGAAAAAATTCAGCTAAACGGAGCGGAATCACTGTGCCACATCTACTGCACATATCTGGCAGCAGTTGCCAACAAATGCTCGGTGGAATATGATAGTTCTTCCAACAGTTTCCATGTTCGACTGTCCTTGAATCTTGGCATCGTTTTGGCGTTATCGCCTTAGCCAGAGCCTTGAAACTTGAAGGCATCGGTGCCTAATCCTTTTACAGGATATCTTTCATCCAGTTCCTATGCTCAGAAGCAATGCTGGTTTATTTACAGGGCGACCTCGTTCGCAATGGCTATGTACTTATCCTTCCTGTTCATTTTCAATTTTCTACTATAATCCAAAATGTTTCTTACGCCCTGCGCGGTATGATTTCAGACTCTAGCGACAAGATTATGATTCCAATTTGGCTTTCCGAGCTTTAATGGCATAGCCTGCGATGTGTACTCAAAAAATAAATATAAAAATATAAAATAGGGATATAAAATTTTGATTTGGAGAGCCAGTCCAGGTGTTCTTTCATCCTAGCGCAGAGGTGACGTCCCGTTCCCCCTACGTACTCGTTCCCGCACGCTTGACAGGTGATGAGATGAATTGTCACAGAGATCACACTGCCACCAACCCTCGCATGCGGACAAATAAAGAGAGGTTGTGCAGAGGCGATCATACGTACTATTACAAACTAACTGCCGTTTGAGGTTCAGTTTCAGACATTCGTGCGTTTGAAGCGTTTGTGCGTTTGAAGCGTTTCTCGCGGCAGGACACCTGCGGGACAAACTCGAAAGTGGGTGGAGCTAGCTCGCCTATTCCTCTGTTAGTTCTGCCTTATCCTCCATTTGACCTGCCGTGTTTCTGCTAAAGGAATGACGGGATTAAGGCAGGTCATGTTTTATTGCAACCGGTGACTACAAAAATAGTACAAAAATGAGCTCGCCTGGCACGTATGTACTCCTTGCGCCAGCGCTCGACTAGTCGGACATCTGCGGCGGGACGGATTTTCCCGTCTGCGGCACGCGACCGCATCCCACGCATCTTGTCTGGCCAAACGGTACACTGAGCCACAGTTCCAACAGGCCTCAGTTGGCCAGACAAGTCCCGTAGGGCTTGTCTAGTCTCCGCCACAGCGGAGACTAGACTAAGCTTTCACAGCTGTCAGCCAGCTTATATACGTTACGGTTGCCACGTGGCAATGGGTAAAGAACAGGGTGCAGGAATACCTGCATATACCCTATCTCATGTGCGCTCACAGTAGGTTTTCCTGCTGCATCCGCGACAACCTGCCGGAAGCCTGCATCGGCCAAAAGTGGGCGGGTTCACCGGCGCTCCAAACGCCCGAATGTCTGAGCTGACGGTATGCCTACCATCCTCACCCCATTTAACAGGCAATAAGCAGATCGAATTCTGAACGGTGAACTTGTGTCATTGATGAGATTTCGCGGCTATTATTGGTCACACCACTGCAAGAAAAATTCAGGCGCGCCTCATGGATGCGAATTCCAGTATACAAAAGGCATGTACTTCTGCAAGCACTTTCATATAGACGAAGTGGAACAAGTGGTTGCAGATGTCTTTCGTCAGTCATTCATTGAATTCGTTAGAACAGGGTGGGTCAAATCCTTTTCACGCTGTTTTTGTTTTTATGCAGTTACGGTTTCAGATATCCATTTAATGAACATGAGGTATGGCTAGAAGTCGGTGCAGGTAAAGATCTCCGTCACATGCAGATTACGCCCAATCCATTGATGAAGCTGGGATTTTATAACGGTAAAAGTTCTTTTAAGCATTTCGCTCTCTTTTTCTTTCGGTTTTTCATCAGTTGAGAAAAAAGCTAATTTATACTGTTTGTACACTGACCCTACACCATGTGAATCTTTCACTCCCTAAATGGTGTACTTGCAAACCGTTGAAAGATGTCTGATCAATATGAACTGACTCTGCCCTTGTCACCTCCAGACTTTTTTACTTTTCAACAGTAAAATAATTGCTTTCCTCTTTTCTGTTTGCACAGAAAGTTCGTGTTGATCGTTATTCGTATTGCAGCAACACACCTTAGCCTCTTCGTATATACATACCATGGGCGCTTTAATTTAGGTTTCTCGTAGAGTACATATTTTTGCAGGAGTTTCAGGCATAGCTCGGAACTCATGAGTCAGGGGTTTCTGCGAAATTTGTTGGGATAGAAAACGGCATAGAGTTTTCTTCTTTCTTTTTCAGGGTCCACTTCGTTCTGGCATGAGATGCGAAAGTATGGTTTCGATATGGTGCAAAAACTACCTACGTCAAAATCTGTTGAAGAAACCAAGCAAGAACTCTGACTTATTCATCACTGTTGATTCTATAATAGATCCAGTGTGAATAGAAGTGGTGAATCTCATTCTTGTAGCAATAAAACAATCCTTTATTCTAAGAACTTCAAAAACTAAATTGATAAATAGGTTATGTGACAATACGTTTATAATATTGATACGTACGCTTGCATGATCTACTGTTAACCTGTTGTGAACCATGTAGGAGTATTGTTTAAACGTTGCTGGAGGACTAACCATTGTCTTGAATTTTGGAAAGGTGACAAGAGATTTGCGCTGATAAAAATTCTATCCAACTTGGTTTAATGATACCGCAGAAGTCAACAAAGCTAAACATCGAGCGTACATCAAAACTGCCAGGAACACTTTTATTCTTGAACTCGTAGTATAAGCTATCCGTTAAGTTCTAGTCTGCAAGACACGAGCGTCACAATGAGTTTCAGGTCTACCCTCAAGGCACAAGGTGAAGGTTGTGTCCAGAAAGCCACATTTTAACTGCTAAATCATTTACCGTGTTATTAAAGGCAGTGTCTCACCTCATTTTCGATTCTGAGATACTAACAGAATCCGGACCTACTCGACACGCTAAGTCCAATAATGTACGTGATTTCTGATAAAACCGTCAAGAACCCGTTTTTGAGGGTCCAATTCAACTTGGCGTGGACGAGTTCCTCGGCAAAGAAACTGCCCGTCTTGCCATACACCTCAGCAGATCTCACTGATCGCACAGGTGTTCTCATTGCAGAGAATGCGCCGCAGGCGGGAGGCGCCTCGTCCACCGGCCGAGAATTTGGCCAAATTCTCGTCCGGTGATAGTGAGGTGAGACACTGCCTTTAAACAACTGAGTAGCTGACTGTAGCGAAACTTGTCTTCAGCCAGAGCATTGCTACCTATCTGCTTCATTCAACTTTATTTGTAAATTTGTGGACATATGTTTCCACTAATTCTTTTATTCTCCCCGAAGGGGTCACCAACATCTTTATACACCATGTAAATGATAGAAACGATCGGAGACTAACATATGATAACAAGCCACGAAAATAAACAAAACGAGTCATATTTCAAATACCTTAGTGAATTCCATGTAATTCGTTGAACTGATATTTTTCCTTTAGATAAGGTCCGAATACTTAAAGCCGACGCCTTGTGTACGCGGTCTTGTCGGGAAATGCCATAATTCGTTTTCCCTCAAGATGAGCCACAACTGGTTCTTCAATTGATCTTGCCTTCAGTCACGTATTCAGAAATTTGAAGAAAAAATCAGTATTAGCGTTGACAGGAACTATTTTGAAGCTTGTAGGGGTTATTCATTCAGGTGAGCTCGGCGACAACATCAGCGGTCTCCCCACACTACTGCTGATGAGAAGTTGCAGCATCCGCAGAGCCTACGTACGCGCATCTCTCGACCATGGCAAATATGCCTGTCAAGCCGAACACCACTCGTCACATTGAATTTTTCGCAAGCATTTTTGAGCCTCTGGGAGCCGCTGGTTAAATGTCGAGGGCAAATTTCGAGACATTACTAGGCTATCTCAATAAATTTTCCCATCATATCGAATTGGGTCCTGTTCCTGCAATTAACACAGTTATTCGCTCCTTTGTATACTCCGATGAGTCACATGTATAAGTTTTCTTGCCTGATTTCCAGAGGTGTTCTCTCCAGTCGACTACATGACGCTGGGAATACTAATAATCACTTCAAATCAATCCAAGGACACGTATTTTACGTGTAAGAATATTTTCTAGGAGATTCCATTGATGCTCCTCTACTGTGAAGACCAACTCAGTTTTTCCTAGTACTACACTATTTCTGGAGTTGTACTAATTTACACCGAAAATAGCGACAGCCGATATGCCGGTAACCTACACCTCATTTATTGCAAATTTCGCCATAAAGAAAACGTTTGCATGACCTCGGAAACTCAAGACAAGTCTCAAAAATTTCAATTTCTCCATAGTCGAATTTCTGGATTGCATGTTCCGCTCATTCTTAATAGAAACACTTGTTCACAAGGTTTCGAGAAGGAAATAGCGGAGCTTACAGAAAAATATAGTATAGGTGCCGCTAGGAAGGAGCCAAAAACTGTAACCACAACAGAATAGTGCACAAACAGTTATTACGACCAGAATTAAACAAAATTAAAGAATTTTTATGAAGAATTTGCAAGTAATACCTTTTCACCAAATCGTAGAACACGGTGGTAGAAATGTATGGCAAATTCGCTCTCTCTGCATTTTTCTAGATGATGCGCTGTGGTCAGCCATGACATGCCAATATTGTATGCTATCGTTTGTTGTGTACACCTTGTGATTTATTGTGACAAGCTCTGCATACTCGGCGACTTGCCATGATTCGCGTTGATAACAACCTTATCAAGCGTAACGGAAACGTGTTTGTGCGCATTTTCTGCAGTGTCCACGATGATACATAGCTTCCAATTTTTCAAAATTCAGCTTGCGTTTTCTTTTCTGTACACGGCATCTCGGTCGATATAATGTCTCGCACAGCGTATGGTGGTTTCCCCCGTCATCTGCCAAATTTATTTATTTATTTGTCTTGAGGCGTGGATCAGTTTCACGTGTGCAATGAAATGCAGGACAGCTTAGTACAAATGTCAGCAAGCACATATTAAAAGCTTGATTAGGTTACGAACCGTTGAAAAAAGAGGACACTTAAACAGAGAAGAATCTACTGTTGTGACTCGTCGGTCGAAGGTCAAGGTATAGTTTAGATTTGTCAACAAACATATCTACAGTGGATGGCAATGGCGGTGGCCCATTCGCGGCTTCGAGAAGGACGCAGCGCGACCGCGCCTCGCACACCTGGATCGGTGTCGTCGCCACCACAATGCTATTTCTAGGTTCAGAACTTTCCGATTTGCTCGAAAGTCCTTAAAATCGGGAAGAAAAGCTGCTAGAAATTGCATAACAGCACAAAGTACATAGGTTACGGCGCGCGCGGCGCAGTTGCGCGACGTCCTTCTCGAGGCCGCAAATGGGCCAACGCCATTGACGTCCACTGTATATAATATCACTTATTCACTAATTTGTTTAATACACCGAAGCAAATGATGCACCAAATGATTCCATCGTTATTCTCACGAAGAAAGGTCTACATATTCATTCATATGACTGGGAGGAAAAAAGTGTAAATGTAAAGTTTGACTAGCTTTTCCAAATGATTTTCTAACAAAATTAAAAAAACGCAGTAGAATAAATAGTCTGACTTTTTTGTGCGAAAATTTTTTGATTTGATTTGACTTGGTTTCTAGCGATCGAATGTTTTATTCGCAGCTTCCACAAGTTCTTGTAGCTGTAAACATGAAAAATTCATCATTCATCATTGCGTCATCTTGTTAGTTAAAGCTTCAAACACACAAACAGCATACAAACTAGCAATTTTCTTCCTACTTCCGAGAGTTGGCCCACCCCCCCCCACCCGTTTTTTCAACCTTTCTGGATTTGAGCCCATCTTAGAAGATCTTGATTAGTTTACGAGTGAAGTAGTTTCGTACCCTTTCCAGAAAACCGTTTTCCTGGTTATGGGTTTCAAAAGTTCATAGCTCAGCAGTTATGTACGCTGTGCTGATTATTAATCAAGGCCTAGCGAGAACTCTGATACAGTGACAGCAACGACTTGAGTTCTTTTTTTGATTAGTTACCTTGTCAAGCGCACTCCACGCTACCAGCTTTTACGTCGTCCAGTACAGCAAAGGAGAAAGGGTTTGACAAGAGGCTATTTTTCGCACCCAGTGTTCTAATTGTAATCGCAGACTCCATCTTCGCTGAAATCTACAATTCAAAGAGAGCAGAGAATCACAGTTAGGACCGAATAATGCATTAGCATTATGTATTATCTATCGATTCATTCGAAATTCAAAAATTCGAATTCGAGTAAGTCTATCATTCGGATGTTTGGAAAAAAATGAGCAATGCAATCCTTCAGAATTGATAAAGAGGCATTTAATTCTATCGCTTTTTTGAGCATCTGAATTCTTCGGATTTAGTCCTGAATAAATAATTAAATAGAGTCATTCGATTCTCATTCGGTCCTAAGTATACCGAGAGTAACCCGTTCTTCCCATCTATTTACTAAAGCTACATTTAGGGTACGTCGGAGTCCAATCCGATGGAATAACGAGTGATACATATTGATTCTCGGATAACGAAGATCAATACGTGTCTTTTTTATCCGAGCTGATCGGACTCCGACATACTGCGTTTTCGTACACGTTATCCAGCTGCATGAGCGACTTCTTGCACTGTCTATAAACGCAACACTCACCCTTTTTTCCAGGATGATCTACTTCTTGCTGATACTGTGTATAGCAGCAGGCGCCAGGCCTCAAGTCATCCACCTTGAACCTGGAAGCGTCGAAGGCTTCACAATTACAACGAGAAGTGGGCATGAAGCTGAAGTGTTCCTCAATATACCGTATGCCGCGCCGCCTATTGGTGATCTGAGATTTGAGGTATGAACTCTTACACGTTCATCCGAAAAAAGCCTTTCCAAGATGAAAATTTGTATTTAGAAGCCGGTTCCACCAATTCCATGGAAAGAAACTCGTAATGGCAAAGCATTTGGTCCTACTTGTTATCCGCATGCCCGTGAAGCTGCGGTGCAGCCGCCACCGAGCGAGGACTGCCTTACTCTTAACATTATTCGGCCGAAAAAAGAGGTTATACTTACTTTATAGTGCCTTAAGCGATGTCTCTCCTCTTCAAATCATATTCAAATTGATTCTAAATATGTTTGTGCTAGAAATAAACAGAGTGTTGCATAGACCAATAGCGGGCGTGCTCAGAACAAGCCCATTTGCACTGAAAATCACCTTCCACTTCCAAGCTGAAAGCCTATGCTTCAAGGGTCATCCTGGAGGATATCCTATCTTGTTCTGGGTGCATGGAGGTGGCTACGAAATCGGCGCGGCTAGTCTTTATGGATATCAAGGATTTGCAAACATCTACATACCTCATGACGTCATGGTTGTCACTATACAGTATCGCATTGGTGTTTTCGGTAGGATTGCCTCTATCATTCATTATTATTACTTTTATTCATTTCTCCTGCTACATTCATTGATTACACTATATGACCTCAGTAAGCAATAAGGTAACCAACAAATAAACAGCGTTGAGCAATTGGCCAATCATGTGAGAGCATTAGCCACGCCCCGTCTCAAAGCTGTTTGTTGAAGGATTCTTCTCCAGTGGCGATGCCCGCATCCCTGGTAATCTTGGGTTGTTTGATATGGCCGCTGCTCTGAAGGTGAGATTATGTATGCTGAAGCAGGAAAGTTTTGATCCATAGTGAAATTTTGTGCAATTCTGCGTCACGACTGCTAGATCTTGTGTATATTTGCGTAGTTTAGTTCGTGCATGATAATGCTCGTCGATTTGGTGGCGATCCGTCGCGTATAACTGCATGGGGTTTAAGTGCAGGTGGCTCAGCGATTGGTCAGTTGGCCCTTAGCCCAGTCTCGAGAGGTGGGTGAATTCCACGGTTATCGATCCATTGAATATCGAGAATCAATTCGTATAGATCACATTGCCAGCACGATCGAGATGTCTGGCTCGGCATGGGCTTCATGGGCCTTGGGACAAACTGTATCGAATAATTCTTTGCAACTTGCTTGGGTAGTTAAATCGATGCAATATATGTAGTAACTATGTGTAAATAAAAGATGTCCTATTAAGGAGCTGAGATGTCGCGGAAATGACCTGAAAAAATGCATGAAACAAAAAACGGTGGACGAGATTTACAAGGCTGTCGAGAGAGTAGTAAGCATGCATCTTCTGCGATTTGATCGGCGATCAATATCTGTCGATAATTGATCGAATACAATTCCATGGTCACGCGAATCCCAAACTCGACTGCATCAAATGGGGACCGGTGATCGATGGAGAGTTCTTGCAACATCCGGACGAGCTGGCCCACCACGCTCCGCCCAAGCCAGCTATAGTCGGCATCTCAAACAAGGAGGCATCATTCTTCAGTGAGTACTGATACATATAATATCACTCTTTAGAACATTACATACTATATGTACTACATAACATTAACGTATGTTTTTATATTACTATCTGCTGTGCTGTTTGCT
The DNA here is from genome assembly GCA_037903475.1 of Ancylostoma caninum. Taxonomy (NCBI): domain Eukaryota; kingdom Metazoa; phylum Nematoda; class Chromadorea; order Rhabditida; family Ancylostomatidae; genus Ancylostoma; species Ancylostoma caninum. Next base: position 782,349 of record JBAJFG010000262.1, on the reverse strand, counting down.
CAGGCGACGATAAATCATCCGAAGATATTGGACCTTTTTTGATTTTAGCTGGAATATTTTAAAAGAAATTTACTTAGTCCAAAAATGCTCCCCCGCTTCTCCCTGCTAGACATCTGTCCTCAAAGGAGCCGTGCCATCTCTGAATCGCCTTTGAACTTTTGCATGAAGAGAACCTCCAGGAGCTCTACATCACGGTGGTATATGTGATTCTCTGCAAAACTACCAAAAAACCTCCTTTCGAGCTGCAACATTTGGGGGCTTGTGGGCGGAGCCAAAGCGCGACTACTTAGATCCGCACTATGTATTCCCTTGCTGGTCGAACGTGGAGCCCACTTCCTATCCTGTTAGGGAATGGATGGTGTATACTATGTATATGTATGTTGGGGAGCATTGAGAAACTTTCACGAGGAGCACGAGTTCTCTCAGAAAGTGCGCTCCTGCGAGTGCACTATCCAGAAACATCGTCCTCCAACCTCGCCTCTTCACCACCTACACCCCTCCCCCACACTCCTCTTCCCCTCGATCACTCAGCTCTGTTCACAAGCTCTTCAGAAGTTGATGCTAAGAAACGGGTATTTTGGCAACTCTGCACAGGCTTACGTAGTTATACCGTTGTGATCAGCAGCTCTTGGAGATTCTTTTAATACAAAAATCACAGAATGATTCTGTGACAGAAAGATGCAATTAAATTGAATGTTTCTAATGCACTTGCTGCATGCGCTCTCTATTTACTGCTTTTACTTTTAAGCCTTCCTTTTTTGTGAAGAGTTTTTTTCAAGTTTCTGTGTTTTCCGTGGATTTCAAATTGATGCGTAATTGTGCTTCACACCAGTTTCAGGGTAAAAAATAGGAATGAGAGTGCCAGTTGCATACAGAAAAGAGATTTGATGTATGAACACAAAAACTTTCACGATTTAGGAAATGTGTACGTTTTTTTTTCTTTGCAGAACTAAAATCGGCTCAGAATAAATCGGCTACCTTTGCCTAAGAACCACAAAAAATTTTGCATAGCTTGTATGCATAGGTGTCGCTGCAGCCTCGGCAACACAGGTTTTGATGCGTATCGATTGGTTTAGCAGCGGCAGTGTCAGCGACGCGGCTCCCGCAATCGATATGTACCACGTGGGTGTCGTTGCGGCCTCAGCGACCAAAACCGCTGTGCTCACGAAGTGCAGGCGAAATTTTACCGTTACTACGTTTTCAAAAGTTAATCGTTTCCAATTTGGTGGAACTACCGCATGCACCATGGCAGCACTTCTATAGGGTTATGGTAGGATTACCTGCACCAAGGCATTTTCCTCGGATTCAGGCGTAGACACTGGAAGAAAATGGGGAAATACGTGTAGTTTCGGCTGGAAATGACAATGTCGAACAAAATAACAATGATAGTCCTGATTATTTTACGAAATGGCATCTACGTGCTTAGTTTCAGCGCATTCTGTGAGACAGGGTAACTAATAATTAATACATAATTCCCAGGGTTATGTAACAGAATGAGCTCAATTTTCAGGATCAGCGCATTAAGCAATCCACCTGCCCAGAAGATAATTCTCGCGAAGGTTTTTCTTAAGATTTTGAGGCAGAAGCAGACGAGTAATGCCACAGAATATGTGTGTAGTAGTATTGTTGACTGATTATCGGACACTTACCACCCGTGCGTGTCAGGTTCCGGTAGAACAGTGTATAGAAAGCCGTTTTTTCAGGTTCTTTCCCAGGAAGAACAGGTCACCGTTGACCTAATGTTACTAATAAGGCGCTGGTGTGAGCTAGGACCTTTTTCAATCATTTTTGCCTCTCTCTCCTCAACTTCAAAAAGGCAAAACGGCCTGATGCTACGCGTACTGGTGGTAATTGTGCGTAGACGTCGTTGACTAGTTCTCGCTTGAAGAAGTGATCCTAGATCATATCTAGCTAAGGATAAGTGCCGCACAAAATCTATGCTAGTATTCTATATCTTTCTGTGACCTTAGCATACCACATGCCGAGAATTATGGCAGGATTGAGCCTCATCTGATTACTTTATTGAATTCGAGTTTAAATTTGCTTGAGGTCGCAAAAATGACACGAGAACATGCTACTATGTATTACTACAAAAGTACCTGGTTTGAATTCGAAGCTTGTGTTTTACTTCTTCTTATACAATGTTACCCTACTACAGCCATCAAAGCTCTATCACCGTTCATCCACAATTTTGGCGTAGAACCTGAGGATTTCTACAGATGGACCAGGAATAAATTCATTGACTTTTTGAAGGTTAGTTTTGTTGTTTGATATTTGTTCCTCTAGAGAATAATATGACTAAAGAACGTTTCTGCTGTGCGCATAGGTCTACAATTCCAGAAGGTGGTTCTGGAACGCTTCTACAAGGAACACTTCGACGAGGCCATGGAAGATGTGATCGAGTATTACGCTGACCGGGATGAAGAAGACAGTTACGACTTCTATCTCGATCGATATACGGAGGTATCACTATGTTCTTGCTCTACTTTCGTGATTAGTTGTCCTATAAAGGTGTTTTAGTTCATCAGCGACGCCTTTTTCAACGTGCCCGCTGTGGATGGGATTGTGGCGCGGCGCCAAGCTGGCTGGAATATGTATGTATATTCTTTCGATCACTACAACGATGCCATATGGAATGATAGCGTGCCGAAGAGATTGCGAGGTGGGGTACCATTGCCACCGAGACTCATAATTAAATGAAGAATGACCTGCAATAATTTCAGGCTCACCGCATGTGAATGAATATCCTTACATTTTTGAATTGTTTGCTCTTGGATCCTACAAAATGGATGAGAAAGAACAAATCGTTGCTAACGTCATTCAGCAGTCCTTCATTAATTTTGTGAAGACCGGGTGAGTGCTACTCCGACTTTTAAAAAAAATGATGGGCTATACTCCAAAAAATGATGGCTACACCTAGCATAGGCACGTCGCCAACGCTTAGGCGGCAACAATTTTCGTACGTATCGATTATCTGTTCCTCGAGCCCCAGCGGCGCTAGCGATGCCCTGCTCGTAATCGATAGGTATCAAAATCGATGTCGCTAGCGACACAGGGTACCATACTCCATCTAAAGTATATCAGCAGCCTTATCATTCCTACGGCTAGAACTCCTCCTATATTTATTTATTTATTTATTCATCTATTTATTTATCTATTTATTTACTTACTTGTTTACTTATTTAACATTCACCCACCTATTTATATGCTTATTTACCTGATTATTTGTTTATTTGTTCGTATTTTTTTTCAACTTTTCATTTATGTAGTACACCACTGAAGTTTGCCTCAACATCACCATCACCGGAATGCTAACGAAACATATCATTTATTTTAATAGAGCGAAAAGCAATAACTTGGCAAATTTGGCTACATCCATGTATAAAATACGTATCGATTGGTAGGAGTGCTTTTTGACAATCAAACACCTACTAGGAATATAGATGGAGTGGCAACGGCAAAGCTACGTGCTATGCTTCTGAAAGATTATAGCTATAACCTAGCTCTGCTTTAATTATCTGGCTTAATCAAGTACATACTTATCATTCCGAGTGACGATATGATGACGCCAATATTAAGCATGGCTTTTATTCGGCCTACCAGCTGGATGCAATAAATTAATCACTCAAAAAAGAACACAAATGTTTGCTCACACAATTTTGATTTAAAGTCTGCTAATTTCTTGAACCTTGTGAGTATAACAATTCCTACCGCCCATGAGTCAATAAATCGATTTTCAGCACTCCTAAAAACAATCATGTAGACTGGGTTAAAGTTGGCAATGATGCCGATATCGAATATCTGAGCATCTCTCCCGAGCCCAAAATGAAAGAAAACTTTTATCATGGTAAGTTGCATGGCAACTTATTCCGAACTCTGCTCAATGGGTCGTTGTTCCAGAGGCAGCCGAGTTCTGGCATTGGATGCGAGAGTATGGATTTGATCTAACACAGTTGATGCCAACTCGAGAACGTCATAACTACCAAGTGAAGGATGAGTTGTGATTGACCCTAGGTGTTTAAGAGCAATTCATGTTTATTTTTTCAATTTCCATCATGGTTGGGATAGTGTAACTCTGTATGTAGTGTAATAATCAGTATTATTTGTTCAATTATAGTGGACGTCAGTGGTTGGGACTCGGGCGCGTACGCATAACAACACGCGGCGGGGTGCTCTGATTGTCAACAGCATTCGCGCATCTCCTAGATATCCCCGCATACCAGTGGCGGACGCAGGAGGGGGGGGGGCGGGTGGGGCGCGCGCCCCCCCCTCCGAGAATGGGTCGCCAAATTTTCGAAATTACTTTACAATACAAATAAAAATCTTGTGTTAGTTTATTTTTAATTGTTTATTTTTATTATTATTTTTAATATATTTTTTATTTATTGTTTATTATTATAATTAATATTATTATTAATTTTATTTTCCGTCTGGGTCCCCAAAACGGCGAAGACCCCACTTTTCTTCCCACGCCCCCCCTCCCGCCCACTTTCTGCGTCCGCCACTGCCGCATACATATTTTTCATGCAAATCGATTCTCTTGCTCCCTGTGCAGTGTTAGCCGCAACGCTGGTGGTGTGACGCCCCGCGACTTGGTCCCCGTCATTGGCGTCCTCCGTGACGGCTACTTGATTTGAAGTGTACTATCAAACAATCCTTGGTCACTCTTTACATAATTCAATTAAATTTCACGACAACATCAAAGAAGCAGAACAAAGTGCAACTTTGCATTCATTCGTAGATTCCGTCTTCTATGAAGTTTTTGGTCTACTAGTGTTAACCATCCTACGTATACCGGCTTAGGTGCACAGTCCATTTATCACCATGGAGACACTGCAAGTTTTGATCAGCTGTTCCCTGCATGAACTGCATTTCTTGGAAAAGAATTTTTGGTCAGATTGAAAAAAAACGCTACAATTTCAAGATGCTTTCACTATGGAACATGCAACCTGGCACAATTTTTATCTTGGGAAGCTCCTGGACACGCAATCATTTATTCATTTATTTTTGCATACACCAAAAAAGGTGCACCAAAAACACCTCAGAAAATTGAAAAGAAAACTCAGCCAAGCCCCAAAATAAAGTAACCCGAGGACCGACTACAATAGTAGAAAAAGAAGAAGCAGGTATGGGACTTGACTTGAACAGCATCCGACTTTTACAATCATATACCCGGAATCCAGGCAGGACTTGAACCAGCCACTTATGTAGTCATCTGCTGATTTCAAGAGGCTCAAGTTTATCAGATCATACGTAATGCGGGAAATGAATGAATCAACTCAACACCAGGAAATTTTGATTCCTCTTTGTACCTTATAGGTAACAGAATAACTCATTCTTTTCATCCCTGCCATTTCGAGCTTTACCTTCACCAATATCTTGTGAAGTGATATACTGCAATGAAGAGTTTATAGCGACTCAGCCCTCTCTTTTACCATTCTTGTAGATCCATTCGTCTTAATAACTTCCATACTGGGACTTTCTTCTAGACTCTTCTTGTAAGGTGTAGTCTGATATACTATACAATAAAATGTTTTTGAAGCAAAGCAGTTAACGATAGTGTGTGAATGCCTGGCCTCCATCTAGGGAAACGTCTTCACAGTTTTCTTTCTCCTAAGGAGTCTTAAGCGTAATTTATACTAGTTGCGCCCTACAAATTCCCATTACTGTTATTTGTCACAAGTCGTGCACGACGCACAGGCACAGCTAGTACGAGCTGGCCTTGGTTCTCTATATTCTCCTCATTTCCATCTCTCCTTGCGTGTTAACCTGTTTCTCATATCAATTTTTCTACCATGATTCTGTTTCATTCAATTGTTTATTCTGAGCTTGTGCGTATAAAACGGTTTGAAATGTTGAAAATATTACACAACATGTAGAATAGTATATGAAGAACTAGCCATAGTCGCTCAGGGCCATGATAGATGATGTGTACAAAATTTTATGAATTCTTGGCTAGACATAGTGATCCCATTGCAGCAAACACTGACCCGAGCTCCGGGCGCATCTGGAATTAGGAATAGCAAACATCTGAGGAAAAATTCTGTCAAAAATTAGCGGACAACGATTCATTGTAGATCCGCCATCATCCCACAGATACTGCATATGTACTCTAGTGCAGCACGAATTGACACTACCATAAGAAATGTACTCACTTCCCCTCCTAAATTGTCATCATTTTCTTGCACACTTTGAATACATCAAGAATCAGCATGTAGTTGATTAGCTTACAACCAGCCATCAGTATCTTGGGAGGGCATCCTCGCATGATTTTCCTGATTCCTTCTCATTCTTTGCTACAGTTTTTAACTGAAATGGAATAAAGCTAACAATTTGTAGGCTATCCGTTACGGTAGCTAGTTTCTAGTGCACTCAGGGGTAAAACTGTCGTTTCTCAGTTTGCAAAGCAACAACAGGAAGGTGTCACTGCTATACGAGCCTACTAACATAGAAACAGAAGAAAGAATAGGAATGTTAGTACTGCGGATGATGTTGCTCAGTGTTAATCCATTCTTTTCGATGCAAAAACGTTTCATTCAATTCATTCCCTTTCGTTCGTTAAAGCGGGTTTCAGAGTTGTGCGCGCCGCGCCATATGATGAAAGATAGGGAGGCGAGGCGGAAACGAGCCGGTGTAACACTACTGGTGTTCTTACCTCTTTGTATGGTCCATCCAGAAGTTTGGCGAGAGGTCTGCCGAGTTTGTTTATCAGGTGCTGTTCACTGCTGTTGAACGACTCCAAGCATTTAGCTAAGTTGTCGCTCATGCGCTGGAGTGAAGCGTTGTGCGATGCTGGGAGGTGCGACAGAGCCGTTTGTACCATGTCTGTGAAAGCGATTGGGATGGCTAAAGTTTTTGCACTGTTTTACTTTTTGTACCGCATTCCTATCCGTTTATAGAAAAAGTGGAGTTTTTCTTCGGATTACCAATTAGTGTTCGGAGCAACGTGACCAAAAATGTAGCTAAATAAAAAATCAGAAACGAACGTGGATGTGTCCAAGAAGCTCCAATCAGCACAAATTGCGCTTCACAAGACGTTAGGCTAAAATTTAGTCCATGAATTTAAATTTCCACTAGTACCAAAACCATTACTTCAGCACCTCACCTCACCTGCCTTGATATCTGCGAACGTTTTTTCCTCGCAAATGCCGTCGGCTGCGGTAACCAAGGTCAGAATAAAACGAATTGTCCAATCGACTCTGTGTTCCCTCCCTTTTGAAGATTTCTTTTACAAATATTCGTGTTGCTGAGTCTCTAGAGGCCCATGTCCTCTACTGATCAAGTCAAAGGAAGCCTTCACCTTTTGTATGACAGCAGGTGCAGTGAATTAAGTAAGATACTGGTAGATTCCTAGCGATGCATCTTCAGGGCATTGGCAGTGTCGCCACGTCACGGGAGTGCCGCACGTTTTGGCCATGTTGGAGTTGCAAGGACATGTAAGAAAACCAGCCGAACAATCATCATTTCTCTGGAACCAGTAAAAGACAGTAAATTAGTATAAATGAACAAATAAGTAAATTAATAAATATACGGGACTGATCTTCTAAGAAAATTGCTAATCAGCGATCCACAATCTCCTGACGTCTCAAACATGAAAATAAGGTGGGACACTGTGTTTAACCGTTTGGGTAAGAGGAGTGGAGCTGAACTCTCTCAGTAGACGCAGATCCTGGACTGAAATTCAATTCATTCTGCAGATTACTTCAGTGGAACTCGTGCTCGCCTTTTACAACTATCCGATTTTCAGTTTTTCTTTTACTCTGCATTCACGCAATACTTCGATGTAACATGAACCTTGATGTGACAGGTGATGCAGCGATTGCATCTACATGCAAACAAGTGCGTGTTTCATTCTAACATCTTTGAATGTGGACAGCTCACACTCCATGACCTGAATGCTGACTTCCATTCAGCGCTAAGGGGGTTTTGCCCAGTTTGCTTAATTCTTTAGTTGCTATTCCATTTTTACTTTCTAGAAAAATCCAAGCATTGTGCTACAAATAATAGAACAAATGAACAAGTAAATAGATGAATTCAGAAATCACTGTTCACCGTCTAGCTATATGCATATCAATTTGTTTTCTGCCTCTTATTCATAGTTCGTTCCTAGTGCTCCGAGCTCCAACCTAAATTCATCACAAAACTCTTTATCCATAAACTTCGCCTGTGGAGAAGCCAGCGTTTTCGACGTTTCCTCGTTTTTTTTTCTTTTTTGAAATTTTTCTGATTCATTTTTGTTTCAAAGAGAACAATAACATGATTTCTTTTCTCGTTCTGGTGTCAAAACGTACAAGTTGACAACGTCTTTCGAGTGTTGGCGCGGGCAAGGCAACACCCGAAATTCGTAGCACTCAGCCGCGCCGCGTAGCTGGAGCGGCGCTGCAAGCCGCTGAGAGGTGCAAAGTGACTGATGCTCCCTGTATTTTACAGGTTCATTTTTTTAATTTCATTGCTGATTTTCTTCATGTGAAAATTTGTTCTAAATCAGTTCTTAAGTTTATGTTCCATTTAATAACTATTACATGTCAATGTTACACCAAAAAAGTTTATGGAGTTTGAGAAAGCATGACAGCGGAATTCGTAAAATAAAAACAGTATTCGTTAAGGTTACATCGGATAACACGCACAACATAACGATAGGTTTGTAATCCGGTGGCTAGTCGTACTTATCCCATAATATTAGGTTTGGAGTGGACGTCTTGGCACATCTGAAAAAAAGGAATTTTACGAAGGAAATTATAAAGAAAACAAATCACCTGTAGCTCGAATTAATAATATCCAGAGTATCGTGCAAGAACTTGCTCACCTCCATTCGTCCGGTGAGATCTTAGCCTTGCACAGTTTGAAAATGTTAGCAATCATTTCAGGTTTGACCATCTTACAACCGGCTTTTAGTATCGCTGCACGGGCATCAGTGCATGTTTTTCCAGACTTCTTCTCGCTTTCTGCGACGCCTTTTAACTGAAAAGGAACACAACTACTCCCACTTGAATCACTAGTTCAACGAGCAACAATCTGACTTCACAAAGAATAGAGCCCGTACTGATAATAAGCCGAACTTTCGCTATTTGACCTGCTTACAACATTTCAAAATATAAAAAAGGATCTATTTGATATTGGCAAGCTAGCTGCATACGATTTGATATCTTGATTTGAGAACCATTGGTGTCGTGTGTTTTCTGTTTTCATGCGAGGTTAGAGAGGGGGGAGCGGGAAGGGGGGGGGGGGAAGGATTCACAGAAACATCATTTATTCCATCCACACAACTCAAAAAGAAGGCATGCGTAGAACGACGTTCGCTCCGAATCTTTGATCAACGATGCAGAGCGTGTTTTGATTTTTTTTTCAAATTTTGATTCATTCTGAATAAGAGAATTTAGGAAAATCGGAAATTTCAGGTTGGAGTTTCTGTTGAAGTTCCAAATTCTCAGATCCTAGATACCCCTCCAATCGATTGAAACTACATTTGTATTTTTTCCATCTGTAAATAGAACCCAATGGCTCACCTGATTGTATGGTCCGTTCAGGAACTCGATGAGCGGTCCACCGACTTTGTCGATTAGCTGTTGTTCACTGCTGCCGAGAGGTTTCAAGCATTCACCGAGATCATTCCTCATACCAAGTAGGGAAGCCGTCTGCGATGGGGGAAGCTCTGTCGGCGCTGACATTATCAAATCTGCAAAACAAAACTGTGTAGAAGGACTCCGATCACTGAAGAACTTAGGCACGGAGATCCATCTTTGTTGCTTCTCACTCTTCATCATTTAAATAAAAAATTATTTTAAAAAAATTGCAGTTTGGTGTACGAAAGCAAAGTAAAAAATGTAATTTGATATATGAATAACGAAAAAATGTGACCAGGTAGGTTTAACGTTTTAGCCTTTCAGGCAATGATTAGAGACGCCAGAGATACCACGGTGAGAAAATAACAAAAACTAGAAAACCTTGACGACTGCAAAGCTCAACACAATTGCGCAGTCACACGGACATTCACGCTTTCAATTTAACCTGCTTTTCTACGAGCATATGAAAATCAAAAAATATCCAGAGGGTTCATCTCACCTGTTTTGATTTGTGCTGGCGTTTTCCCAGCGCATATGTCGTCAACCACAATAAGCAAAATCTAAATTATGTTATAATATTTGTGTACTTCTGTTAGCAGCGCATGAGGTTTACGAACAACCGGACTTGGGATCTAAATTATGTTGTTCTGCCTTCATTCAAACATTGTATTGTCAAAATTCTAGAGTTATACTTTCTTTCTTCTCTTTTTCTAATCTAGCCCAAGCCTTCACCTTCTCAATTATGGCAGGTCCGGTGAATCTTGTGACCAGTTGATAAATGCCCTGCGCCATATCTTCAGGGCACTGACAATTCCCCCATGTGGCAGGGGTGCTGCATGAGGCCATCGCTGCTGTTGCCAGAAAGAATGAAATGATCAGCGAAAATAGCATGGTGTACCTGGAAACAAATAGAACTAGAAACAACTGTGCATGGAAAACTATCCCGGACAATTTTTATAAATGGGGTAAATAACAAGTGGATGTATGGGCCTTAGATGCTCAATATGAGGCCATAATGTCAAAAATTAGTGGAAACATTGGTGGAAAATCAGTTTCACCTACATAAAAGGATTGTAATCAAAGACTTCATGAGTCAGTGTGATGGAACATTGTAAATCTCCTCCCTTTTTCTCTTAAGATCCCCAAATGACTGTGGCTGAATCCCTACTCACGAGGAAGCCTCAGGCTTCTTTCTGCCACGCAATGACGCCATAAATTATTGGAGGCTAACTGAAGAAAGGGACATTGTGTTGGTGAGAATTCCCTGCCAGTGTTGTGAGAATTCTAACTAGGATTGCTGCTTGAAGAACAAAATTTCCAGGAACGTCAGAGCAGAACCATATGGTGCGAATGTTATGCACTGTCTCCCAAATACGGTTGTGGAGCTCTTCTTTTTCCGGCCGCTTTTTGGAGCCGCGAAACCAGTTAAATGCTTTGCTCATAGCACAGTGTATTTTACACAAAAGACCATTATATCGTTGGTTGACATTGTGTTGTTGCAAAGTTATGCAATTTCGAAACAAGAGCTGCTCATATGGACAGAATTCATGGAGGAACCTAATAAAATATATGTACGTAATGAAGACAGACGCTGGACTCATTTATTGAGTATGAGGTGCACTAGTCCAGTAATTAGCGAAATTTTAGAGGCTTGATGAACTGATTAGATTGAGCAATTGTTCAACAGATAATCTTATAAACTCAAGGTACCAAATAAGAGAATACGATCCCTTTTGACACAAGCAGCTTTTCATTTTCTAACATATGTATTACATGCATTATTCATCTATGTATCAAATTCATTCATGCTGCTCCGAACACTGGTGCAAAAGTAAGAATACAATACAAAGCCACACGAAAAAAAAATGTTTAAAAGTTCCTGCATCTAGTGCAGCACCACTAAAGCATAATAGGTATTACCGCAGTTGCGCAATACACATTAAACCCCTTGCTCTAGCGCATTCAGCTAAATACCTATAACACTGCCGCTATAGTCCTCGAGGACTGTAGCACCTCGCGTCGCCGTCACTGGCGATTGTGAGGCCGATACGCATTGATTGTGGGCGGAGCGGCGGCGGCGGCCGCCATCGCCGGCGACTGGCGATCGCCAACATCGGCGGCCGCCAATGTTGGCGATTGTGACGTCGGTGCGTATCGATTGGTCGCCAAAATTGGCGATCGGCGGCCGCCAATGTTGGCGACTGTGGCGCAAATGCGTATCGACTATGAGGAGTCGCCAACATTGGCGGCCGCCGTCGCCGGCGACGGCGACGCAAGGTGCTATACTCCTCGAGGAGTATAGCGGCTACCTAAGCAAAATTCGGATTCTTTTGAAGAATGTAACTACCAGGAATCACCGTTCGTGAGAATTACGCATGCGTTTCATAACTATAGGGACACCCGACTTTTTGCTGTGGCGAGCTTCGTCGTGGACCAATCGATCTGATTTTCTTTCCATTCAATTCAGGATGTGAAATAACCTCTAGAGACATACTTTTCATGAACATCATCGATATATAAGATTTTAATAGGGAAAGATAGAAAAACCAGTCTTTCAAAATTATAGCGACACTTGGACTTGATGAAACGATCTATCCAGAAAACGGAATCTGTCAGTGCAGTTGTTACCAGTGGGTTATTCCCTCTCCAGCGCTAATTCTAAAACTTGGGTTCTTCGAACTCTTGAAGGCGTTCCAGAAAAGGTTCGGCTCAACATCGATCTTACTTTCTTTAACTGTGCTTTAAAGTTTTTTAGCATAAAAGTTCTAGACCCATTAAGCATGGAGCCAACTAGAATTTGTCTTAGCACCATTTTCCGCTAGAAATGAGTGTTTACAAGCGTTCTTCAGGTACGAGACGTCAAGTTTGTGGCAGCTTTATCGTGCTGTGGTGCCTTCATCCACTGGGGTAACTGCACTTTCTTTAACAAAAGCAAACTTTTGTCAAAGATAATCACTCAGATGTAGAATAATCACACAGGATTTGCTAAATGTCACTATTCTAAATTCTAGTTAATACAAAGGCTATGAACAGCCTACAACACGCACGAGATCCAATCGACACTGCAATCGTGTGTTAGCGAGAATGATAAAATCGCTTCAGCGTTTGCCTGCACAAATTCTTCCTATTCTTTCTCAGAGTACCTGGTAAGATGTGGGTTTTTTGAGAATGGTAAGGGTAGATGTTCAGCTTGTTTCTTACAACTTCTCTCGAAGGTCTGCGGTCGATCCTGACCTCTAACGCCATTTTGGGCGAGGAACCTAGACATTTCTGTCAATCCTGCTCCGGCCAACCTTCACTTTCTTGGGAGTTGGTGCAGTGAGAGCAAAATATCTGCCCTTTTTGTCCTCCCTGTTTCCAAGCGTTTTGAAGCTTTTTATTGTATCTTGAACAGTTATTCGGTGCAGCGACAACACATCCTTAATGTACGCCACAGATCTTCATTCCCGATGCAGTTGAATACTGGCATGCTCACGTTGGAGGCAACCATCTCGAGATAACTATTACTCTTAAACCAAATATAATGGAGTAATAGGAATATGAGAAGATAACGCGAAAAAATCTGGAACTCCCTTAGAAATGGGGGTGCACGGGTAATTTCCGGCCACCCTGTAGAGTGGAGCACACCAGCATGCAGGTCGCCATTAGGATTGGCTCGCTCCGGCTCAATAACGTGGGGAACGCTACATCGATCCACCGATGGGATAAGGGTCCGGTGTGGCCCTACAGTGAGGAAAACACCAGAATGGTAGTCCACCAATAGAAGAAGGATCCGTCGAGGCCCAATGGTGGAGAACGCCAGGATATGGGCTCGCTTTGCCTAAGAAGAAGGCGTCCGGCATAGCCTAACCGTGAAGAAGACGCCAGAATGCGGGCCCTCACCTGGACGAAGGGCCGCGGTGGCCTAATGGTGTGGGGGACGCGAAAGTGTCTACCGTGGCCCAACAGCGAGGAAAACGCGGACTCCCAGAAGGAAGAAGGGCCCGAATAGCCGAGTGGTGTGAAGAATACCAGGATAGGGATCCGCCAACACAGGATGGGACTGCTGCGACTCAATAAAGTGGAGAATGCCAGAATACGGTTCAGCGGACTTTGAAAGGGGTTCGCTGTGGCCCAACAGTGAAAATGACACCAAAATACGGATCCACCGATGGAACACAGGCCCACCGTGGTCGGATAGTGTGGAGGGCACCAGAGTACGAGTTCGCTTTGGCCCAATAGTGTGGAGAACGGCAGGATACAGGTCCGCAGATGGAACACGCGTCTGCGTTGGCCCAGTAGTGAGGAAAACGCACGAATGCGTTCTATGATAGAGAATAAAGACTTATAATGCTCATACTCAACTCATAGAAAAGATTTCATATTTTGGCCCATTTAATAATTAGTTTCGCTTCTTTGTCAATTTTCCAGGGATTCGCAAGTGCGTAGCTTTCGCACATGACCCAACTGGCTGCCCCACTTCGCTTTCTAGCGTCCGGAAGGGGCGTTACTGAATAATAAATATTGATTATGACCTTTTCAGCGGAAATGCATAGATAGACAATGCCCCAATAGCGATTCCGCGCATGGAAGACCAATTCATTTTGATGCCCGTCATTTAATTTTCTTTCTGCTCTAACATTAGGAACATGACCACCTTCGCTTTCTATACAAATATGTATATAGACAAATATGTATGTGTCAGTGGCGAACACAGAAGGAGGGCGGAAGGGGGGGGAATGGAGTCTCAACCAGTTTGTTGACCCAGATGTAGAATAAAATTGATAAAATCGATCAAAATCATTTTAAAAATAATGATAATGAATGATATTAAAAATAAACGATGAATGCTAAATTAATATGAGATTTTCATCTGTTCCGTAGGGTAATTTTGAAAATTCCTCCCCCCCCCCCCTTCCGCGCCCTCCACTAGTATGTTGCATTATATAGACAAGAAGAGAACCAGTCAAAGGATATTTCCAGTGGTTTAGGCGAAATGTTGTTTGCGTAAAGACGAAATCATTGGAGACATAACCCTCGGTGCTCATGTGTAGAGAAGAAAGTAGGCACGCTTGAGTCTTTGTTTTTCCAATATGATGGGGATGATCTCTTCCTCGTTCCTGATGCCAGCATAGAGCTTAGGAATAGGAACTCTCTATGACTCTTTTTGGAAAATCGCGAGATTCTTGATACGTCAAGGAGACACCCATAATGCTCTCTCTTAGAAAGCCTTACGATACGCCACTTTACCAACATTGACACATTGACTTTCACCTGGTTTCCTTCTCTCCTCACCAGGTGAAAAATTTGTTTATCAGTTGTAACTCTGATCTCAGCATAATTTATCTTTCGGATATCAGTAGAGAGTTTGTTCCTGCCCAAAATGGTTTGCCTTGACAATTCTGATGAGATGCTACCAAACTATTCCTTTTTAATACGTATGCAGGTTTTCTCGTTTCCGTCACCCTTCACTCAGAACATACAGAATACAGTTCTTCAACAAAAGATTACAGACCGGTTGAAATGTCTTGTCATGTCCTTATACTATCAAGAAGTACAGCCGTCTAACAAGTGAACTGTTACAATTGGGCTGTAGCCATGACGCAATTCAGTGCCAGGTTCAATGGAAAAAATTTGCCAGAAATTTCGGAATTTTGTCGCCTCACTCCCTTCTTTTGAAAACGAGGTACCAATCTTCCAGAAAGCATCTTGAACATAGTTGGTTTCGTTAAGTAAAAGCAAATCAATTATACAAGAGCTCAAATCTTCGCTAATCTAATGTGCATTATTTCGAAATTAGCCAAAACCATATCATGGATCCTATATACAATTTCTGGCTTGATAACCTCTTGTTGATATGCTGCCATGGATCATCCTTTTCGCTTGCGATTACTATGATTGGATTCCCAAGTCAAGAAGCACAGGTTTGAAAATGAAAGCTACTATTCCTGCGTATCCTCCTATGTAAATCTCCAAGAAAATCTAATGACTTACATTTTCTTGGAGATTTATTTAGGATTTTTCTTAGATTAGATAGATTTCATGTTTTTCCATAAGTGATTGCGGGTACGCTCAGTGTTGCCTGACCTAAAGGAAAGTTTCGCACCTGTGGGAAAGTAGAAAAGTTTTGGTATTACTACAGTAACTTTAGAACTAGAAGTTTTTCATTCCATTATGCATGTTCAGATCCGTTTCGTGCATTACCCTCATACGGATATTAAGCATTGGAATATGCCTTTTCTGCACTCATCAGTAAGGGGAAAGGCATAGGAACGTTTAACAGCTCACTTTTATTTTTTTGTTTTTGTTTTCATTTTGTTTGTTTCTTATTGAGTGAGTGCACGAAGTTGTCAACTGCATCATCGGCTGAAGAATTATACAGTAACTGGGACGTAAAGAATTGCTACTTACTGGAGGGGAATCACACTCACTTACATAGATTTTCCGCGGTTTCCTATTATTTCATCATTAGATCTCAGTTCTACGTCCTTTAATGTCATTTTTTACCTCAGATATCGTTTTCAAGATTTTTGCAGATTCAGTTCTCTTATATTACTCTTCTCTATTCAAATCAACAGATGCTTGCATCCTTTTCTTTTGCAGAAATGGACGCATTTCTTGGTTTCGAAGACGACCCCAAGATCCTCATTACTGCGATGTACCTCTCTCCTCTCTACAGCGTGCCGCTATTTTTTATGGCTGTATATTGCATTATTTGGGTGTCACCACCTAAAATGGGACGATACCGATGGTGGCTGCTTTACCACGTTGTTACGTGAGTATGAAGTTCAGCCTAGGATTCTGTAGTTCACCCGAATTATTGCTCACTTGGTGGTTAATCCGCTCAGCTGCTATTCGCTCTCTCAAAGCTACTGTGAATAAATTGTATAAAGCACTCGATATGAGGTTGTCCTGAAAACCATGGCCCAGTCGCATAGCGACCATTTCAAGACTCAGAATATTGGCAGGAATTTCTTCGAACCGTTCCGGGGATGAAGAACTCGTAGTATTCGTTTAGATATCAGCGAGCGTCGAAGCGTATTCAGTGTGATGATCTTGTGTTGATGTTTCTTTTTACTAATTAGCTGAATTTTATTTACAAAACCCTTAAGTACAAAAATGTCCTCATCTACAAAAGTCTGTAAGCAACTTCGTGTTAACAAATGGCGAAGGCAAGTGTTCGGCAACCATTAACTAAAGGAGGAGGCAAACCGTCGGCCTTTTTGTACGGCTGACAAGTTGTGGGCAAAAAAAAAGAAAACTAGAGGCCGGCAAGGGTTGGAACCGACAATGTTGATATCCACTCCATGTATGAGCGCCCAACTTTATGGGAACTCAATTCATTTCTTACGAAGGATTCTTCGAACAAAAGTGACACATCATTTTGCGCTCAGATCTCCTATAATAACTTGCTGACTTTAGGGGTACTTTCTCCCACGTTGTTTGTTACATACACCTACGATTTATTACTAGAACTCTCCCAACGTGGTGTATCCTTTTACGCGTTTGCAGATGATCTGAAAATTTATCGCCCTATTCATTCTAATGAGGATGCCGTTTCCTTGCAAGAAACTATTAATTTTATTCATCAGTGGGCGCAGGATAGAGAATTACTACTTTCTAGGGAAAAACTGAGGCACTTCATTTGGGTCCACGCAATATTCATCATGAGCATAGCATCGGCGGTGTTCGAATCACCAGTGTTGAGGAAGTGATGGACTTAGGGTTTCTAGTTACAAAAAAC
The DNA here is from genome assembly GCA_037903475.1 of Ancylostoma caninum. NCBI lineage: Eukaryota > Metazoa > Nematoda > Chromadorea > Rhabditida > Ancylostomatidae > Ancylostoma > Ancylostoma caninum. The sequence goes on along the minus strand of JBAJFG010000262.1, from coordinate 765,063 downwards.
CTCAGCTTTGACAGGCATTGTGAAAGTGTGGCTAGTAAAGCGATGAAAGTAGTGCACAACATCTTTAGAGGTCTTACAACTAAAAATTGCTCAGTTTCACTCAAGGCCTATAAAACCTATGTACGGCCTATTCTTGAATATGGAACTCCTAGCCGACGAGTTGTTCGATTGAGAGATCGTCGACAAGTTGCATCCAAAGTGAAAAAGCAGTCGGCGACTTGTTTGGGCTCTCCCTTGTCGACAATTCGTTGGGAGAAGAGATTGCTGAGAACTTGATCTGGATAATATGATTACATCAAACTTGTTGACAGCAACTTGCTACTGAATAAGTTGTCTGCAAGTTGTTTAGGGGCAGCGGTGGGCTGACAGCTTGTTCCATGGATTCTAAAAACCCCTACGTACTATGTAAATTCTCATTAACTCCATTCAGTCCTTATCACCTTCGGACAAGTGTGAGACATCACATAAATAAAATCTTGCATTTCAAGGGTAATTGGTTCCATTTATTCATTTTTGAGATTAAAAAGAAGATTATAATGCATTCGTTGGCGAATTAGCACTGAACTGCGGAGCTATACCTGTACTGTATTTGCCTATTATTGGCGGCTATCCTCGCGGTTTATTCTGGAGACTTGGAATGCCAACTGTGACAATGGTGGCTTTGATGACCACAATGTTTTTTGGTGCGCTCACAGTACTTACCACTACTTTACAAATGATATTTTATTTAAGAGATTATTTTCTCAATGCTACACCTGTTCTATTATCGGTACCGTATGATCCTACCGACTGATCACAGGCTGCAGCCTCGTTTACTCAATGTATTTTTGTTCTTCGCTATTTTGCACATCGTCGCGTTTGTGGTTTTCCCGGTGCTAATTTTTAAGCACGTTCCAGATCAAAAAACGGCCAAGCAGCAGATAGAGGAGGTATGTACGGGGTGGATGATAGCCCATAGATTAACTCATTCATAATATGCAGATGTATGCAAAAAAATATGTAGGTCAGAAAGCATCTTAAAACTCAGAATTTGTAAAAATATGTAGTTGAAGACTTGTTTATTTTCACTAGCAGTACATTGTTTCGTCTCAGAAATTCTCACGCATTGTTTCGTCTCAGAAATTCTCACCAATCCCTGCGTCACTGTACTTGTACGAAACACTCATCTATGACGCTGATGGCAACTCTGCGCCTATAGTTATTCTTGGAGCGGCTGCATCTCTTCTTCTGTTCTCTATTATGTTGACAGGATATTTTGCCGCGTATTCTTTCTCCTGCCTCTCATCACAAAGAGCAATTTTCTCCCAGAAAACGCTGCAGTTGCAAAGATCATATCTATTTTCTCTCATACTGCAGGTAAGCGCGAATTTTCATCGTTAAAGGCAGTGTCCACGCAAAAATTTCGATACTTCAATTCTGCCATCCTGTTGCTCTACTCGACGAGCTGATTGCAACTTTCTGCATAGGTTTTACCCGTGGAAACTTTGAAATATGTGGTTTCTAGAAGGTTGAAAGTTGCGATGTGGACGAGTTGTCCGGTGCAAAATGAAAAGGAGGCAATAAGTCTTCTCGAACTTTCGAACTTTTGGGCAAACCAGCTAATTAGCCATTCAAATGGCATATTTTTACCTAGTATTCAGTTTTTTTCTTTTTTCTTTTTTGGAGCGCCAGTAATGGCTGGTGTATAGAATAAATAAATAAATAAATATATATATATATATAAATAAATATTACTACAGATGATCCTAACAAAAATTTTCTTGATTGCTTTTTGCTTTTCTCCACTAGTGTCTCTACTAATAACCATTTTTTTCCGAAGTTTGTGGCAAAACTCTGGATTGATGCTGGTAAAAAACCTGTCGAATTTAACTATGCATGTTCAACAAGATAGCACATGTTCGTGTGAGTTCCATTCGCAAAATAAGAGGATAGAGAGGGAGCAGACTTTTAGACAATAAAACACGTTTTTACAATCTTAGGCATGACTTAACATGTTTCAACGAAATCTTTGAAGGAGCGGAGCGGGCACTGGATCGGCTTTCTGTACCAATAGTGAAGATTCTGCTTGGATACTGCTTTTAAGGCACGTACACTTGGTGAAATCCGATCGTTTGCAGATTTCTGTTCACGTGTGTGTATACGCTCTACCTGTGTTTACAATGGTAACCATGGTTGCACTAGAGTTTTCAAGTCAGAGTGAGTGAAATTATTGGACAAGAAGATGGGCAAAAATATGACATATTTGCAGATCTTACGAACGTATCAATTTATATTCTTGGGGTTCACGGATCAGCCGGGCTCGTTGCGATGCTGTTCGCAAATCGTGTGTACCGAAGCAGGATAAAACGCATTTTGTTTTATCTTCCGCTCTAACGTGAGTTTAATCCAATCAAATACTATTGTGTAAAACTATAGCTGCGTGTTTTCGCGCGAGACAAAATTTATTCTAGAAAACGGCGAACACCCCAATTAAAGTTTTGTGTGCAGTTATTCTCGACTATCTTTCCTCACCCGTAGGCGGCTATTCCCTATGTTTAACTTACCGTTGTGATTGTCCAGCGACCGGCTATAGGTAAGCGACTCCTTCCAGGAGCGAGAATCACGTTATTGCTGTCTTTGAAGGCAGTGTCTCACCTTATTTCGATTCTGAGATGTTTACAGATTCATCTGGATCAGCTGGATGCGCTGATTCCGGTGGCTTCTTTCGCGACTTTTCTAATGTACATATATAGCGGGCGCGTATTACCGTGTCAAAAACAACAGAGTGACAAAAGTTTATTTTTGATGAGATACCGATCACTTCCCACAGTCGGCCAAGAATTTCAAAATACTTGGCCAAAGAACCGTTCAGAACACACGGTTCCCAGTGGTTTCAAGACTTTTCGTATGTTCTCGGCAGATTCTATTACTGTACAAATATCGAGAAAGATTTCTGGGGTGAGACCAAAGTGTTTAAGGTCAAAGTGTCAGAACACATTGAAGTGCGTTAGTTGATTAATTAATTTCCAAACGTCCTGCAGAGATGCAAACGTTGAATTGTTGAACATCAACCTACTAGAAAATAAAATCTGTTGTTCCAAAATGATTTCTTGTGCAGGGTTCGTGTCGACGAGAATTGTTAGTAGAAAGTGAAGTGTATTAACAGTTGTTTAGTGTTTGCAATCAAGAAATCGGAGGTGCACAAAGTCGAAAGCAGCACGAAGCCATCGAAAACATGAGGATCCTCATCTGCAGTAATGGATCTTCGGATGCAGCTGCTCGGATAACGTATCCGTGATGGAGCTTCTCTAGTGGTTATTCTATTATGAACACCCTTATGCATTGCTTTATTTTGCTTTATGTTTTCAAATAAAATAAACACAATAAATATATAGAACACTCCACAAAGATAATGCATTGATATCACCGCTAGCTAGGAGATCTGAATGTTTCTTTGAAAAATATGAGCTAGAGTTGGAATCCCAAAGCAAGTCATGTAGTGACAGAGGTTTTGGTGACTATGACGGGCAAGGATATTCTAGGTTCTAGGAAAAAAATACTTAAATTCACATTATAATGTTTAAAATGATGGGAAGAGTCATGTATATATGAACTTATATTATAATTTTGAAACATCACGAAAAGAGGGATGTATCCTGCAGCACATTCGAGCTCAATAAGATCTTTTTTTAGAACTAGGCAAGGATAGGTATGTTCCAGAAATGTATCGTTCCGCTAAAGGTACTTATCCCAAAACCTTGGACATTAATTCATTGCGGAGCATTTTGATGAGCACCTTGGCCAAGTAATACCGCTTCTCACTGGAACAAGCCGATTTGTATCAGATGAGTGCGTTCAAAATGCAGTCCATCCTTAACTATGATGGAAAGGTCTAGTTGCAGCCCTGACGCAGCTCAGATGCAAGTCGGACGCACGAATTTGTGGCTTAGTATTCTATTTTGGATGTACATACACGGCGAATTGTCATCATATAGAACTCTCCGCAAGTGGATGAGTGCGTCTGATGCGCGACATCTAGCATAAACTGCCCTGGTGTCACCAAATACTCCGCAAAACATCTCTGATTTGCTGATTTCGCGTTTTAATACGTCGCCGAGACAGAAACGCGACGCGCTATGCAACCTGAAGCAAATCAAAGGCAGTACCCAAGGCAACTCTCACGTCTAAAATTTTGAATTTTTCTTCAGAGCCTGAGCAATAATAGTCTCAGCGTTCTGCACCAGATGCATCGCCGATCATCTGCATTCCTGAGATGTAATAAGTTGGACTTACTCTCTCTCTATCCCAGGATGAGTGGCAGCCAAACACAAATCGGCTGTTGGCGCTTGCTATCACTCACTTTCTGGAGAATTTTTTTTGTGATACATCCCAACCCATCTCACTGTCAGGCCTCAATAAACTGTTCCCCCACATTGACTTCTATTCCTTCGTTATTGTTTTTTCTATGTCGAAAGACGCAAAACAAATGCACATGCAAAACAACGTCAAAATACTGGCGCCACTCCACCGAGTGGTATGGATTATGGACTAGGATATGGATTCTAGGTCACTCAGAACGCCAAAATCCAGTGAATTCTCAAACAAGAAGATTTGAGCGAGCGCTGCCTTTGAATATGGCGTGTTTTTTTTTCATTATTAGTTGTTATTGTAGTTATAGTTATAACTGTAGTTATGTTATATATAGTTCATTATTGTTTAAAACACTTCATTTTGCGAATTTCCGGATCCTCTAAAGTTGCATCTCTATGCTGGGTATGGTGCGTTATTCACTTTTTCGATCAACCGCAACTTTCCATGTTGCTGTGGCTCTGCGAACTGTGAACATATGAGAACTTCTCTTCATAAGTTTTGATAGTGTTGTCCGCTTCATCTATGCTCCTCTTAGTCAAGGACTTATGATCACGCTAGAACTTTGTTGGCAAAATTTTCTTGGAATGTTTTCTTTAAAGGGTGAGAATTGAAAAAGAAAAGGGCTAGTGTCATCTGCTGCATCAACTCACCTGCCATCGTCGATGAAACGTAATGGAAACAGCTGGAGCTATCACTGGAGCTGCACTGTTAGTCTTCTGCAATGCTTCCATTTCTGAAGAGCGCAAGATTGCTTTGCAATTAAAAGGATAGTTTTTGAGAACCAACTTGTTGCGATCAGCTTCATTTTTGAAAGCCCACATAGAATATAAACAAGTGAACTTGAAGGCAGTGTGTCACCTCGTTTCGTGGGCTAAAAATACTAACAGACTCTAGACCTCCTCGTCACGCCATTTCCAAAGATGTAGTCAGAGCTCATAAAAATGACGAAAACCCCGTTTTCGGAGGGTCCGAAAGTGCAGTTTACGGACCACCTGGGCGGAGCAGTCCGTGAATGTGCTGGCTGCCCGCCACGTCCGCAGTATTGGCCAACATGTCTAGACATGTCCGATCGATGAGATCAACGGCTTCACGCGTCCACTCGGCTCGACAAACTGTTACAAATCCCGTCCCAAAAGTCGTTTAAAAATAGGTTTTTAGCACCTTTTTGTAAGGTTTTAGGTATACTTTGGATTCAGCGTGTCCAGGAGGTTCAGAATCTAGTAAAAGCTCAGACACGAAAACGAGGTGACACACTGCCTTTAAAGACAGGGGTCCACCTCATTTTCGTATTTCAGCTTACAGCACATTCTGCATCTACTCGGCGCGATGGTTCCAACGGTATACATAGATTGTCTCAGAATGGTCTATAAACCCGTCTTCCAGGACGGGGTCTGTAACAGTTTGCCAACCCGAATTGACATGTGAAGCCGTTGATCTTATCGATTGGACACGCCAAGACTCGTTGACCGACGCGGCAGCCGTGGCAGGCAGCCAGCACAGCTTGGAGCGATCCGCCTCCGGGCTCCAAATTTTTATCCAGTTCGAGCCTTTCAAAAATGGAGATTTCGTCGCTTCTGTGCCTGTTGATGTACATCCCAGGGATCAACATGATGAAAAGGTCTAGGATATGTTGGTAAATCCAACAGGCAGAACGAGGTGGCCCTCTGCCTTTAAGGCTAATCAGGTTGTAGCGCAATTCCGCTCCTTGCACTTCAAGCTATTCATTCATGTAAAATTGTACCTACCTATGCCACACAGGAATTTTCTATGTGCTCCTTTTTCTCTAATAGACTCCGTGACTGATTCATTCGTCCAAGTGCTTATGAGTATGTATATTGCACCAATCTGCGCTCTCAAATCTACGAGTTCAATAATGTACTTGAGCATGTGACTGAGGTTGTTTTTACAATTCCTAGGAATCAGATAAAGAGATTAGACTTATCACTTTGCTCCAAAAATATGCCACAGACAGCTATGGGGCTAATCCTCGTGCAAAACAATCATTTTAATTGGAATGAAGAATCTCACTGGAATTGCACTCATCAGGAGAAAGCTCCGTAATTTCTAGATATCTCCCCTCAAATGATACATGTCTTTGAGCATGTTTAAGCTGCTGCGCGGATCAACCGCTCAGAATTCCAAATAACACTAAAGTCCTTACGCGCAATCGGCGGAAAAGTTTCGAGCGCGCCCAGCGTGTGGCGCGTGCGCTGCGCGGCCCTTTTGTGGCAACGGTCCCCCGTCTTCCGTCAGATTTTTGGCTTGAGTGAGTGTTTTTCTTTTCATTTTTTTCTTTAATTGCAGTTTATCTGGAGGTGTGAGGTCTGTGGCTGACCGATACTGACGGAACGGCCCCGCATGCCTCATATTTTGCACGTTTTCCCATGCATGCCCAAATGCTTGTTTTTGTTGTTTTTATTTTCGTTATTATTACTTTTATTTTTCGTCTGTTTTAGGCCCCGTGGAAAGCTGCTTGTCCCTTGTAGCCTCTTCGTTGTAGGAAAGAGGACTCGGGGACGTGGTGACCGCCGACCCGATGGTCAGACTTCTCCATGAAGTCGTTCAAGAATAGATACGATAGTCTCCGTATCCCTCAAACAGACGGAATCCCCTCGACAACTCTGCTCGCGAGAAGGACAAATGGAGGGATTGCTTTCGCTATACTCGAGGATAAACGGGAGTCAAAGTGATCAAGGTGATTATTGACAGGAACTCCGGCAACAACTGAGACATTGGTTGGCAGTAGCTGCCAGTGGTTGGTCCCTTTGTAATTCCAGTAGATTCCGAGCATTGTCTTTTGAGGAGATGGTTCTCATTTTGGCGGTGGAAGCCGAGCTTACCAGCTTACCTATGATTTACTTTGAACCGACCTCACGTTACGGATATCCAAGCTATTGAGCCATGCGAATTTCTGCGAAAAAGTCAAAAGGATTGAGCACACATTTCCCCGATTTCGAAGCTGGCTGGGGTTATGCTCATGGTGAATACATGCCTCGTTTTCCTGTGTCATTTTGAGACGATTTAGGTCAACAACAACAGCCAAACGTGCTTGGAATAAAGGACGATTTCTCTCGGCCATGGCCCTGACGTGATATGAAGAGAAGTTTGATATAGCTAGAGTATTATTACTATTTACTACGCCACTTAAAGTAGATATGAAAAAGACAATGACATGATATGACTTAATCGAGTAACATCGAGTAAAGCATACAGAAATCTACTCATTGTACTAGTGACACAAAAGCTTTTTAGAGACGAAATGTATAAAAGAAAAGTACTTTGTAGAGGTGGGAATAGTTTTATATTCTAAGGTCACATAATAAGATTCTGCCCGGCATGTGAAACTTTCTCGCCTACAGTTGTTCTTAGACCTGCATAAGAAATTTTCTCCGAACCACCTCTTGTCTTTGATTGAATTACATTATAAAAGTTCATCACATCGATTTTCACCATGCCACTTAGAATTCTATAGAGAGTACAAACATACCTTGCCCTTCTTCGTGATTCAAGGGTATCAATTTTGCATCGTGAATTCCTTATCTTACCAAACGGCACGTTTGAGTAATGCTGCCCTCCACCATTATCGTTATTTTCCTGGTGAAGTTATTTTGGACTTTTTCAAACATACGTATGTCCTTTTTTCTATGTGGACAAAAAAACCACGGAGCCAAATTCACGTATGGATCTAACGTATGGCTTATAAGCTTCCAACAGCACATGTTTGTCTTTCAAACAGAGTCCTTTGAAGATCTGGTATGTGTATGTAACCGCCCTTCTACAGACGTATCTGTAATGATCATATAAGTCCAATTTGTTGTCATATCGAAAGAGTAGATCAACAACTTTATTGACACTTTCTATCATATGACCTTGAGTAATGTATTTACTGGAAAGGACGGAACTAATTAAACGCATGTGTACGGTTTTTTTAGGTGCTAAAGAAAGCTCACATTTTAATGACCACAGCGAGATCTGGTCTATTGCATTCTGCACCTCACGCAGCTGAACATCGCCCTTTATATAGAATCATGGTTTCCGTATTGACCTTTGACCGTGCTTTATATAATATGTAGGTATGGCTCTCCTAATTTAACACGTTGACGACAATGGGACTCACGGGTGGGTCCCATCTTGGCGCCCACCACGGAGCAACGGACCCACCGGTGGGTCCCACGTCAAAAACGGGGATCCCAAGATCTTAATCTCCTGAAAATTTGTATAGAGGGGTTATTTCACCTGCCCAGTCCAGATACAACACCATTTTGTATTGTACAAGCAAATTCGCGGGTTACGGTAGGCATACTGTACCACGTAAAATGAAAAATCAACAAAAAATACATAAAAATATGAGTAATAAATTAATTTTATGTGTTTGTAAAATCTAGGTCAAATTGTATTATAATTCCACACTTTTAATAAATCTTACAATCATGGAAACTTATTTTAAAAAAATATCAATGATATTGGTATTTTTAGGTATTGATTGATTGTATTTGTTGTCATTTATTGATTAATTGTTAATAGTAGTAATCAAAATATTAATTAATGATGATAATACACCATTATACTCAATAATATCACCGGAGCTGTTTTTAAATAATATCACCAGAGCTGATTTTATTATCTATTTATTGACATAAAGTCTATTATTGCTGCAGTGAAAGAAATGAACGAGAATTTCGCCTTGGTCCTACGTGGCACATCTTTCCAAGAGGTCGATTGTCGTCAATGTGTTCACGCTGTTCCTCTGCGACCATATCACTATATAACCACTCATCACTAGCGGGAGCTGATGCTAAGACGGGAGCAGAGTGATGTAGACCTGGAATGGTCTCATTCTTCATTGTCTGGAACAGTTACCGGCTTGGAATTGTTTTAACCAGAGCATAAATGGAAATGTTATCGGGCAGCAGCGCTACGCATCCGCTCTTGCACCGACTCGCGCTCTATGGCACGTATCTCCTCTATTTATTGAAGATTTTTCAGTGGTTTGAAGCCAGAGTCTAATTAAGTACAGCGATTAAGAGTAACGGGTTGAGAAAATTTTTAGCCGTATGATATATGTATATGTACAACAGAGGTCTATCTGATCCCAACTACCCGAGGAGTCTGGCATGTCACATTATAGCATTCGCTTACGTGAGCAAGTGCTGAAAATTTCACGCTATGGACTTTTTTTCGATATTGTAAGTCTAGTTTTTCGCCGCACAGGTACAGATTTTTTTGAACCAATTCATCCTCGTAGGCCTAGTCTAAATGTTTTCATGCTTAACTGCGGCCTCACTGTATTCTTTTCTTTGTTTTCTCAGTATATTCTTTTTTTTTGTTTTTTGCCTCAACATGGAAAAAAGCTCCTCTCACCTTTCTTCCAGTTGGATTAGATTTCTAAACACAAGAAGGTACTCTCACATTGAACACTCTAAGTATTCGGCTGTAGGGGAAGTTCTCGCGGTTTTCAAGAGTGTATTTTTTTATCCCACGCTGCCTTGCAGCGAATGGAAAAATGGTGTCTTTACGTCAACATTAAGCATTATTATCGACAGCGGATTGACAAGCTTGAGCAACCTAAGACACAGTCGAAGGCAGGTCTTAACCCTCTAAAGGTTTTGATTCGGTCTTGGTGTGTCTGCTAAGCAGGGGTGTGCGGAATTTTCCGTTTTCCGCCCATTCTTGGTCTTCCGTTTTACGTTTTACGTTTTACGGGTTTTTGGGCCGGAAAACGGAAAATCCCGGAAAATCATGGAAAGAGAGGGATCGTTGTTTTCGGCGTACTTCCCTATCCTGAAGAGGGTTCTCGTGTTTCGATGCGCAGTGTACATGAGTTCACAACAACGGCGCAAAAATTGACGTCTAAACGCCACGAAGTTCGAACTATTTTGTTTCTTTTTTTTTGTCTCAGCTGCAGAGCGCCCCGTCGCGGTTTTGCTGGTCTTCATCGTAGTTCCAAATATGCCATACAAGTGCCCTGCTCTTCTCGAAATTCTCAAAGAAGAAAAAAAAAGGTTCCACAGAAGTGAGGAGCGGACTCATACAAAATTTCCACGAAACTGTGACCTGCTATGGTGAGAGCATCAAGCTCTCACCATAGCAGGTCACATTGTTGCGAATCAAGGTATTATGTAGACTTTCTTTCAACTTGACAAAAGCATAAGGCTACACCGTAATTGTCATGTTTTAAACTGATGATGATCTCCAGCTCTGCACTGGTGCCGCCGGTGCCTGACGTCTTGCGCAATGTTTGAGATGCTTGTGTTTCACTTTCCCCACACGCTGTTCTTCTCCTTCCTCCATCGCTAACTCGCACCCAACAGGATCCTTTTTGAATAAAGTGATCCTTCTCGGATCCCAAGCGTATACCATAGTTACCTTTTTGCCTGATTTTTAGCAGAATAGGTCTGCTCCAAAGTAAAGCAAAGAAGAGCAAAGCTTTTGACACTTTACATTTTCTCGTATACTTCAAAATTCAGTTATAAAGATGCCTATCGATTATATAACTCGGATAATCTCTCGTAACTAGGTGAAGGATAAATATAATACTTCTTAATCTACCTATATTCTAGGCGTTTGAAGTACGTAACATCAGTGGGCTTGAGGTTACTTAATTACCTGAAAGAGTCACCACTTATGCCCATCAAGAAGATGCCTAGAAAATCCAATATTGAAGATGACTTTTGGTCACAGACCTGTGCTTGGGCAAAATTTTCCGTTTTCCGTCTTACGCTTTCCGTTTTCCGCCCATTTTTGGCCTTCCATTTTCCGTTTTACGTTTTACGGGATTTGAAATTTTACTTCCGCTCATCCCTGCTGCTAAGGCATCATCCACTACGAGCTGTTGGCAGGCAACACTGCTCTAACGGTAGATCTGCACTGTCAGTAGCTGGAGAGAGTGGCAGCAAAAACGCGGAGGAGCTTTCGAATCACAGTGCGATCCGTTTTCTGCGCAGTGATGCTCTTCTGCACACTGCAAGAGTGACTCGCCAGAAGCTGCTCTACTTTGATGGGGAGTGCTGGCTTCACCACCGTACAAGCCTTATCTTGCACCAAAATAATACCACCTTGTCCTGACTTTCTCTAACACCTTGTAAGGGAAAGCGTTCGATGATGAATATGACTTGAATCGCTCGTTGAGTAACTTTTTGAGTTAATGCCACCACAAAGGCATCGAAACGCTTCTCAAAAATTGGCGAAGAGTGATAGTACGTGATGGTGATCCATTCTTTTCTTAATGCGTTTCCTTTTTTTTAAAGTCAATAAGATGTAGTTTTCCAAGAACCGCAAGAACTTTCATTACAACCTAATATTTCAGGATGTTGATTAGCCTTTTTTCCTATTCCTTCTCTTTTAAGGTAGATGGAGGTGGAGAGATTCGTTAAAAATGATAGGATTATCTCTAGTAAAAAGTAGTTACATATATATTGACTGCCTCGATAATCTTTGCTTCCTCCGCTTCAAATTCGACCTCCTTACTTGGTTTGCTTATACACCATTGAACATATGGCTATTGTTGGCCAGCTTTGCTCTTCCTGACTACTGACAGTAGTAATTCTTCGCAGAGTCTATGCCGGGCATATTCAGTAGCGGGATTTCGAACTCATAGACTTACATGGCTTTGACTGAGATAGGGTATTTTCTCCAAGGTCGGTCAGGAGCATTGAAAGGATAAGATTCTGCTCTCTTTTACTGGGTGTTCATAATATGAACACCTTCAACCCCCATTCATTTTTTATTGGTTTGTTAGCTAAATTGGACAGAATTCCATTATAGTACGGAGTTTTTGCTCGGTATTTTTCGAGTTAGTACCATTTTGTCAGTGTCGCAGCTGTTTTTGTCTTCTTTTGCCTCTGTTCAAGTTCTGGTTGGGTTCAGTTATTGTAGTATTTTGTCTGTTCTTAATGATTGATTCTCAATGGTCTAATCTAGTCTGTTATAACTGGTGTGTTTTCAGTTCAGAGTGGTCATTTCTTTGGTCACGTTATTTACCGTGCATAGTTTGTTTGTATGCAAGATAATAAATAAATGTGTATCGGTGTCCTGACGGATTATTTGGCTTGCTACTGTGTTATTTAAATGCGGCCAATGAGTACATAGTATTAGGCTTATTTCGGCTAGTTTAGCTTTGATACCAATGGCTATAACGTACGCTGCAGTGCCTAGACGTCTTGTCAAATTAAAAACTTTATTCAAACCTGTTTTTTTTTTGTTATAATCCACAATCACTTTTATTCTATTAAGAAGAACATCTACAAACCGACAATAAAAGCAAAATAAAGCTGCAGTAAATTTTCTCCACGTTGAACACACAATATACAAATTGGATAAGTGCAAGTCACAGTCACGTAACTTACATCTAGGCTTAGCTGACAGCTGACTGAACAGAATCTGCGCACGTAACTCACTAAGCTACTTATTTACCTCACGCCTCATTATTAGAAAATAGTAGTACTGATGACGGCGAGAGATAAATCTCATAAATCCTGCATAAGACGACGGATTCTTCGGTCAGAGCTGTTAAAAATAGAGAACCGCAAATAGAGAAAAATCCATCGTTTTTACAGCAAAATAATTATGCTAACTGGTAGCGGTGGAGATGATTGTTGACTGAAGAAGGTCGGAGGCCACCCCTAAGAAAACTCGAGCGTAAAAATATAGACAGTTTCCACTACCAGTTAACATCCGCTCGGTGGACACAATTAGAATTGCTAACCTTCTAAAAGAATCGTAGATCACAAAAATACAATCAATGAAAAATCAATAAATCACATTTTGCGTACGGGTCACTGGTTATTGGTGTATTATACTGAGATAGTCAAACTATGTCAATCAATCAATCAATATTATATGTTCTTAACGACAGTCATTTCACTAACAAGAATGACATTTCAAACAGATATGTGTGCGTGAATGTGATGCGGTGAGGACGAGAGGGCGCGAATGGGTGACGCACGCAGCAGAGACGCTGACACCCGAATAGATTGCCGCGACGCATGCGTTGCGCGTGAGGGAACGCGCGCACATGTGCATGTCTATGCTCTTTTATTGATTGCTTAGCTCTTAGGTTAACTTATAATCTCATGAAGAAATTAGCCCATGGGTTGAAATTTCCATGACTCCATCCCGTATGGATTTGTAGCGGTTGTTGCGGAAGACGGTTGTGTGTATTGAAAGTAGTCCATTGGACTTTGGTAGTTTGCTGAAATTGAAATTATGAGACATCTGGCAAAAATCGATATTTTATGGTAAAAATATGGCATTGAGCAGATGTGATTATCAGCGCTAAGAAGTATTCTTTTCCAGAAGACAGGAGAAGGGACGCAGAGGGACCGAGAGCGCAGACAACCAGAGTCGCGACTCATGCGTCGCATACGTGCAGCCCATGCGCAGAAGCATCAAACTTGCAAAACCAGCTATTTAAAAACCCAAAAGATGCCGAAAAATCAATAAATGCTTTCATTTTGTCAATTTCATTGGACACTTTTTGCTCATGCAAGTCAATATTTGCTTCGAGGCTGAATCGCTGCACAGTGATTTTTTGCAGAGCTACCAGAGCTAGAGACGCAGAGGACACTGTATCTCTGCGCTCCTGCCGCCTGAATGTTGACTCGGTTTTTCACGGTTAGCAGAAGAAAAGCTCCATCTTTTAGCATCCTATCATCAAATTTAAAGGCACCTCCAAAAAGAGACAGGCAAAGCTTAGTGTGAGTTTTTCTATGTGGATATATTAGCAATAAAATTTTAATTACATGCGGAGTGGTCCAATGATGATCAAGAGAACACAAGGATGTCGTTCATCGGCTACAATGATGGTAGCCACGCCCAGTTCGAAGAAATCCACAAATCACGTGGTTACCCATTTGATTACGAAATTACCTAGCAGATCAAGTAGCCAATCAATACCCACCGTAGCTATACTGTGCTTGCGGTCGAAACGACGTGGCGGCGTAGTTGTTCGGCGACGCGGCGGCGGTCAGATAGCTGCTGCTCGTCACCGTCTTGTCGTCCGGACAAGGGCTCTGCGAATGCTCACTGAGCGTAGTCTCACTCGGTTCCTCGGATTTGATCTACAACGAAAAAATCGATAATTGATGAGATCTGAGCGCCTGAAGCGACTGATTGCTAATAGTTCTGACATTCACATCGCCATCAGTAGTGGAGGTGGTGCCTTCGGTGGAGGAAGAGCCGCTACTAGCGCCCGAGCTGTTCTGTTGCGATTTCTTCTGCTGACGAGCCTTGGCGCGACGATTTTTAAACCACACCTGGAGGATATTACTCTAAGTTGCAGGATACGATGCTAATGTATCAAAACTGGTTATTGGAAGATATATACAAAAGATTTTTAGAAAATTCACTCTCCATCAAATCGCTGTGTTTATCACTCATATAGAGGAAAATCATGTCTGTACGACCTGTGTGGAGCATAGATATCGATTGGTTGCGTGCAGTGCTGAGCGCGCAAACAAAGTTCGGAATTATTAGGTATTCTCATTGTTAGTAAACTATTATTAAGTAAGTAAACACTCTTAGCCAGTGATGATATCAGGTACTCCGGAATGTTTGTGGACATTGCATTGCGAACATAGATATTGATTGATTGTCGTAGTCTTGTCCAGCACAATTATAGTTGAATTGCCAACGGCTTGTTTTTCCAAGCATTTTCCTTATTTTTTCCGGAAAAAGTCAACGTGGAATACTGTGCAATTGCACAGAAATGGTTTTAAGCCATTTATTACAGTAACCCCTATTTTTGCGGGTAAATCTAAACTTGTGGGTAAGTGCTTAGCGTAAGTGCAGAAAATTCAAACGATTGTTACGCAAAATTTTCGATTCCTGCTACTTAATTTACTTTCATTGGATTTTTTTGTACTAGGCATCCAAGGCAACTCCCACACTTTCCATATGTATTGATCGATTGATCGAGTGTGAGTTTGCAGCCCTATTATTCACACAAAGATATTTGCCCAAACAGCACTTTAGCTGAACAGGTAGAAAAATTTTGCACTTCCTTTCGTTTTTCTTTTCGCTACAAGACCAACTTTCTTCTAGAAAATTCCGAAAATTCAGCTACTCACTGAATATGAAACACCACCCGCCCAGTCCTATACACTTGGTTGCCGAATCGATATGGTCGTTAAGCGATTTTTGTTTGGTTGCCCGCATCGGGGCGCGGATTACGGTAGAAACGAGTTCCCTAGTGTATGTGTGTGTGTCTGTGTCGCCGCCTGTCGCACGTGCGCGACGGGTGCCCGATTCGGTTGAATATTGGGGTTCATGGACGAAATAGTGTGTCAAATGCGTAGACACCAGAGAAGCAGACAAACGCGAACAGTGAATTTGCGTCGAAATCGGTTAACGTAGCAGAATCGATTCGATGAAGAATCGGTCAAGGTGTTCTTCTTCACCTTTCCTCTTCGTCTCTAACCGATGTTGGATGGTGTCAGGTAGCTCACCTGAACTCGACTTTCGGGTAGCTGAATCTTCAACGCCATGTCTTCTCTCATGAAAATGTCCGGATATCTGGTTTTCAGGAATGCATGTTCCAGAATCTCCAACTGGCTCCGAGTGAATGTCGTACGCTCGCGCCGTTGTTTTCTGGAATGGACTAATTTAAGGATACGGTGTTTCTTGGATGTCAGGATGAATCCTTCTTTATATCTAGAGTTCTCCATTAGTTTTAATGAGCTTCTTTGAAAGTCGCGCGAAACGCATCTTATACACAATGTAGCACAACAGCTTCTGATTCAGGGATCAGAAGCGATAAAGGATCAGTTGCTCTGAGAACCATTGCAGCAGGTGTCATTGCGACTTATCCAAACTCTTTCTGTAGTGCCTACAGTGAGAAAAAGGTTTTTTTTTTCGGCTCAGAACAAAGTGCCATGCTTACAAGGTGTTTATCACAGCGTTCTTTAATCCGCTAGGATCCCAGTGCTATCAACGAAACATGGAGTACACGGTTGACACTAATGCGGGCGATTGTTTTAATAATTTCCTTGAAAGCAGCACAAGAAAAAAACACGGGAATAACAGAACTCAGAACTACCTCGGATCTCTCGAAAGTAAAGAGTGCTCTATTTCGTAAAAGGAGACCTTACAAAAGCCAGGATATAGAAATTGCGTTGCCCCCTAGAAACCCTTATGGCCGGAGCACGCCTGCTTCAGGTCCTTGTTTCATCTCCGGCTTAGGAAAAACCCCTAGTGTAAAGAAATTGTCCAGAGATTTCTAGAATTTACTAAGTTTCTCGGATCAGTGGGCCAGTAATGTACTACTGCCTTTCGAAAAGAAAAACACTAAGGCAACTAAATTTTCTGTGTGAAACTCATAATGAAGTCCATAAGTGAACATTCCCCAAAACGTTCAAAAATTTCCGTCTAAGAACATTCATCACCTATAGGAGCAGCATTAGGCCTTTTTGCGCATTTGGTTCTCAGAATGTGCCAAGCCTTACAGAAACCTACTGTTCCCCCTAGATCAAGGTCGACGAGTCCTTCCTTCAAAAAGACCAGAAATGTGAAAGTAGTTTGCTTCGATTGAAACGAGTTGTTCGAAAAAGAATGTACCCGTTCTTCCCTGCAGAAGGTCCACCTTAAAAGGGCGGGTGAGATGGTTAGGAATCCCTCCAACGGTTAAATCAAGATATCTTTGACAAGTTTGCGCTGCTAGGCCCAAAGAGTTCAGCTAAAACCTTGTCTCACAGTGGTGGGCCAGTCAGGGTCTTCAAAATCATGAAAACTGAACAAGAAAGTTATAAAACGTTTGCAGATTCTGCACAGCGAACCTAATACGCTCGGAGTTCCACTAATCGGAAATAAGCGCAAGACCGTGCAGTCGTTTTATTTCTCAATTTCTATAGGGCTTTTTTGAGAAATGTAAGACGAAAGGCTAGCAACGGAATCGTCACTGAAAGCGTGCTCTAGTTCGTTATGCTTGAAGAAAAAAAACTAATTATCAAAAGAACTTTCTCTTACTATGCTTACTCTTAGATAATGGGCATGTTTTCGAACTGCAACCAACATCCAATCTCTGAGTTCCGGTTTTGATGAAAGGATAGATTCCAGACCAAGAACGGAAGCAGAACATTGTTAGCTCAGGCTTTAGCTCAGGTTCTATAGAAGCGCTGAACTAAAAACTAGTGGTTTTGGCTAAATACTGGCACCTTGTTCCATCAATACAACTAGTAATTTTAAGCGGCACAGTACTCCATATTAAACGGCATTGAGCTGCAGTGAAGTGGATTATACAGTATTACCTCGCATAACCAACCTATTTAACAAGCTTCTGAAAAAAGCAGCAAACCAGACAAATATCCTATAGACTCTATAATTAGAGAAATATCCTAACAAGTGCAAAGTAATGTACTTTTTTGGCAAAAAACGCAGCATTGGGAAGGGTTTAGCCGTCGAACGCGTTAATGTGCAGTTTCGGTATAAGATGAGGGTAATTATTTAACGAACTAGTGCTTCTACACGTGCCTTCCATACCTGGGAGGCGCGCCGGCGTTCCAGGCGAGTCCTGCCGGCTGGCATTCGGCCAGACTGCCACCGATGTAGCCCATTCCGGTCGGCAGGAAATTATGAGCAGGTGCGGTCGGAAAGCCGAGATGAGGTGTTCCATAGGCCGCTCCCTTCGTGTTGAAATAGGCCGCGGTCATGTTCGCCACCGACGACATGTTGGCAGCAGCCGCGGACGAAACGGACGGAATGTATGGCATCGACTGAAACTAAAAACTTGAATAGTGTTTGATGTCTTGTATTAGCATCGAGAACAGTGGCTATGAAGTCGAATTCTCAAAAAAAGGCAGTGAAGTAAAATCCATCTGATCCGTCTGTCAGACAGGAAAACTCAACAGACTGTAACCACGTCTAAACTTCTAGCGAATTTTTTCTTGTTTCGATGAACGCTTCACTAATTAAGAGCCGGGTGGCTGCACGTTCTCTAGAAGTAGTGCATCAGAGTCCCACGCAATGGTTTCACATAAAAATCTAGTTACCGTAGCCAGCCGAACAAATTGTTCCCCGTCACAGAACTGATTAGTGACGCGAAATACCCCTTATCTTCATGATCATGGCACTTTTGATTAGATTTTTGGCGTATCGCAAGACGTGTTGTAAACAATTGCTCAATCTGTACCTCAAGGACCTCAAGGTTTCGAGGCACCTTAACCGGTAAACCTACTCGGATGCACTGGTCAGCTTACCAGGCCTAACGGGCCTAAATTTAGTTAGATTCACTCCATATTTTGGTGTCGGAAGTTGAAAAGCTGAGAATTTAGGCAATTTAGTCAGGTACTAGTTGCTCTCCTAGACATAGGTGATTGCTGGTCTCAGGATACCTCGAAGCCTTCGAAGCACCGCACAGGTATGATCTATTCTGATGTTATAGCTACTGGGCCTAACAGGCCTTTAAGATCCTACCTAAATTCAGGACGATCCATTTCAGAAATTGATGGCTTTAACAGACTAGAACATTTAGACCAGCAATCGTCTGTCCTGGTCTGATAAGGAGCTGTCAAGGTCTTTTTGACGTGAACGTTAGGGCCAGTTTTTTTTTGAGATACAGACAAGGACCTACAAATGGTTCGGACAACTGCTCCCTGAACTAACTTATTGTTGTGCTGCCTAACATGACATAGTGACCTGTCGCCTAAGAAAAAATTCCAAGTCATAATTCATTTGTAATGAACAATACATAATTTTGAAATGTATCATTAAACTATGGAAAAAAGTGAAATATTTAGCAGTCATTTGATTTGAGGCAGAGTCAGGCATATGTAGCATATGTACGTAGGTATAAGCAGCTAACAGATGAGACAGTATCCACTTATTGCTACAATTTTTCAAAGGCAAATTAATGAGGATACAGGCAAATAACCGTACTCAGAGCAGTGTAGACCAGCGGATGGCCGCTCCACCGTAGCTGAATCAAAAAAGAAGTCCAAGTGAATTTGCAGCTGAGCACGAGCCAAGAATATCTACAGAACATCCCATTGTGTGTGTGTATCGTTAAGAAACCGGAGACTTGCCGCCAGAAAACCGCCAGCAATAAAAAGCACTAGCAGAGCTGCTGGTCTACCTCTAGCAAACTTGCTGAAGATGTCCTCTTGCAGGTGAAAAAGCCCGGCCGCACTAAGCTCACCCCTAAAAAGTGCTCCGTGGAAGCTGTCGCAGATGTACGGTCGCTTGGAGCAGAAACTCACTGGAACCGAAGGGAAAGAGAAATGTGAGTGGGCAACTAGCACAAACACGGATTTTGAGTAGAAGTGAATGTGCAATGCATGTAATAAAGGGAAATTTCTTGAAAGTACCTAGAAAATGTTCCAGGTCCTTCAATGAGTCGATCCTGGACAACCTATTCATCCGTGACGGTGCATAGTATAAGAAAATGCTTGCAGCTAGCGACAAGTATCACTAACGCAATTTCTAAGTGATGAAAGTCATAGTTTCCGACTTCAGGAGCCATTCGGTTACTCGAACCATTCAGAAGACAGGCTGGTGAAATCTGGAGACCTGTTCCAGATCGTATATTAATGACGGGAGATGATTACTTGCTTTATACAGATGCGAAATTCCTAAATACTAAAATGGGACATCTGTCACAAATGTTGGTTCTAGGACTTCTCTTTTTCGTAAATCTATGAGTTCCGCATCTAATTCAAGATGAGTTCCACAGGCGGTATCATGAAATCAACACAAATCTGTGGCAGTTGGCAGATGAATGACTGGCAAAGAACTCCTAAAGTACCACAATATAAGGATCTCAGACCCTAGAAGCATGTCGATTTGTTTTGGAACAGTAGTTTGTCGGTGATTGCGGACCTCACAGGGAAATAAGTAGGGACATGGGAAATTTCC
Source organism: Ancylostoma caninum (assembly GCA_037903475.1). NCBI lineage: Eukaryota > Metazoa > Nematoda > Chromadorea > Rhabditida > Ancylostomatidae > Ancylostoma > Ancylostoma caninum. The sequence continues at coordinate 744,870 of JBAJFG010000262.1, read as the reverse complement.
GAAAATTTTTGAAAAACCAATCTTCCTAAAGATGTACAACAAGGATCGATGTCATGTGGAGGAAGTGCCATCGAGTAGGTGGCAAAGAAGCTTATGTGGCATAGTCGTTTGCTGATTAAAAAGCCGCCAGTGGCACAATAACATCGATTTTCAGTAGAACCCTGAGAAAGAATAGTAGCTTTGTGTAAAACAAATGACAACTCACAAAATTTCCATTGTTCATGGTCGACGTTGGAATCATTTGATGCAACGACGAGGAGTCGAGCTTTGCCTACAGAAAAGAAGCAATCGGGCAGTAGATAAGCTGATAAACGAGCGTACAAGGCAGGTAGGTATCGATTTTCACAGAAGAACCAAAAAGGAGGAGAACACTTGGCAGCTAAGAGGATGAAAACGTCAGCAGGAATTAGTTGGTGGACACGATTAACGGCGGCTTACCTGGTCGAGACCACCACACCCGGCTGCAGCTTAGCTGTGCCATAGCCGTAAGACAGAGTTTGGCGGCACAGCGACACGCGTGCGAATCGCAGCGGTCGCGGCGGCGACTCCCTACGGCGACTGCTTGTGGCGACGACGGTGGCTGTGGTCTCGACCCGATAAGCCTATCACATCATCCTCAGATTACGATAAACCACGAGCTGGAGAGGCGACGAGCCGGCGGCTGAGCCAGCGTCAATGCGATTTTGCTACGCAATCCGCAGTCGCGACACGCCCCCCGTGTCGCGCGCTCTCCGCGTCGCGCGAGCGCTGCCGGCGCTCTCTCGCCGCCGTCGCTCCGCCCCTCCACCGGCGACCAATCACAGCGCTCGGCACGGCAGCCGCTCGGCGCTCATTGTTTGAGCAGGGAAGCCGGTTGTTTGGTGGCGGTCCGTCGTGGCGTGGCGAGCGCGCGCCAGCCAGGGTTACGGTAGGTGGCCGCGCCGACGAGGACACGCTTCACTGATAGCAACGCACAAATAGACAGTTCGACAATGGAAGTGTGTTGTGTACGCGTAGCAGAGAAGGAGACGGTGAGAAAGAAGAAGAGACGCTGTGACAAGAAGTGCGAAACACACGTACCGTGGGGAAAAACGGAAGCGGAACCAGCGGCGGAGGAAGAGTTAGTTTGTAATGGGGGAATGCCGCGTAGGAAGGTCTTAGAGGCGAATTTCGAATGGCTGCATGGTCTTGGAGCGAAAAAGTTCTCGGAACCTCAGGAAAAGTTGCTTTTCTCTTGGTTTTACCTTCACAAAGGCATTTCTAGCCATAGATGAAGCAGAGAGCGGCAAAATTATCGCAATTTCTTAGAAGCCAACCTAAGTCTCAAAAAAATTGCCCACTTCCAGTGAGACAACTTCCAGTGAGGACGTTCTATACGTCCCCATGCCGAAAGCATAGGCAAATCTGCCCTCTAAATCACAATGAAACCCATACATGCTATAGAAAACAGCGCTTCCAGCAAGAGTTTCGACGAAGCGACGAAGATTCCAACAGAAATCGCCCAGCACTCGCCAGTGCTTTCCAGAATTTCTCGGGAGCCAGGAAATGCAAACAGAAACCCAGCCAAAATCAAAGAAAGGCCCCTACTCCGCCCAGCTAGAACCTCCGAAGAAAACACGGGAAATTTTCCTGAAGACCCCTCCATTGCATCAGTGTATGGGCTCGATTTTCGACAATGACTAACACTCTATGGGGCGAACAAGTGTTGCGCGTTACAAATCCGTAAATAATCCAGATAAACCTATCGACTACGGACGCTTAGAAAAGCAAACAGTGTTACGATGAACAGAAGACGGAATTGCTGCTTACAAGTGACTGACAACTACTGGAGAGCTTCTGATTCTCTTCTGTGAAAACAAATGAAGCCTACTCAAGTGGTATTACTAGTTAACTCACCAGACTAAGATTGTGATTGAGGTTGTTCGTGTGATTACTGTGGCTTCCGGAGCCACTGGATGAAGACATCTTAGGCTGAGTGAAGTAGAGTAGAATTTCCGAAGCTTAACTATATCAGACAAGCTGGTAGTAGCGAAGCGGTCAGTCGTAGAAATGAATAGTGAAAATCAACGGATGGGCTGGCTTATCTCCTCGGCACATGAGGAGATTTGCCGACTGTCAAGCTAATATACTAATGGAAGCGCGTTGCAGTGTGATCATCCTGTGCCCCGTGTATCTGTGTGTGTCGCCTGTGTGCATGATGTGTCGCGATGCCAAGAATAACATCTCGAAGATGCGCAGAACGTTAGAGACACAACTAGAGAGCACTGTGCCGCTGTTCGCGTGATCCTTGTGCAGCGTAAATGGAGGATCATCGGGATATCATCGAAATGACGTAGATGACTGAGATAGGTAGACTATGGAGGATGCTTAGCCGGAGCATATCACACCGTGGAATTTATAGAATTTCAGAAAATGTGGCTGAGCTGTAGTTGTCTGATCCTGAGGCTTCCGTCATTTTTTAACGCGATCATGAGTTGAACCGCTAAAGAAGAAGTTATATCTTGAGATCATCAGATTCTCACCACAAAACTGCGTCACAGTCTTGCGTCACAGCAGAGACAAACATCAAAACTCTGACGCTTTCCTCACTTTCCAGGTGAATTACGGTTCGATGATGAACCAAGGCCATCGAGCAAATCCCAGGATGGATAAAAGACAGTGCTAATGCTTGTTGGTCGCCCGATGCTAAAGTCGACAACGTGAAAAATGGTCTGGTGCTGTGGGCTGTGATGGTAACTGCCCGTATACGTATATGCTACGATAAAAGAAGCTGAACAAAAATGCATGCTCAATTGCCAAATTTTGTCCGAAGGCAACTTTTTGCACATTAGTGATGATTGGTCATACAAACCTGAAGAAACGCTAAGCCTCCGAGGCTATTCTTCAACAGAACTTCCTTATTTCCGCGTGAAGTTCCGTTTTCTTCTGAGGGCCCGCTGGCATTTGAGCGCAGGTTAGCACTGCAGCGCTTTTTGGAACAGTGAGTCTAGTAGTAGGGGGCTCTTAACGCCTAATTGAGTTACTAAAATAGCTATGGAGCAGCTTTTCTCTACAGCACTAGCTAGTTCAACTCCAAAATTTCTCGCCAGCGGTAGGAGTGTCAAAAGGCACTGAAACTAGAAATAACGTGGCAGTTTCCCTCTCTACTGGGGAGCAGCTGGCTGGGAGCAGAAGTTGGCATCCGAGCGCAACATTCACTAATTATTCGCGTTTTTGAACAGAAACTTACAAGGGAAATTGGAAGACAGCAGATAACCGGAACCTGCATTGTAAAGCATTTCTGCAGAAGACTCAAAGAGAGATCAAGCTAACATAGGAGGGCGCAGAGAAGACGGGAAAAACTCAACATGTTCAAGACGTTGGCGGCAGGTGCAAGTTTGCAACATCTATTTCGATAAAAAGCGGATGAGAGTAGAACCGATTAACAAGTTCATAGGCTTAACAGGTTCTTACAGATAATGGACGCGTCACGACGACGCGTCGCGTTTGCAGAGCCGCTCTAAAGCCGACCTGCCTACCATAAAATAGTCAAATCTCTAAATGACTGGATGATTATCACACCAAGCCCCAGTTGACATTTGGGTCGAAGAAAAAAGGGTTGTTGATAACTGCTTGGTTACCACGTACACATCTGTGAACTGTTCAGAGTAAAATATCGATTCTTGACAGTGACCCGCGTCTGCTGCCAGCAAATCGATCTGGACGGAAGTAGCAAGCACCCTGGGTTATCCAACCCTTGGTACGTTACTTATGTTTAGATACTTCGTAGCGTCCCTTACGCATCGGTATTTGTGCGTGCGTGCGGCCGCTGCGACGGCACTATGTGCGTGCTGCGGCGCTCGTTGTTTGTCTTTCGGCTCAACGCACTCCACTGCCCCACCTTTTGGTGACTAGTATAGGTGTGATTAACTTGATAACAATGTGTGGTGGCCCACTGATAAAACGACGCCACGACTAACATTTGGTCAATAAATTGCCGTTTACGAGCCTCCGTGCAAATTTACGAGGTTCCGGCGCTGATCCGCCGCGATGTCGCTGTGGATGCGGACCGAGTAAAAACAAGGATTGCATGGATTCCAGTAGAAAATGTGAAACTGAAATAAATAAGGCATTTACTAAGTAGTTAACTAGGGAGGAGCAGAAGAGGACACAAGGAACACTTATCAAATGCCACCTTATCAGGCCTGCACAGTTGAGCACCAAACATATTCTGATACAATTGAATAAGACTCCAACACAACAGTTAAATTACTTCATCGTTAGTAAGAAACTTCTTTGTCCTGGAAAATATCGAAACTGACAACATGCGCAATTGAATTTCCAGAAGAACGCTTGAGACAGCATCGTAACCCTTTATAAAACTCCCAATTGCAAACGAAGAGCATCTCTAGCCTTAATTAGTTTTTTGGATCACTTGATTAGAAAGATTTAGTTAGCGAGCTGAAGTGATGATGCTTCCAGAAAAATGCAGAGGACTTCCGTGAAAGATGGAAACATCAGTTATCCATATAGCCATGGATCAAACTGTTTGATATCGAGAATGTCCCACGATTTCAGCACTATCGCGCGGGTTTGCAACCAACTCTGAAGACAGCTGCTGGGAAAAAAATCCAGTTCGTACGTAAATTGAAAGGAGTTTTGAGCTAATTTCTTGAAGAGCTGAGTGGATTTGTTGTATTTCAAGAAATTAAATGGTAGGTAAGGAATGATCGATCAGGAAGGCCGGGTATTTAGAAAAGACCACGGGGCTCTTTTCGTCTATCCACTGGAAGGGAAAAAATTCGCAACAGCCACGGGTTGCTCATTTTACCACCCCCCCCCCAAATGTTTGTTATTTATTTCGCTGTCTGTGAAAAATGCATGCTAGAAAAGCGACGGAAGGTCCACATCTCATCTCTGTGTGTCGCCACGATCCAGTATAAACGTCTTTATCGCGCTCCCATACCTAACTGTCAGGCAATACAGTCATTAATTCCAACAAAATATGTCATCCGATACGGGGCTACCATCGAACCTGCCCCGAATCCGGTCCGCAATTAGGCGTCATGCCTTCGCCGAGTGCTCGTGTTGCAATGAGGACGACGAGTTCCCGATTCGGCAATGTGAACCCGATACAGTACAGCAGCTGTTCGGATTAACCGCCGCCTAATCCAGGCGGCCCTCCGTCATACTGCTGCATCAAGGTGAATTCTATGCGGAGGAGGGTCTGACTAACCCTCACCACGAAAGGAGGTGTATGGAAAAAATGCTTATTGATCGGTCGGAGTCACTTATGCCTAGACTTGTGGATAAGTCCCTAAACGGGTGATTAACGTCAATTTCGGTGTTTCTGACACACTCACGGTAAAAGTTGAACAATTCACCGTAAGGATTACCGTTCAGGAAAAGCTCCACCCATAAACCTAGCTTAACTCAAGCTAAGCTACTGCTGATCGAACAAGCTTTGTGAGATCTGCCCGGTTTAGTACTCCTAGCAGCCCAGCAAGACTTACCGAAGCTTTGCTTCGATCCCCTTCTCAAGGTAATCCACTCTTTCAACAGAGTTTCCACCCAAAGCTGAGCATAGACCCAGACTACTTATCCATATTCGCATGAGATTCACGTGTAGCGAACTTCGGGGGAGGAAGTTCCTGCATGTTACAGTGTCATCAGCTCTTGACAACATATTGGGCTACTGTCCAGTCTAGGCTTTGAGCTCCATTAGGAGATTATTTTGTGAGTAACATGGGTGTAGGAAGTCAAGGATCTGCGAGTTCAACAAAATTTCCAGTTGTTGCTACATCGGCAAGAGGGAACAGTCACGGACATTCAAACCTCGATAAAAATAATCTTGCAGAAAAGCCTGCAGAAAACCAAAAAAATGGGTGTTTGAACTTCGAATGTAACCTCAAAACAATAAAAAACATATGTTTCTTGGTTTTCTTCTCAGGATGGACAGAGATTTCTATTTTTATACTTGCAAATTGCGTTCCGGAGGAAGTTTGCAAGTTGGTTTTTAAGGCGGACAACTCGCCCACGAAAATAATTTTGAAAGAGTAATGAATTTGCTAGTTGAAACACTAGATACGATTGGTCGAAAAATTCTGAAGTCGCGCTTGATGGTACTTTGGTAATTTTTCCCACAAGTTCGTTCATATGTGAAGTGGTTGTGGTGAGGCGACAAAAATCGCGCGGTAGTGATGCACCTCCCTCGACAGGCGAGCGAGCGACAGCATGTCGCCCGCCACTTCTTAAAGTTACAGACCAGTGGCTGCATTCATGGACATTTGAAGGTTCTGAGCTTTCCACTTTCACAGTGTGGACGAGTTTTCCCCGCAACATGTGACATATCTTCTTATCTTTACCATTCGTACCTATCATCACTCGGTGGGACAAATTATATCCCATTTTCCCTGGAAAACTCGTCCGCTTGAGATGAAAAGGTACACCATAACTCGTTCGGAAATGTTCATGAATAGCACACCAGAATGTTCGAATGGTGCTCCTCACAGAACACCACATACCACACAGAAGTGTCTATCTATAGATATCTAGTCTAAAAAATAGCCCATATTCCTAGGAAGCCTGGACACCTTCTACGGCAAAAAAAACAAGTCCGATGATGTAGGCTTCCATGCCATTTCCGTCCACATCCGTGAATCATCTTCACCGTCATACACCCAAATCAATGAACCAAAACCGGAAACACCTGACAATCGGTGTGTCTACCTCGTGTGAGGACAATCCGCTTACATGCATATTCGAGCACCATTATTTCACAACATCGCAACTAGAACCTCCTCGGCTACCGTATCCATGTGAACCACGTGAGGGAAACGGTGGCGAATTCAATCATAGAAATTACTAATCCTCAACGAGACATCTGACAAGTGTTGTTATTCAATCGGCATAATATCAAATCATACAAATGCACATATTACGACGAGATTAGGATCCCGTGTGAGTGTCTGAATGTTTTTCAATTTCAACGAGTGCCTTTACAGCCTCGAGAAATATATTTATTTCGACTCTCTAAGACGGATCGAGGCATTTTAGCTGATTGTTTCGGATTCCCATCTGTGCAGACACGAGATGGTTGCCGGGGGAGAAATGCGAGGCGAAGCGACCTCTGTGACGGGCCCACCTGTCGGGAATATCACAGGCAAGAGTGAGGTGCCCTTCGGGATTAGGCCTCCGCTGGCATTTCGGCTCGGCCTTAGCGTTGCCGCTGCCGCGCCAAATCATGTGATTTTGCTGTGGTGCTATAATTAGGACCAACTAACGAAGCTGACACATTCGATTTCCAAGATTTAATTTCAAATAAGTCGAAAATTCGAGTATTCGTTCAAAAGAGCAAGATAGGCTGGATGAGGGACAAGAAGGTCTGCAGGGCTTTTGATTTTTCAATTTCCTTATTCGGTGCTAAGCATAGGAACAACATTCTAGAAGGATCTTCAAAGGAGCGAGGGTGATCACCTGATGGCCAGAGACGCAGGGACGATGTGTATATGTATGTACTTTTGTGACGTACTTTCAAGGCGATATCCCTCAATGTGATATTCTGTGTCCTTCCTGGAGAACGTGACTCCTTAGATAAGAACATTATCCTCTATCCGGATTTGAAAGGTGTGCTCATAAGGCGTCTGCACGATTTTTATCGCTCATTTGACATTCACTTGCTACTCCATAGCTCTCTTAAAACCTTTTGATCCTACATTATGTGCAAAATAGACTGCTGCTGTTCTGATCCCAATTTTTGAATAGCACAAGGAAAAAACATTGTGCACAAAGGAGTCGTTGTGTCACGCACAAAACAGGAGAAGAAAAAACAAAATCTGGTAAAGCCCGTCAATATATTGGCCATGTTAGAAATTGGCTTTGGTCCCAAAAACTGCAACATCCATAGTTCTGAAGTACGCGCGAGCGACACGAGCGTAAGCAATATATTAGGTTGAGGAATTATAAACGTCCGTTTGAGGAGCAAATAAAAATTTTTGTCGGGACAAAGGTTCAATAGCCCATTCCAAGATATACTCTTTTTCTTAATCAATGACTCTTCGGCTTCTTCCACACAGGAAACCAATGCCCTAGTTATAGAGTTCTGCTTGCTGTTAATCAAAATGTTGACCCATCCTAATTTTGGTTCCGTCAAACTTTTTGAAGTTTTTCTCCTCCAAGGAATGATTGGTCCATGGACACAACCAACATTTTGGTAGTGTCAGACCTAGGCTATGAGGCGGTAATTTGAAGGACACCGAAATCCAAATTTTGAAATGCATGCAGTCGAAAAACTGATTGGCATCATGAATTTCGGTTCAATTACCCAAGTTTGAGATATTTTCGTGGAGTCGTTTTCTGCACGGATGTGACCGGGGGCAGAATAAACTTTCTCTGACGGCATTTCATGAAGTTTGGTGCAGGTCTACAGGAGATGTCCCTTATCCAAGGTTGTACAACATGCAGCTGAAAATTCAACACTTCTGATCTGGTCACCTTCAAATTTATTTAAAAATGGAATGATGAAGGAATGTAAGCATTTAGTGTATTAATAGATGCGGAATGGATTGCTCTTCAAAATGAACACACACTCACCTGCAAAAATGCGAATACATTTGAGAAATATAAGCACAAAGTCAGCGGACATTTATAATTCCTCAACCTAATATTATCACGGCGGTTGTAACCAGCTCTTCGAGTAATGCTACATTCGCTACTAATAGTGTGCAAAAAAGTGACGTAGTGCCGCTAGCCTGCAACTGAACGTCGTCGCCAGCGCCATCGATTACTTTGATTATCGATTTTTGACGGAGTAGCGCTAGCGTCGCTGCTGTGCGAGCGATCAATATTCGATAGGTGTCGAAATCGATATTTACTGACAGACAGCAATGCGGTGTGCTATAGTTCACGTGGGTTATAGCAGCAGCCGAAAAGCAATGTTTTGTCGCTTATGCGGGCGACACCTTGTTGCTGAGGTAACAGATGTTGCAAATATTTGCAGTAATATTTGTTTTGGTACACGCAGAATCTTTAGATAAACAGCGGCCTGGTCCACAAATGGAGAAAAGCACAGAACTTGCAGAATATGCGAATGACAGCTCTTAAATTACACTTGAGTAAGGCGCGAGTCCTATGCGTGGGCGACATTTTGTCGCATTGAGTAAAACCATAAACTGTCGTGTAGAAAGTCGCAAGGTGACACTGCACATTGATCGAACGAATAATGAACACTCAGAAGTAGTTATATTAAAAAAATAAATTAGTAGATGAATAAATGAGTTATTAAATAAGTACACAGATAATTAAATAACTAATTTTCCCAGAATATGTGATCACTATCTTTCTTTCTGCCTCTCACTTCCAAGGTAAAAACCAGCCGACTATTTATCGCTATGTAGGAGTTGATGTCGCGCGCGTGTCTATATGGCCAAGTACGCGCGGACGATTAGCGGCTGTCCCTTTTGGTCGTCGATGCGCCGATCGTCAAACACTTGCCAGAGGTAGTACCGCAGCTCGAGAGGCCACTAGTGACGGATTGACAAGTTTGCCGAGGATCAAGCGCGGCTAACAAAGTCAAGCCGCGATAAGGACATCGTGCAGTAAATATTGCTCCCCACTTGGGGACGATATCGATCCCTGTTTCCGGTTTCTGGTTCAATTTTCCGGTCCCGGTTGCTCCCGGTAGCTGAATTGTAATATTAGTTTTCTTAGCGGTTATCAGCGTCGACCTGGGTTGCTAAGGAGGTTACGCAAACACAAGATAAATACCAGAAAACAATCGAGCGAGTGATCCCTTTGTAAGCTTACGGTAACATGCACTTATACCAAAGAAAATAGTAGTAGCAAGGTAGGACAACTAACACAAGACCAAGTTCTGCAAAAAAAACTATAAAGAGGAGGCGCAGAGGAGCAAAGGTGAATTTTTGCTGGAAGATTGGCCAATTAAGTGAAATCTGTCAGTTAGCCTATAAAAAAGTCTTCAAATCATGCTGAAACACGATAAATGTCGTCCAGTGAAGGAAATACACATTGATTACTTCTGGGAGCCGATCAATAGCTGTAGAATGAGTTGAACAGGACCAGGTGTTTGGAAGCTGGGAATCCAAGAGCAAATCCAGAGTGCCTTGCTTGTAGTGGTGGCCAGCCAAAGGAGAGACAAGATGTTTTCAACACTCAGCTTAGCTAATCTTAAGCGAGGACCGCATTTGCGGATAATACCCTTGAAAAATACGACGCAAGAAAATATCAAGGCTCTGACGGAAGATACCGGCAGGTAAGTTAAGTCAATTCCCTAACTACAAACAGTGAGAAACTGAAAAGAACACTTACTGGTGAAAGCTACATATCAGATACTCAAAAACATCGGTCATAGAAATAAATCAATAGAAATAAATTAATTTCTTTATCCATAATAGGCTGGTCATATGGACGTCCAGGATTCGAATGGCAGTTTTCCACCGAAATAAATGTCCAAGCCATTTCGAACTGATTTTTCACTAGTGAATAAACAAAAATAAAAAAAATCAAATCATGCCGCGAAAAAAAAGGAACAGTGAATAGTACAGTTACAGAAATACAGGACTAGTAGAGTTTTCTGCTTTTCAACATACTTCCGCTCCCAATTTTCAAGAAAAAACTGTGCTGGAAGCTCATTTTTTGAGCAGGAAAAGCGCTTGATGTTTGCCAATTTATCGTGTTCAGATAAAAATATTCAGAAAAACAAGGAAATTGATCAAATTACCTCGGCCGATCCGAATGAATCGCCGTCGCCGACCGGGTGGCAGCGAGCACCTTACGGCTCCCATCCGCACCAGTGAAAGAGCCACTACCGCCAGGGCGTCTAAGCCGCTCAACGCTGATGAAGCTCTTCAAAGTGCTTCTAACTCACACCGACATAGCGAGTGAGCGTGCGCGTCGTTGTGCTGTGCTGTGCGGTGCGATTTCGGCAGTTTGCCATTAGGTTCGGCCGGGCTGAGCCGGCTGATCGCCGTCTCATCCCCTCGAGCGGCCCGACGTCGGCGCGGTCCTCCCCAGTCAGTCAGCAGCAGCCCCCAAATTCCACGACGTTCTCGACACTTTCACAAATGTATTTTTCGTTGTTTTCGTGGTTTTTTATGGGTGTTTTCAATTTCTCGCCGAAGAATGAAGTCGTCGCGGACGCCAGCGCATAGCGCCATTAAATGACCGCGCCGATTTCGAGCCAGTTGAACACTGCATTTTATTCCGAAGTCCGCGGGAAATGAAACATTTCCAGCGAATTTAGAACATCTATCAGTTCTTTCTATCTATTGGGCTAGTCCAGCGCAAGTAAGGCTCACTGGGATCCATAATCTACACCCATATCAGTGAAAAAAGATTGCGCTAATGATGTCATGTCTTCTACTGCTCTCAAACACATGCACTACCGCAAGGGGTCCAATAGACTAAACAAGCAGCCAACTGAATAAAGGAAACAACTCTAGTAAACAGTACGAACAGCAGAAACTCCCGGCGGTCCCAACGCTGAATGATTCACCTAGCCGTACGAAGAAAAAACCGGAAAAATTCTCAAACAACCGTCTGACAAGTAGCAGCCCAGTTCACACTAAAAACACCTATAGGAGACTTCAACAATCTGGACCCCTCGGGCACATATCACACCCACACACTGTCGCTCTGATTGTCTGCGCATCCTCATATTCCTCTGATTTCACATGTTCTTATTCTGATCGATACTCGCGCTTTCTGTTCAGACCTGTCCAAACAGGTGACGCGGCACATGCGACCATCCCATATTTACGCTGCAACTCATCCCGCAGAGTTGCAGCAACTTCGCCTTGAAAGTTGCAGCAACTCTCCGTTTAGAGTTGCAGCAACTTCCTCGCGGAGTTGCTGCCATTCGCAACTCCTTCCATGGAGTTGCTGCAACTCTATGTGCCAATTTAGGAAACCCGCCAAATCTTTCCTCGTTCAAAATCAAAGAAAAAATCGTGCTTAGCTTGGCCGGACCACCTGGAACTGCCAAGGAATTTGCACAAGCGCGGCGCGTTGAATTGCTGTCAGGTGATGATGACTTGGGCGCAAATGCGGCATGAAAACCCGCCCGGTGCGTCCTTTGATAGGATTGTTGCCGCATGTCTGGCGTGTGTACCATACTTCTTAAAACGCCCTACACCAGCACACTAACACCAACGCCAGCACCAGCATCACACACACTCATTCAACTCACATACACACACCTAGGTTGACTTCGTTTTTCGTATGCTGTAACAAGTTGCTTGATAGTTATGCACTTTTTTGTTTTTTTTTTTGTTTTTTGACTTGATGTAATTTATATTAAGGCGGAGATTTTCTTCTTGTTCTTGGTGATTTCTTTGAAAGAATGATCCTTTAACAAAATGCAGTAAGAGGGCCCATTTCACGTGCTCTGTATGCTTACTGGTTGCTTTCCGAATGAAAACGGCTGAAAAAAAAGCATTCTTCCCCAGTATGTATACAGTTCCTTTTTCTCTTCCAGTTTTCCTTTCACTTAAGCGACAGGAATAATGTCAGGTGAAGTATTTAGGAGGAATATTATCCATGGAGTAAACTGTTTTTCATCCTTTCACAAGTTTTTGGGCTACCATCTGAGCGCGACAGAAATTTGAAATATTTTTTCTGCGGAATGGAAATTATGTAGTATATGAGTAGAATATTTTATAAAAGTAAATACTAATCGTTAAATTGGTCTAATTGGTAGTTAGTTCCCCAAATCGCCATCAGAAATTATACTCCGTGTGTAACAAACTCGTGATAGGGTAGGTTAATGGAAATGCTCAGCTAATGAGCTAAACGCGCTCTTTAGTGAAAAAGTGACCCAATTCCAACTGAAGCCTGCTGAGGAAGCCAAGCGCGCAACGCCAGCCCTTTGCCTCTATGCGAATGTGGGTAGGAGTAGCCAGGTTTGGCTCGAAAGGTGTCCACAATCACTTTGGACCACTATTGATTACATTCAACGTTGAACTACCCCTAGACGAACAGTGGAAACAATACTTTCTACATGGTAACTGTTCGACAATCGCTCGGCCCTGGCCGGCTCCAGCAGGGTTATCTAAAGGGCACGAATTAGTCACCGTTAAATCCGAATCGATTGTGGAGCTTTAACCAGATCGATTAATTGTCAGCGGTGCCAGTGACTCGCACCTTTTTCGGAATATTTTTGCTGGGAGAGTCCATACAACGAGCGAAATTTTGCCATCAAAGCCTGGACGATCCACCGAATTATGCCAGAACATAAACACAAGAGAATCTGCTAGTGTTCTTGGCCGAAATCAGGGAAATTCAGGTGTTTCCCGAAAAAAAAATCCTCCTTGGATTACTCTAATCGAAACCTGCCATCAAGCAGCCGGTGGTTCACGCATCTTCTGTCATCTTCAATATCTGATCTGTTTGTTCTGCCAATTACTCTAATGGGGTGCTAGTAAGCGATGCGAATCCGAGCGTGCAGTATCCGGTGAACGATCGGTCAACAGCAGTGCTGTACTATTTGTACTACTGAAGCTGAAGCTGAAGTTACTTCAGAAATATCATCCGACCGATATCATCCTGCAGGGCCTGTTCATAAAGAACTTCCTCAAAAACCGCCCGTTGAGAAAAACCGGTCTTTGAGCAACTGAGGGTCCGAGCTCCAAGAAAATCGCTGAGTAAACTCAAAAAAACTGTTGAAACACTAGTTCTCCATGAATCGTAACATTGCTGCCGGTACAAATCGTTATCGCGCCACCTCGTACCGTAATCCGCCCCTATTGACAGCACTGCGCCGATTGCGTCAGCGCTCGCGGATTCACCGCGCCGTGGTTGGGAAGGGGTGTTCACATAACAACGAAGGTGTTTGGATGTCACAATTCGGGAAAATAGGTAGCGCTAATTTCTATGTCTAATAGTCTCCCTGTCCTCTAATTTTTGAACCTGGCCATTATTGGTAAATTGTTGTAAGTGCTTCTGCTCGATCCAGGAAAGGAATAACTGAATAGTGCATTTGAACAAAATTGCAAGACTACAAGTGTTAGAGATTTTGAACATGTGGTCAGGATGTAAGAGATGCTAATCATAAAGCATAAAAAGTCGTCCTGATGCCAACAGCTAAATGTTTGTTCGGATCGGCCAAACTAACACTCTAAATTTTATGTTTACAGGAACTTTTAGTCAAACAAACAAAACAAGGTTTAAATATCCGGTAACAAAAAATTTAACCAAAGAAATAAAAAAAACTTTGCATGTGTATAGATTCCGGCATGCCGCAACGGCGTTTGGACAGAACTTTTCGTAAAATAAAGCTTGAAGGGTAAATTTTGCCAAAATGGACAAGTCCACGTTGCAAGTAGCTATGTATTGCTCTTCCACAATGTCCCCTCAATTTCCCTGAATAGTTGAAAAGAGAGTTATCGAATCATGGGACAGGGGGGCACGGTGAGAGAATCCGTGATCTGATAGGTAAAGAGCATGCGATGCAGTGTAAACCACGTTCACGACCATGTTAGTCCAATTTCTAACAATTTCCGAGGGAAATTGGTAGGAATTGCACTAACATGGTCGTGAAATTTTAGAAGAAAAAAACTGCTGGATATTAATATTATGCATTTATTCCCAATGCTATTACGTTGTTCCCTTTTCTTTAATGTGTACACAATTCCGAATCAAGTGAATAAGCGATTATGGATAAATCGATTTTTTTCCGTTTAACCCGCACCGGAAATCATTTGCTGAATTATAGACATGTACATAAATTATTGAATTTGAGCCATAGACATCTCTTAATATCATCTCTTAATCGGGAAACACCGATAGATTACTAATCCAAGGATTTGAGGATTTGAATGGGTTAACGGTAACCTAATCTTACCGTCTCAGTCGGTAATCTCCGGAATCCAGTAAGCTGTTATTTGATGCATTCTTTCAAACTAATCGTCAAGGCGACAATCAGTGAAAATCATTTTGATCATTTCGCTGTCTGTACATACGTACAAGGGCAACTTCATTAGCGGAGAAGATGGATAATCGCTTTATTCGAGGAAAAACCATAGGGGCCAGATTAGCCCAAACACGCCAATATTGTTGAAAGGCGTTCCACTGGGGTGATTAATAATGCTGGGACCTAATTCTGTAAGCTTAGTCGTCCAAGTGGTGCTCGGCTTGATGTGTTACTGCTTCCAAACTTATACCTTAGCTAAATAGCAAAGCAATTTTACTCCGAAAAATCGCATTCTGAGAGGAAAACGGTCTCTAGAAGCAAATTCTGCACCTTTGTTGTACTCCTTCCATTGATTTCTTTGAAATTTTGCACGAATTTGTGGCAGTACGTAATTGCACAACTTGCTCATCAGTTCTTGCGTCTGTCCTATATGAACTCATCTTGAAGAAATCGCTCGACAAAACCCATCCTTCGTCATATTTCATTATAAAATCACTCCTAACACATGCCTGTTACGTATTTCATCGTTCGGCATTTGTTTGCAGCACGTTTGCTACAGTAATCCGCACGTATGCCGAGAGATACAGGAAGCACGTGGAGGGTGCAGACGGCGCGACAGTAAAGTGTGGAGGACGCTGGGCGTCGTCCCCCTGCTGCTTCGCCGTTTTGTTAACAAACTGCAGGAGTGGGGACTTTCAGTATTGATTGGTTACCTGGATTGGGGAAATTGATCAATATTTGGGAAATCAATAAGTCGGGAGTAATGCAGTGTGTAGTTTAAGTTGTCCCTCTTCATCTTGAGGTTTTCCCAAGGAAAACTTCACCAAAGGGAGTAAAATTCCAACCAAGTGCTTTCCATACGAATTGATTGACAAATAGATCCATGGCACAGTGGACATGGAAAATCCCAGCTTACTTCGCTTCCAATCTCTCTAATGCACATTGGCTTCCTTCCTAGCCCAAGCTCTTATAGTTACCATGTTCTATGGAAAAGCCAAGATTACTGTAGCTGTGTCGGCATCGTACAAATAGTCATTTGTAGCACCTGTCCTGATACTGATCCTGTTGCTCTCATTATAACCCCAGTGACGCCATCCTATCAAGATCCGATCGCTTAAGTGTTCTGCTAATAGCGGATAATTACCATAAATTGCTGCCGCTCGCCTATTAAGAACAACTAGTAATTCTTACCGGTAACTCCTTAAACTCTAGGTTGCTAACTGTCTTAGCTTCGATTGATGCTCAGTTAAAAACTACCTTTCTCTGGAGGCTGCAGGCTTCAGGATTAAATCTTTTCGACAATTAAATGAAATAAAAAGCTACGATAATGCTAAAGGTCAACAAAATTTTCATATAGTTTGGAGGAAGTTAGATCAATATGTATACTTTTTTACGCCTCACGTAAGCTGAGCGTACGTAAGCATGTTTGCCCTTGAAGATTACATGGAGATTGCAAATAACATTACGATTACCCTGCCATACCATGCGAAGCTTTGAAATCCGCGGAACCATTCCTGAGAATTCGCCCCTATTCGCTAGCCAACAAAACAACAGCAATCAATGGCAGCGGCGATCTTCCATCCAACACATTACAAAAGTCATGAGGGTCGCTCGGAAGTTTCCAGAACCATGGAGGTGTCAATAGACGAGCAGGTCGGAATAATGAGGGGCTATCATGAGTGGCGGTATTCAATGCGCGAAATCGAGCGTTCTCCGCCGACGCGGATGCCGCCGCCGCGCCGACGTCGCCGTCGGTGCAGCGACAGCTCGAAAAGGATTTGCATATAATCCTGCGCTGACCTTCCGCTCTCTGCGCTCAGGCGCAGGCAATGCGCCCAATTGACCGTACACCTCGCGCTCTTGACTCACCTTAACCGACCGCGTGATGCATGTGATATGTGGAGATGTGATGCGATGAGGGATGGGCTGGTTAGTAGTGATGCTGGGCCAGGATGCGGTCACTGGAAGGTTGGGTAATCTCATACCTATAGGTATGACTCAGTGATGGATCCGGACCCTGGTGATTTAATGTGATGGGGTAAGGGAGGGACCGGTGACTGTTCAGCACCTATGTCAGAGGCTTTCCAGGATATCTGAATCACGAATTTGGTAAGAATTGGTAGGTAGGGGTTTTCAAAGACTAAGAAACTCGAATCTATCTTGTGCATTTGGGTAGTAGGTACACGTTAATGCATTTACCCAGAGTAAACTCAAAGATGGGCCTGGATCCCGGTTGTTTAGAGAAGTGGTAGGATAAAGGTGTACTGGTTGCTATACAAATAGTGATGCTGGTAATATGGTTACCTATAGGGAAGGCTCTTCGAAGCTATCTGGTTGCGGTTAACTGGCGGGTGGGGGTTGTTAATGATAAAAAATAAGGATAAAATCGAACCTGTCCTGCAAATTTGATTCGCTCACTTTCCTTCTATCATTCTAGGTTTCGACAAATTCGGGCACCCGATTAGAGCAAAATTCTTAAAAATTCTTGCATATCCATAACCCTCCCCGTCTCTCTAACCAGCAAAGACCTGCACTCAAAGCATAACTCCCTTCAGGTGTCAGTGATCGCTTATGATGCTATCAGATCCACTTATCCTTATCATGTCAAAGCCGATTGCACTATCGGCACGGAATAGCGCTTAGAGTAATGAACAAGCACAAGTACAGATATCCATGTTCTTGAGACTTACACCAAGTCATGCTCAGGGACTTCTCATGAAAGGAGTACAATACGAATAAGGTCATTAAAAATCCACTTTTCAGGGTGGGTAAGGCTGCAAAAATATACAGCTCGATTAGAGTTCCATCACATTTTCTCATTGATTACGCTTTGCACTTTGGTTTTCTTTATGACACCAACTCTTCTGTCTCGTCAAGTGAATAAATAAATAAATAAATAAATAAATAAATAAATAAATAAATAAATAAATAAATAAATAAATAAATAAATAAATAAACATAGTCTGGTCTAGGGCCCTACATACTCAAGTAAAAGCAGATCATTAAGGGAAAGTACCTTATAGTTTCTCCATTAAACTTTTAACGAAGGAAGCGAAACTGAGCAGGATGTACTTCAAATTCTTCAAGATTTCCTTAGCAGTGCCTCATCCATGAGGACAATTTTCATATCAACTACGCACTCACGGAAGTATGAGATCGGTGTGTAAATTTAGAGAGAACATAGTCTAGCGCGTAATGTTTACGTCTTGCCTCCGTCACTGCCAACTTATAGCAGATTTCCTTATATATCCCTTCGTTGATCCGGATAACATGAGTAGCTTTATTTCAAATGTGATAGGGCCGGGAGAAAAGTGTTCTTCGAAGAAAGACGATTTTATAGGGTAAAAAAGAAACCTGCGAGCAAAATAGGTAGGCTTTTTTTGATGGGCAAAGTCATGCCGCAGCTCGAAAAGAAGTGTGAAAAAACTGGGAAAAACATCCTTCTCCAGATGGACATGTCCAAAAAAACATATCCTGTCCCAAATTGACATCCGAGCCCAAAATTTGGAGCACGAAAACTACTGAACAATAGGAAAAGTCAGCAAATGTCAACGCCAATGTCACTCGCGAGCCTCAAGTTCAGCACAGCCTTGTCCCGGACGTTTAGTGGTGTTCCAGTTTACAATGATTTAATTTCTCCTGACATGTAGTGCAAAAAATGTCCTCAACTGGTAAGTCCGTACCTCAACTATCAACAGCAGGTGTCGTAAATCACAGTGGGTGGCCGGCGCTGACGACTATCGAATCGACTTGTGGAATGTTGAAGCGTTGGTGTGACATTCTAAGAGGGTTGACCAGTGGTGAAAGGAAGGGGGACTAGGATGTAATGGTTATGGAACCAAATAAGCTTTGTAAGTTGTTTTTATTTTCCAATTCTAAAACAAATTTACCTCTTCGAACTCCTAAGAAACTTTCTGCTGTTTCATTTTATATTATACATGACTATTACTATTGTTATAAGGGTTATTTATGATCTGCCATGGTAAAACAGTGTCTTCTAACTCAAATACGTAGGCCTTCTCATAATTTTGGGTTACATGTCCACGTTACATACGTATCCAGAGAAAATCGTATTAGATCTCTTTAGCTCTCGTGCAATAATCTGAGCCAGTAAATCCCAAAGTAATCTCCTTTCTCCACATCCCAGCTACAGTGTTTGATCCAAACGAGGCCAGTGCCTAAACTTTGAATCTCATTGGATGAGTCAATGGATCATAACGCGTGATGACAATAAATATTGAACTAAAAAGGTTTTCCTCTGAACAATTGTTTTTTTTGTTTTTAAAATGATCAGATTTACTAACATGTTTTCAATAAATTTTCTTCTAACACGGAGCTTACTAGGTTTTTTTCTGAGCAAACAATGAAGAGCAGACGTGAGAATGAAAGAGGGCAGGACAACTGCAAGTAGAGGAAGGATGAGAGGATTACCTAAGAGGTAGAAAGGTCTCCTATTTTGTTAATGTTCAGTTGTTGTAGCAGATCTTCTAACTTGCGAACTACTACCTTAAGTTTTACAATACCTCCCGTAACTTTTGCGAAAAAAAAACGGGTGGCGACGGATTAATCGTTAACAAATCGTCGCAGTACTGCAACTCCTTTCAAAATGAAGCTTTTCTAAATCTGAACACGGTTTCGAAGTCGGAAGGGAAATCCAATGATCGTATTCAGAAGCCTCATTCCTCAAATATTTTCTCGGTTTTTAACTTTTTTTTCAGATTCTGACCTGATTGCCAAAACTTCGTGTGTTATTTTTTTCGCAATAGTTACCTGCGGTATTGTATTTGGTGTGCAAACATAAGGAAGGGAACAAGTTTTGCGCACAATGCATAATAAAAATTCTGGATTCCAAACATAGTACTTCTTTTGGAACGTCGGAAGTGCGCATTCTTGAACCGCATATAGCCTTTTAAATCGGAAATCGTCTCTTCACTTATTATGCTTTCAACGGTATTTCTGTTCATCAGCTACACATTATCTTTAGTGGTCACATGTTCAGTTCAATCAACTAAGTGTTGGCGCGCCTTGGAGCGTTTTAAATGAATAAATAAAAGTCTTAGTTCAGTGCAAACGTGATCTTAGTCTGGCCACATTCTTTCATCCCAAAAAAGCATGTTTGGTTGGCACTAGATCCGTTCTTTGTCTTGTTTACCTTCAAGTCGAAAGAAATCCATTAATGGATTGAAGCATCGCAGCCATCAGCTGATTAATGTGGATTTTTTCCAGGAATGCTCAAAATATACTAGTATTATTAGATTAGCAACGTTCTCGTACGTATAAAAACGTAACGCTGATCCTAAGATTTTGCACGGATGTTAAAGCACATGTGTACTTCCTATCTATAGGGTAGCTATCCAGCGCTTCTATTAACCAGTGAAAGCAAAATAATCCTCTGCAGCTGATTTAATGATGGCTAATACACCAGAATTTATCCCAAGAGGGCACATGTTTTCAAGCATCGGGCTAAATCCGCGTTCCCTGCACCTCATCTAACCGTTAGGGAATAAAAAAGGGTACAATGGCCCAACTTCCGGAGAGCCATTTTCACCTCCATAAATCTCCATACACCAAGTGCACCAATTAATTAGCATAGCGGCTCTAACGATTTGCCGCCTGTGGCTGCGCCCATTGGAATAATTAGAATGTCGTACTTAGTGAAAAACGCGCTCCAGTCAATAGGGCAGCGCGCATCGGTCGTGGTGCTTCGCTTCCATATTGCTTCTACTAGTCATCATCATCAGGCAGGCAGCCCAGGCAGTCAGCTGGCTTTCCTTATGCAAATGTTTGGCCGGGAGCCATTTGTCGCGTGGGAAAATTGGCCATCTTCACGACGCCCGGCCGTCCACGGCTACTGTAATGCAATCGATCTCCCGGCAGCCTGCAGCAAATATGCATGAAAGTCACGATTCGACCGGGGAGGGAGCGTCTGGAATTGTCGCGGAGCGAAAAATCAGTGACAGATCGTCCTTTTTCGCCACGTGATTACGGTAGAAATAGGATTTTAGCTGACTGTAGTTGATATCGTAATCCGACTATGACCTAATGAAGCCAATCAGGTGACCGTCTGCTGAACGTGCAGAATTTTACATACGTTTCATTGAAATAACGAATAAAAATCCACATTTCAATGAAACCGATTGCTTTCAAAGCACAGGAAATTTTTCTCTAGAAAGCACGAAGTTCCTAGGTTCCCTATCGGGACATCTTACCGCGTGCTGAGGGATGAACATCGGAAAATTATCTTCAAAGTCACCATCAAACTAGCACCCCAAAAACAACTTCTCGACAGGCATTTGGCGAACAAGTTTCTGATCCCATCTAAAAAAAGCTCCCCCAAAAGCTCGTCAACAACTTGTTTTCACAATTCCTTGCCGACAAGTTGTCGTCCACATGATCTTGTCGACAACTTGACTTCGCCCCTTCTTCACTGACAATTTGTCATCTCTATGAGAGTATGCCCGAAGTAAGAATTGTTGAGAATGCCGTAACTGTCCTTCAGTTGGTAACAAGCTCTTCTCTAAAACTGTACCATGGTAAACATTGCTCTGGTGCCCCAATGGTTGCATCGTATGTTAGAACAAGTTCAGCTGGAAGGTTTCCGACAACTTGTTTGCACGAAAGCTTGCTGACAAGTTGTTTTTGGAAAAGCTGGTCGACGACTTGCGTTCTCTTCCCCTTGTCGACAACTTGGTTTTGGTGGCATAATGACTTCAAGATTGTCGAGCACGATTTGCTAGTTGAAAGATTGTTTGCAAGTTGTTGTTGGGCAAAGGTGGGCCGACAACTTGTTTTGAAGTTTTAAGAAGTTTCTTCATATGAACAGTTTGACTGCTTCAAGTCAACCGACAGTTTTATCGATCCCATAATAACAACTTCTGGATGAGTTCAGTGGAACATTTGAGCACTTGCTTGCTTAAATCCTGGATTCCTCCAAATTCCTCCGCTGTTGGGATGAGTTCTAGCCAAACATCTCGTGAATCACATATTTTCAAAAAGAACGGCAGGATTTGCTTACGTTTCTGGCGACGTAAGGATGAGTCTAGTCGTCCGGCTGAATCTCGATTAACTTCCGCTTATTCGCCTGCATCATTCCTCAGACTTCCCTTAGGATTTTATGCGAAAATTGGCGGTATGAAGTCACCAAATAGTCTATAAATTTGGGAGGATAAATGCATACGTACTGCTGGCATATCAGACTAGGATAAACAGAGTCTGGACACCCTTCAAATTTTCCCCATTATCGAGCTTGTGGGGCTCATACTTGCTCCCGAGGGTTTTCGGAGTTTTCTGCCGTGAGAAAAATTTGCTGACTGGCTCCTTTGCTGTTGATTCTTGCTCCTACAAGAACCAAACCATCTCACCATACTGCTGGTAGTTGGTAGGGTTTTCTTCTAGAGGAAGGTACAATACCCTTGGAAATTAATGCATGTTCGGAATGAATTTTTCGTCCTTTTTTCAAATTCTGAAGTGGGACGGCCGCAGTCTTCCGAACTCTACGTACGCCTACGTACAAACTGATGCAGTAATGTTTGCAAAAAAGCACTTATCTGACCGCATTCTATGGATAATTGTTTGGGATAACACAAGCTCATTCTGGGAAAAAATTACTTGAAAAGATCTTTTCTGTGGATCTTTTCACCCATGCCATATCATCGGCACGGAATTTAGAGGGTGAGGCAAGAATTCAAGATTTCAACTTTTTCACTTTTTTCGAAATTGAATATTCGAATAGCGAGCATGTCTAGTATACTTTTTGGTCAGCACATTAGCATCTAGCCTCCTCGCTGAAATCAGAGGCAAAAAACCATAGTTGAAATAAGCCTAGAAATCCATAGCTCAACCATACTAGTTAGCTGTGCTATCGATCAGCTAGTTGCATCACTTGCTGGCCTGTACTCGTCACTATGTTATTATGTGTGCAGGGTGCAAAAGTCTTACACCCAAAGGTGACGTAATTTTGCGGAATCTCTACTCTAAATGAATGCCCTTGATAAGCCAAGATCACCAAGTAGTGACGCGAAATTCTCTAAGCCAGGGTGCGATTGCTGGAAAATCCTTGAATCCTCTATTAACACAGATTTACGCAGATTCTCAGACATCACTCACCACTACTTTCCATCTTCACTTTCTCTACGCATACGAGATAAAAAGCGCAGGGCTGTCGTCACATATTTTCGAACAGCGCATGTCAGGAAACAGACGTTTATAATCCGGAAATAGCTACGGTCCGTTGGTTATGCAACGAGGGCCAGGTGAAGGAAGTGCGCAGGCCGTACGCACCCGCTACGCTTACGTCATCGCAATTTACATACATCCAGCGTATGATACGCGATATGTTCAAACACACTGTGGGATGAGGTCATATGGGGCGATAAGTAATTGGATTTAAGACTTTGGTATCGGAGAGGAGGATCAAGGGGTGGTGTTGAATGACCCCGCTTCATTATTAGAAGTTTCAAATGCCCCTAACTTGAACCAAATTGACACCATGGCTTTGCTTTGAAGAAGTTTTCTCCTTGAATGATGCTCAGGTGACGACTAGAGAATCAAGGAGGAGATGTCAAACCTGATTGATAGCCGGCCCATCCAGGTCAAAAATACAAAAATTTCGCCGAGTTAAAATCAAAATAAAGTCAGTGCTTATATACTTTGGACACAACTTATATAAAAGCTAATATGCAAGGTACAATATAGCCCGTAGGTAGTAAAATAGGAAATATATGATGTATGATAAAGTGCAGGTTATATGAGAAAAAAAATCCTGTAAGGAACTTTTTGTTTTTCCACGTAGAAGAGAGCCTCTAATCGAGGTCCAATTAACAACCCTTTGTGATAAAAAAGCAGAATTCTTCTTTTTGTTCTCTCTTCAGTCTTATTTTTTCCTCTTTCACAATTTTGAAAGCCGTGGCTTTTGAGATGCTGTTCACAGACGATGTTTCGCTACTAAAATAGATGTATGTCTGTTAATCTGTTAATAATCGTCAGAATCACTTTTGCCCATGGATATATGTTATCCTAAGCTGGAAGAAAACGTCTTGTGTATCTTAGTTATTCGCGGCCAGTTCGGAACTGATAAAGATTTGATCACTTCTAGAAGCCGTACAACACTGGGCCCACAACTAAAAAATGTACTGTATTATATCGATCGTTTTTAGTCGATACATCGCTGCTTTATACGAATATTTAGGGTAAAAAGGTTCTGGTTGCCAATTATCCACGCTGGAATCTACTAAATTTCCATTGGAACTCTGAGGTATTTCAGAAGTAAGAAGCAGAACACCTTCTCCCAGGCCACACAGACCATTGCAAATTTATGAAGTGCCCATTAGCCTCCGAAAGCCGGCTATTGTTCTGGGCAGTGCACTTCAGTGAACAGGGAATAACAGTTCAGAGTCAATTAGGAGCACCTGGACCCAAGCGAACATCCTGATGGGCATCAGTTTCCATTCTCAGATTTTTTTTTTGTTGCTAAGATTGCCAAATTCAAGGGCTTCGAGAAGCTGAGAGCATAGCCAATATTATCACAGCATTTTCAACACCGTTTTTTTTTTGTACATCAATCGAAATTTTGCTATGGTAATCTCAGGATGGAGAAGTACAGAAACTGAACGAATATAGGTTTCTAGACGTTTTTGTATTTCATTTATACAGCAAGTACAAAAGGCAAAAGCACATCAGAATAATGGCTGAACCGTAATCATAGGTACGACATTTTCAGTTTTTTTTTTCAATCAGTATCAAAATGCTTGTATTACCTTCGTTCCAAAGTCGTATCATCAGATCAGCTCATCCATATACGTATTTAGCCGTGGGAGGAAAAACACTGGGTATATTATGCATTCCCACCACTCTTTACCCACTTTGCTATCCTACCTAATTTATCCATTCACATGATTGTTTTTGACGCTAAAGCTGTCCATTCAGGAAAGATAACATGAACTGAGGAGTGAGCAAATAATCAATCGTGGAAAACCGAATATTTACCGGAAAAGAATAGCCTGCAGAAAATACAGGGGAATATCCTAAAATCTGTAGAGTTTTCAACAGATAGCCGAATAACTAACCACATCCATTTAACTATCATGGGGCGTTTATCCATCTGGATAAATTAAACTCTCTACTTTGAGTATGGAACTTTGAGTACGGCATTTCCTACATTCCATACTCAAAGTAGAGACATTATGATGTTTCCGCTGGAACTGGAAACTATGATGCTTCCGTTGGAATCGCTAAGTAACCCGAACGTTCTCAAATTGACGCGCAATTGCGTACACTTTGCGAAGTCCTCATCGTCCGTAAAAACGCACCATCAAGTTCTGCGCGTACGACACCAATTAAGGGATTTCCATACATTTACAACTGGTGTCCCCACTTCCCAGCGTGCACCTATTAACTGTCGTCATCATCGATCATGGACTTCACGAGTTGTAAACACTGTACAGCACAGTATATTGACGTCGGATTACAGTGATTAATGACTGTAACCGCAGTGCGCGAAGTCACATTTTATGAGTTTTCGCGCGTGCGCGCACGCGTGCCACTGCGACGGTGGTGGCTCTTGACTCAGGGACTGTTCTTTGGGAGGACAAAGGGTTGAAGATCATAGGAGCGTGGGCATGGCCTGAAGGAGATTAAAGGGCGATTATCGGGGATAAGCAAAAGCATGGCTCTGGCCTTTCTCCAGCTTGTTTTGGGCATTCTGACCACAATATCGCTGTTTTATCTGTTCCACTTGTTCTTGGATTGTATTTTTATACTATTGTGGAAGAATGATTTTCTCACTACTGTTAGAGAGAACCGTCTTCATTCCACTGAACCAAGGTAGCCTAACAAACATCAATTTTCTAATATTAACGATGAATTTCTCATAGTTTCCGGAAAACAACAGGATTCAATCAGTTCCAACCGTCTATCAGAGAAAAAAATTCAGAAAAACAAACCAAGAAGAAGTAATTCGTGGAAAAAATCAAAATGTCACACAGGGCAGGAAATCTGCTTTTCTGATTTATGTGGGGACTGATGGAAAAAAAACGCGAATTGATTGGAACTATTCATTCATAAAATCTTCTCCTATAACGTACAAGGCACTTTTTGAAACTGATCTTATATGTATATATATATATATTTATTTGTTTATTTATTTATTACATGAGTTAAATCCTCATGTGAAGGGGGTAAAGTCGTTCTTTTCGAGAATTATGTACCTGACGAAGAATTAACTGCAAAAAAGGGTGCTTGCATAATCCTATGTTGTTTAACCGTTTACTTTTCGAACGATTGCCTTCCCGAAATTTGAATTTTGAATTTTTGAAACACTCTTCATGTTTTCACAACGTTTTTCCACTAATTCCGCGTTAATTGGCAACTGACATGGTCAGTTCAGAGGGATTTTACCCAAAGTGGAATAAACGAGCGACCCTAAAATGATGTGATTCCTTGAGAATAAGAGCTGAGGTCCAGTTCAAAATAAAATTTGTGGGTAGCAATTTCGCATGTCAACGTATGACAAAGGTTAAGGGAAAAACTGCGTAACTTGCTAATGTCATCAGCGAGGACCTCTTGTGTGCTGGGCTAATACTAGTATACCTACTGTGAATCCGGTCACTCTTTTTGGGCGGATTTTAAGAAATCATCCGTTAGGTCCCGGAATCGAGATCTGATGGGTCCACATTTGCAGCAAATTCTAAATAAAATAAGCATTGTTCGCTGAAACGAAGGAAGTAGTTATATTGGTGAACTTTTCCAATTTGAGGATTCTGAGGTTTGAAAGATCGACAGCAGCAGAACTATGACTTCTGGATTCGATTTAGGGTTCCAATATTAGCAAAAGTCAAGGCGACGCCACGGCCTTCCACATTGCAACGCATGTTCAAAAACAACCTGACACCGAATCGGAAGCGATTTGTCCTCCCTGACCAAAACGTATAATTAACTGGTGTTGATTAGGAAGATAATGCTGGTGACATGCATGTTAGATGATTTCGATCTAGTGTTGCGTAATGTGAACAGCTGAGATTACCGTATTTGCTCATCTAAGTCACACTCGGCCAAATAGTAATTAGCACTTTCTGAGGGGTCCTTGGCAGTTTGGGCAGATGAGCAATCGTTTCATTTGAATTCTAGGTAGCCGCATAGCCAACATCATTTCAGAGCTATGGAAGATAGAGGAAGTTTTTATCCCTTCAGTCCACTTTTTCTTTTACTTTGTGTTCAAAATTTTCCACCAACTTTCTATCTTTTGCTTCTGGATTTTTTCTTCTACTGAGCCCTCCGTCCATACAACCTCCTGGGGGTTTTAGATACTTCTATGTATTTTTTTCTGGAAATTCCAGAAGTGATATTTTCCAGAGGTGGTGGCACAAAAATCCACTTCCATCACCACCCTTTCCTATCTTTCTTCCGCCCGTTTCCTCCATACAGTGAATGTCTTCGGATCTTGTGCATAAGCGTACTTGATACTACTTTTCATATTGACTTAATTTTTATTGCATTCTGAAATCCACCAAGTATTTTCCATCACATAGCACAGACATTTCTTGCCGTCCTGCGCGTCTAAATTAAAGAGATGTCCATCTAAATTGTTAACAATTAAGTCCATTTTCAGAAATGCGCTACCGTACCCCACGAACGAGGTCGTCGCAATCGTTGCAGGATGGGCAATCAAGGGATCGTCTACCGTATAAGCCTTCGGAATTGCCTTGTTGTCGTTTAAAATGTTCTGTTGCACACTTGCCAATGTAAACACAGTCAACACTTTAGCAATATGTGAGGGCGGTTGTTGCAAAGGGCACCTGAGCAAATAGAGAATCCAACATCATTACCGCAGGATCTTAAAAGATGATATGATTTTTCCAGAGAAAAAGTCACTTTGTCGTAGTTTGCACGGATCAAGGGATAGATTTTGGAATAGTTAAGAGCCCACGCCTAGCTGAGTGTGTCAAAGAAATCTCTGGGATCATAATTTCTTAATTTGACTGAAACTATCAGTCTCCATCGAAACTCAGACTCCGATAAATCCAGTCACATTAAGTGATTTTAATATGGTGGTGGTGAAAATTGTGAGGGGGGGGGGGGGCGGGGGGAGGTGTCATGTAATACATAGTACTTACTTTTTTCGTTTCACACTAATTGGACTCAACACATCTTTAAAAAATGGTATATTTTTCGAGTTTAGTAGAATGGTCAGCCTTAAATCGATAGATATCAGAGTAGTTGTCGCTGGCTACGATGACTTATACTATACCATGCTCTACGCGGAGTATGGCGGTGGCCTAAGTCTGTTTCGACAATTCAGCTCCACCAGTATTGGGGAGAACTAGAAAATAAATCATGTAATTGCTCTTGAATCCGTGGTAACCGCTCCAAATACGCATCGATATACAAAACATTGCATTTGGTTGGTGCGAAACAAATTGCGCGTTTTTGTAATGACTTTATTTCTTTCCACACCTTGAATGAACGGTAATCTCAACGGACAATGTAATTCCTTTGAATAGCAGCGACCATTGCTTACTGTATTAAGAGGTCCCTGACGACCTGGGCAAAGAACTCGGAAGACTGAGAAGCGAGAAACAATAGAAGACTCCGTTCCCAGATCGTCATGTTCTCCAGTTTTTTTCTCCTGTGAGATGAAAGGTTCAGGAACAGGGAGAAGTGCCAAAATTACGACAGTCTTTCTGGAGGACGTGATGACTATTCGGCTGCTTCCCACAAAAATCATCAAAATTTGACTTATATCGTTCTCGGAAGCAAATTTTAATCTAAATCGTGTCAGGCATTTCATGACTCGTAACTCCACCCGAAATCTCTCATAGATATAGCACAAAAGAACATGCTCTGCTCTACACGCATTATATGTAACCATGTCAAGATTGAAAACTTTTTCACACTTTACAAATCATCTACCAGGGGATCTGCATTTAAATTAAACTTGCCATTAGCCAAGACAGCGGTAAGATCAACTTTCTTTGTGCACAGAGCTGGGTCGCAGTTCCGAAAGTTGAGCAAATCTTCTACGGTTTCCAGACTCTCCTCAATTTCAAAACTAGCTGACAGATTGTGAAGTCCTGATTCCAGTTGTTTTAAGTTTCATTCCTGTTTTAGTTGTTTTATTTCATTTCTATCCTATTATTATACTAATATCCTTTTATTACGGTTGTTTCAAAGGATCTGTTTCACATGTTCCTTTCTTTGTTTTATATTCACATGTGTACACACATGTAATAAATACTTATATCTACTACGTCCAAATAAAAATGTGTTGTTTCGAGAAATAGTGTGCTATTCCTCGTGCACCAATCGCATATTATTCCAAATCCATCCCCACAGCATACATATGATGAGCTCAAACCACACAACCAATTAAACCAATTCTTAAAATAGCATAAACCATATCTAAAGAACCAAATATATACTTCCTTTTTCCCAGTTAAATATAAAGTAGACTGACTAATAATACCAAAAACATTTGGAACTAATTGTATTTGTGGCTAGGTTCGTTTCAGCGCTGTCACGGTAGCTGTTGAAGTCCGTATAACAGTATTGTCGTACTGGAGCCGTATACCTTAGCAGAGGAGACAGGTATAGCAGTGACACTCTTACAGTGGAACAGTAGTGGCAAAACTTATTATTTCATGATTCATTCGTCCATATTCAATACTTCGGTTTGGCGGTGCAATCCTTTTTTATATGAAACCTCGCTGTTATTGTAATTGTTACATTGTCTACTTATAAACTTTTGTACACATGCTGTTTCAAACAGTCTATCTACTACTGGGGATGGTCCTTATCTGGCTCTGTTACTGTCTGCATTCTCTCATCGTCTGGTCATCTATGACCTGACAATATTACTTGTCAATAGTTGCATCGCAATGATACACATAAGATAATCTCGTCAAACATACAACGGCGAACGGTCACGCGTTGCTGCAACTCGGCAGACAAACCGCGGACCGCAGCGCGGACACGGAACGGCCGCGGTCATTCGAAAACGGGGGAGCCTACAGTAATTCAGTGAATTTTCGTCAGATCTGTGGCCCGGTCAGGACTTCACTCGTGTACTACAAAAAAAGGCTACAGTCCAAACAATTTCACTGAATAACTGATAACTCGCAACCATTCTAGGTCTTCTGTCCGTGAGGAGATAAATAATTGATTATCATTAATAAATAGTGAACCCCCCAACTACCCCGGAAACTGAAGCGTTAATGTAGCAGACAGTTGGACAATGTCAGTCCCCTGGTCATGAAACCCTTCTCAAGCACGAAGCCCCGTAGGACTCGCATGCGACGTCATTTCGAGATAAGATGTGCTTTGCCAGAATTATCCTTGTACTACGAACGGATCTGATACCCGAAGATCCCAAGGAGCTAAGCTCTCAGTTGTGATGGTGTGTGCTTCTAGTGCATTAGAAGTCCTGGCCGGATTGCGGAATTAGCTAAGACGAGCTAGGATCTGCAAAACTTGTAAAGATGTGCGAAACTACCGGCCCACTACTTCACATAGTATGTATTTTCAAAGCGAGGACCAAGTTATGAAAAGAAAGAAAGGCTCAAGACCGAAAGGAGTGAGAGAATTTTTTGTTCTAGGAACCTTTCCATTTTTTGTAATTTTGGTTTAAATCAGATTTGTTCATTCTTTAAGTGAACAACATCTGGAAGTAGCAGCTGTTATATACAAATCGGTTTCAAGCTCACACTTACCTAGGAATTCTACCACTTTCGTCTTTTTTTCCTTCTATTCCGTTATTAGTGTTCAGTCAACGTCTTTTCTAACCATACTGAGGAGCGCTAGTACACTACTGAGCGGTAATTCCTACTTTTTGAATTTAAAAAGCCTGAGTTTTCGAGCATTTTTAGTTATGATATTAGCGTATTGATCGCTTTTTCAGCCACTAAACCCATATGAGGAGAATACCAATGTTGATGTTGAAGTTGTGTACTTATACCCTACCCGCATCCGAAAACTATATCATGAAACGACTCATGCTCATGTCACCCAGAGGTGATGTTCATTATTGAGCTTGCCCGTTGTATACATATGTAGTCATGTAAGCCTCCAAAGATCACTCGAAAAGTTCTTCCAGACCATTAGGTGAAGTACGAGGTAATCTATATCTGTCTATAACAGACAGAAGAACTAACCCAGAGTAAAACTAGTGAGGCCACATGCATCATTGCGTTTACCCAGGGTGGGCGTGTTAACACCACAAGTTTACCCATCCTTAACAAGGCTACCAACACGCTTATCTTGGACAGTTTAGATTGTACATCTCTGCTTTATCTATAATATATTGAAAGTGCGGATCCACCGACTACTGCCGAAACCTTCTGAAAAGGTCACTCCATTGCGCAACACTTTTCTTCTGCGGTGCGTCGACCGCGGAATGTGCGACCGTCGCGCGGCGCCACGGCTTCTGTTTGCAGTAAAGAGGTCACTCAAACAGAGGATTAGCCTCGAGGTGTGAGCCGAGCACACGTGAGAAGACCCAGTTACGCGCAAGATGCGCAGCAGTATCGTTATTTACAGTACGTTCCCTGATACGGTCTCGATATCGAGCAAGGGATCTGCTCGTGAGACCATCTGAATCATACGGACTTGCGTCAATTGGATGACGTAGATACGTTTTCAGACATCAGATTAGCCCTAGCGCTAAATCTTTGCCTGACATTTTGCTAATAAGCGCTTCAGGACAGACTTCTGCAGATGATCATAAACTAGGTGATGTACTATCATAGAATGTTCTGGAAGAGAGTATTTGTTCAGAGGTACAGCCAATAGCTGGATATTCTTACAAGAATACCTGTTTAAAATGAATGATATAAATACTTATTGCACGACCTACAGTAACATGTCTTATTACTGTACCATTGACCAATCTCATACTACCATGGTCCATTAGCCGCAATGCGTCAGCTGACCTGTGATTAGGCGTGAACCGCTGCTTCTAAGACGGTAATAGTCGGGTGGTGAGATGAAGATGAGGATGGAACGGGGGTCAAACGTATACCAAGGTTGTTAGACCAGGGCCCATTGCAGTAATTAAAAGGGTGATTGGAAAATTTTAAGCTATGAAGGATCTGTTTTATAACATTTCAGTTCTAAAATATATGTTTATCCTGTACCTCTAGGAGAACCCCTGTACCTCTTCATAATGGTTCGCAACAATTCACTTCGAAAACATTAGCTGTGTAGGTCTGCAAGGAACTACAATAAGAATTAGGACCGAGCAACACTGATCAATTTGAATTTTATGGCTCAGAAGTTTGCAAGAAATTTTGAACATTCGGAAAAGAAAGAGCTTTATAGCATCCCCTCTCCCTCTTTCTAGATTTGATTGCTCTTTTTTTTTTCTTATGTTTGATTTTTCGCCTTACTTTCGAACCAAATTTTCGATTTTGAGCATACCTAGTGCGTTTATTTGCTTCAAGATCTACTAGGAATAGTCGAGATTTGAGAATGTGATCTTTCCCTGCCAAACATTTCTACCACAATTCCCTCATTATCACAAGAAAAGCGAGAATGCGCGACAGCGAGCGGACATCAGCGACTTCCAGTTAAACTACTGAAAACCTTACATGTACGATTAAACTGAACCAAAGGAACTGCTCAGATTGTAGTGGAAAACTTTGTAAACACCCATACACTCCATCACGCAATAGAAAGTACCAAGTCTAGAGAGTAGGTGAGGCCGTGCTGCACTCTATAATTCATTCCTTTAAAAATCCAATTCATGGCGAGGATTGCCGCGGATCGGAATTAATCCTGACTTGCTCACAGATTTCGGTAACACTATTTTATCCACTAAATACATGAAATCCCATGCTATTCTAGTCTTAAACATGACCAATTGTCCAACAGCTCTAGGATGATTTGCAAGTTCAGACAACATATAACGCACACGCGACAAGGTGCTGAAAGCAGTTTTCAGAAGGCGTCAGGCTGCATGTTTTCTGAGGTGAATGTCCTAGAAATCCTTACATTCATAGAGTTCTTCTTCTTTACCAAAAAAAAAATGAAGCTTATGCTAAAGCTATTCTTAATCCTAGTTGAGGTACACATAGAGTAGTAGGTACACGTTCAAGAGTGCTCTTGCATGGCTAATGTTCAGTAACATCTGTAATGCAAAAGATTCGCAGCGAGCAGGATTCGAACCTACGCGGGCAGAGCCCAATTGATTTCGAGTCAAACTCCTTAACCACTCGGACATCGCTGCACAACATTTGTCTTCGCTGAGGTGGCTAACTAGTAAAATCATGGCAATTGATGCAACAAGTGCAGTGAAGGTCAACTGAAGCGCGCCGTCAAATGTTGCTTGGGAGAACGAATTATTTTGACAATTATTTTCTCCTATTCTATTGTATTGTATTGTAATCATTTCATGGATACGAACCAAAGTAAGAATTATTTAGGGTAAGATTCTGATTTTTGTCTTCCTCTAATTAAAAAAAATGTAAACAGCAACTATATCTCGAGTTGAAAAAACTATTTTGCATAACATCCTTCCATTAGAAAAAAAAACATGCAGTTAATGATGAATACGGTATTCAAAAGCAGCAACCGTTTCAGCGTGTAACGTACTTCTGAATGAGCGTTGATGCACAGACCATAAAAATTCTTTTAAATGAATGAATTTGTCTAGAAAATGTCACACATTTGCCATTTTCAGGTATTGGTAGGATAAATTTTTTGGGCCTTCT
Organism: Ancylostoma caninum; assembly: GCA_037903475.1. Lineage (NCBI taxonomy): Eukaryota > Metazoa > Nematoda > Chromadorea > Rhabditida > Ancylostomatidae > Ancylostoma > Ancylostoma caninum. Next base: position 711,288 of record JBAJFG010000262.1, on the reverse strand, counting down.
CTCCGAAAGTTAACTAGTCCTGCATCTGTATTCGGCTCATTTATCACAATGATCCCCAAATCTATCAAGAAAAAAAAAGAGGAAAAAGTGGAAAAATGATGTTTTTGTTAGGATGAGCACTGACTACGTATGGTGATCAGCAGTCTGAGTTGAATATGTCCAAATCGGCTTCTCTAGAGGCAATCACAGATTTTCTTCGATAAGAATGGCCTTCTTATCATATCTTCTATGAAAGTCAAGTACAAGAGTGCATGTTTGACATCACTTCGTTCCTCATCGGATTGACCGTTTCTTATCCACAGTTGATGATGTCGAATATTTGTGTGGACTCAATTGACTTCTCAATATCAATTCGCATTACACAAAGTGGAAGAAATCGCCAATTAATTATGGACAAAAAAAGAAAAATAGAAAAATTTAATGCAAGGAGGAAGCCATTACGTGTATTATCCATATGAGTATGTATTATCAGTACTGTTGTATGTACATATTACTAGTATATAATAATATTGGTGTTACTCCACTACTATATATCTGAAAATAGCATTATTAGTAGCATTATAGTAGCAATAGCCAAGCTAGCACTAAATGATGAATGGGAGCATCCCAAATTCCATATTCTTGCAATGTTCAAAAAAAAGGGCATTCACCCTTTCTAAGATCTTCCTCTGACAGAGGAGCAAAACCACTCATAGTTTTGTCGTTTTCCCAACCACGAACATTACATCCTTATCAGATTACTATTAGGTTGGTCCGAAAATTTAGACCAACATATTTTTTAGGATCCAGAATTTTATAGACTTAGAATCAGAGTGCCACTACACGTAAACTGTAGGATACACCTGGCTGCGGCCTGAGAATAATTGCCAGACATCTCCAAGCGCAGGGTTACAGAATACGGATGGGTCCTCCAGAAATTAAGTGCCTTGCAAGTTTGAGTGTGTGCGAGTCTTTGCGGGTGCGTCCATACAGGAGGGACTTTCTCGGTCAACCGATTACTAGAGATGAGAGTAAGGTGCTGTATGTTAACCATGCACAAGCGAGAAGTTGTCTCCCCAGTGGCGAAGCATCTCCAAAACAGCCGAAAGGAGAAGTGCACGCAAGAAGGTTTGACTGTGTCGTTGGTGGTATTTCGGGGGAACTGTGAGCTGCTGTAACCTGCTGCCAGCTATGCACACTATGACAGCTCAAGTCTACTCTTCTCAGCTACAGAAAATGGCGGAACCAATCCGCCTGAAGTACAGAAAAATTGACCATTTTGCTCTACTTCTGGCAACACCTTACCTTACGCGCCAAAGCTTACCAGCTAGAAAATGGCCGAACTAGGTTGGGAAGTTTTACCGCACGCTGCCTATTCCTCTGACTTGGCGCCGTCTGACTACCACTTTCTCAAAGCATAGAAGTTGCATCTACGGGAAAAGACATTTGGTGATCAGACCAAGCGGAAAAGTGATATTTGAAGGTTTTTCGATTCGCAGCTGTCAGAGTTCTTCACTTCTGAAACTGATCCTCTAGTGAAGCGTTGGCCATACCTCGTGGATTATGGTGATAATTATTTTGTTGATTGGTATCTGTCCACAATAAAGCTATCATTTTTCTGAAAAAAAAAAGTATAAAATTTGGTGCAGGACTTTCGGACTAACCTTAAATTACTGCATACAGAAAACCGTCACTGTATTACTGCATACAGAAAACCGTCACTGTATTACTGCATACAGAAAACCGTCACTGTATCTCCTATTGGTCTTCACAAGTGAAGTTGGTTGGCTACGGAATTTTACTTTGCCAGATGCATATGTATGTATATGTTCATACATACAGTGCCGGTCAATCATATCTGCATCACAGAGTACAGCCTGCCTGGTCTACCGCACCGCTGCACCTACGCAGCGCGGCAGGCTAGTTGAGCACTGTGATTGCAAGGTATTGACGGTATTAAAGTTTGGCTCATGTTTTTAGTCACGCTCATCCAAGTATTTTACAATGAAAACAAAAAACGCAAAGAAAAATGTTAGAAACATAAACAAAACCCCAGTACCGGTAAAACCCATGCCGCGCCGCATATATGCTGCGGCGCGGCAGGCCAGATCGATTCTGTGATGCGGAAATGATTGACCCGAGCTGTACGTGAATACATCTGCGCAACATGAGCCTTTTAATGATAGGTAGCCATTGTTAGGGTCGTTAGAAGCGGTGCCCCACCTTGTTTTTCATAATGGAGACAGCAACAAGCCCTACGTATGTTTGCCAAGTCGATCGATACACATCAAAAGTCAAACAACTAACGAGGACTTTTCTTCTAAAAAGGATAAAGTAGCTACAGTGGACGTCAATGGCGGAGGCCCATCTGCGGCCTCGAGCAGTACGCCGCGCTACCGCGCCGCGTGCGTCATGAACGTTGTTTTCTGCTGCTGTTATGTTATATCTAACAGCCTTCTGTGCGATTTTTGGGATTTTCGACCCGATCGGGAAGAAAGCGATCAGGATTAACATCCCGGCAGCAGACGACACTGGTCCCGGCGCACGCAGCACGGTCGCATTGCGTCCTTCTAGAGGCCGTGGATGGGCCAGCGTCATTGACGTACACTGTATATCAGTGAGTCATTAGGAGGATTGCTTTCGGCGGTGCCGGTTCTCCACCACAGCTACAATGTCAGCATACAATTCTGCTACAGGTCAATTTTTGCAACAACCTGGTATGGACCTCGTACCCAGGAACAGTTTTCGAGGCCATTCTGGAATATCTCACGTAATCCCCCAAATCAGCCTATCAAGAAGATTCACAGTCTGTTGATAATCAAAACACAGATACGAGTTGGAACACAGCCTTCTCAAGACTCTTGTTGTTTACGATATCAGCTGGTATAAACAGTCTATGTAAGCCATATAAACCATTATAGTAATTACTCCTCGCTTCCAGAATGTTCCTTGCAGGGAGGTACGCGATCAAGGGTTTGGATTAGTTCGTTTTAGAGGCTTAGTGTGGTGATTCTGCGAACTGTCTCCGTACAGATAGTCGTCTCTGGATGGATACAGGAGGAAAAACATCACATACGTGAGATGAGCGATAGAAAAGATATGAAAGGAGACGAAGCTATGGTATTGATTAGCTGAAAAGTAGTGGAAATCGATAAAATCAATGAGTTGATGATTTCACGTGATACCATCCACACAGAGCTGTAGTCATATTCGTACTCAGCTCAATGAAAAATTTCAGTAGATCTGCCCACACCGACCACAGAACAAACATAGTGAAAAACCGATAAAATCGATATTATCGACGAGCCAATCGATAACTTTAGGCGTGACGCCTATAACCTCCGCCGGCCCTCGAAAGGCCTGTAACATGCAAGCAAAAGTTTGTCCACATCAGTTCAACCTGTGCGTTTTCTATTCGTTACATGCATACACATATAAAGACCAAGACCTTCATTTTTTATATAGAGGTTTATCAAAGATCTCGTCGGGACCAATAGATTGAATATAAAACGTATTAGGATTGAGTGGTGCATTGAACACAAATACTGCAAATGCGATGTATTTGCCGCAGCAACTTAATCAACTCCTACTAATCTATTCTTTAGAATAAGCTATATTAAATGCGTGCGTGCGTCAGACGTGCGATCACACTTATGACTAGATGGCAAACCCGGCTTTGTGGCCGCCCACAGCTGTTCCACAGTAACCACACTGATTATAATTTCGCCGACTCCCAATCGGAAAGTCCTTAAAAATGCAGGTTCACACTACCAACGAAGGTGCTTATCATATTCGTGCTATGGGCATGAGATTAGGCCGGAGCTCAATCTTTGCCAAACTCTTGATAGAATCCGGTAAAAAGGTGCTTGCCGTAACACAACCCGCACTCCTCACTTTCGTCTGCTTTATAGTTCATTTGATTCAACACATCAGAGCCATAGCCATGGGACACGTTCGTCAGCACATACGAGCTCGTTTTGTTGGACTTACCACGATTAAGTTTACTACTCATTTCCTGCTTCGAATCTTCTAAGGTTATTTCATAAAATAATTGCATTTACATATGTCGGGTTATTAGTTGAGCTTAAAAAATAGCGAGTCTCTCAAGGGTGGAGAAGGAGCTCATGGTTACTCACATGTCAGCAGAGTGCATGCGCATTCACTGCTTATACGACCGCTCAAAGGCAGCACTCACGGAAATTTTTGGTTTGAAGATTTTGCGGTATATCAGGGTTTTTAGGGACAGTGATGTAGATAATGAAATAGCGTGAAACACGTGAAAAACATAGAAAATGATGGCGGTTTGTGTCCACAGCTCAGGCGAGAGTTCCGTGATGGATCCCGCCACGAAACCCTGCAAGTGGTACGAATTTCACAAACGAGCCACCGCTAAACCACATGCACACATCCTGTCAACGGTGTTAGCTGGCGCGACGAAACCTTTTTGTTCTCAGCGACAGATGTGTGCAGTATTTTCGCAGGTAGGCGGCCATCCACGGTGTTCGACTTACTGTTGCGATTGTTCAACGGCCCTCTACACAGTAAGGGACTCATTTCAGAAGTGAGAATTTCTGTGAGTGCTGCCTTTATGCTCCTAGCATACTCGTCGAGGAGTATGGCACCTTGTGTCGGTGTCGGTTCGGCGATATCAGCTCTGGTATGTATTGATTGCAAGTGGCCGGTGCCGCAGCACAGCAACGATGCTCCGCCCACAATCAATACGTGTTGGAGTCAATCTCGCCGAAGAGGCATTGAAACAAGGCGCCATGATCTTCGAGGAGTATAGCACAAACAAAATTACTACCAATGACATGGGTGTGTCATATTCCAATTTTCCACAGTTTTGCAAGTCAAAGAGTCTCCTGAGCAAGTTCTGAAGTGATCAAGTACTGCGCAGTATTCAGGTGCGCTACCAAGAGGGCGGCAAAACTGCGGCGACCATCGCGCAAAATCCAATGGAGGTGGTCACGATATAATAATTGTGCTCTTTTTGATTTGATCTGTACATCATACTCGATTTAAAAGAGCATCTCAAGGTTTAATCAAGTGTTTTCACGGAAAGCTTTCAGCACCTTAGGGTCGATTTGGTATTTCAAATATGAGAAGAATCTGCAGAGGACGCTGACCACTTTGCTATAAGTATTATCTTACAGATGCCAATAAAAAATGCTTTTCGCACCGTGTATTTTTGGAGAGTTTGGGGTGCCTGCGCTACGACAGCTCCCACGAGGAGTTGCGCTCCTAATACGTTGGGCGATGCCAGCAATCGACGTCACTGCGGAAAAGGCATGCCATAATTCGTGGTAGCTGTCGTTGCGCAAACATCTTCGAATCAGAAGGTTCAAAAAGGGGTTTTCGGCGTTTTTGTCAGCTACTACATATATTGCTGTGGTCAGCGTCTCTTGCAGATAATTCTGATGACAGAATCTCAGAATCGATCTTGGGGTGCTACACTTCCTTTGGAGGATGCACCCACATCTTCTTTGTTTCTGCGCTTTTGAGCTCTATTCATCCTTGAGCCCAGTCCCGACAATTCTACAAAGAAAGTGCTCTAGGAAACACGCGTTTCCTAGGAAATCACAAGCACATTTCCACCATTTCAACACAAAGCTCTGGTACGAGTTGTCGACCATCAAAAAGTCAGTTTTCGGGAACGACAGCCCGACATGGCAGACAAATTAACTGATTGGAAGCGGCAGCATTTATCAAGTCCCCTATGAGCGACACCGCAATAAATGGATCACTCGTCCGATGTTTCTCGCTCGGTCGGATAAGACAATTTTGAAGTCTCGGATTTTGCCACTTTTTTACAGTAACTGGTGCTCCGGTACGCATAGTGCTGCCTTCGTTGGTGTCTTCCCACACAGCAACACGTGACGTTGCAATCCTCCATACAGCAACGGATGGCGTTGCTGTAATGGCAAATGCAACGACATATGCGGGTGGTGTGGCATCACCTAGTGCAACGGCACAGGTGATGGGGCACCTCCTCGTGCACTTTGGTTTGTTGTCGCGGAGGAATTCAAGCGCGGTCGCGCAGCCTGCTTCTTGAGGCAGCGGAAAATACACCCTTATCGACGTCTACTGTACAACGTTTCAATCAAGTAACTAATAAAGACAGCAAGCATTTCGATTGAATCTTGTACTGAAGGCTTCCTTGAATTGTTTTGTACAGTTTGACCTGATGCAGCACAAGAAGTGACTCAAATAAATCGAGCTGTGAACCGCGTCATGGATCGTGGCAATCCCTCTCGTGCGGCAAAAAGCTCTTATTCGCCCCTTGCCTCACCCCACACAAGAAAGTCACAGCTCTAGCTCGCACCGCAACGCTGCGTTTAATGCATAAGTAGCTGGCCCAACCAAGACTCGGCAGAACTATTAATGGCATTTACTGTCTTATCTATCAGTGTAACCGCCACCGGGCTCATCATATCTCACAGCGTATGTGATGCCCCGAAAACCTAAGCTATAAGGAAAAACAGTACCGTACTCATGAATCCTCCAAGGTTCGTGCGAAGGGTGTTTTCACGCGACGTGACGATTGTTGGTCCAATGTTGTTGGCGTTATCAAGAAATCCGTGACCCATCCTCTGAAAACAAACCAAGAACAACCAAAAATACAGGTGAAATACACAAAGGCTACGGATTATTTATTCACTCGTCTACCTCCTTCAGAACAGTGTAATAATGAACTATGCACTGTTGCGGACTCATAGCCACGACCTATTGGTGCCGTAAAGTAATATCTGTAGGAAGCGCATCGCTATCAATTTGTCCAAAGCAGCGAGATTTGGAGACTAGTATCCGGTGCCGAGATTCACGAAACGTTAACCGTGCAAGTTAACGATAGATGGTTAGCGTAACTGGCTATTATACAAAACGCTAAAGTTGGTTTCCTAGCCTGGTTTTGCTCGGTTGTGCCTCAATGAATCTTAGTCTGGATATTGGTGGAGAGCACATTTCTTGATGCGCTATGTTTTTTTTCTACTTGCATCGTTTCTTACAAAGTAAAAAAATAAACGCACATTACTTGGCAATGAGAAGACGAGGGGGCAATATCAGCACGGCGCGAATCAAGCAGGCTTGAGACTGGTAAGGCACCGCGCCCACAAGGCGCATTGTGAGTATTATCTCCGGCTGAACTGCTCTGAACCTTACCGCTTGCCGAGCCGCTCATACGGGCTGAGAAGCTGTCAATAGCATGAGCGAAATCCGGGATGGGTAACTGCGGTAACGAACGGTGTATCCAAGCACCCATCCGGTAATCCCCAAAGTTGGGAGGCTACCTCGCCTTATTTTAGGAAATTGTTACCGAGCGTCGACCGATGTGCTCTCCCAGCTCCGAGACTGCGTATTCCTTGTTTCGACGAATGGATTAGCTACTTCGCTGTGACTCATGTTCCAACCAAGTAAAAAAGATGACACGGCATGAAACTATTACTTTGAAGTTGGCATTATTTAGAAGTGCAGCTTAGTCCTGTATGTTGCACTTTTGCCTTATCTGTTAAGTACATATTGTGGGTAATGTTGTGATGCATAACTGTTACTGAACATCGTGCTGGGAGAATCCATGGAAAGCAGGGAGGACCTATACTTTAAATTGCAATTACCATTCATCCAGAACAGCGAATACTATTGCTGGTTGTTTCTCCAAGCTATTTCAGGAATTTGTTACCTCAGTAAAAGTTTGTGCCTCCATAGGATTCTTCAACGTCTTCGCACCCGAGAGGCTTCTCATATTCAAACCGACAATGTGACTGCGTCCGTAAAGTGAATGGAACGTAGTACTTGCTCCTGTTGTTGCACAGATTCCTGGACCATGCCGCTGTGGTGAAGTGACACCTTTTGTCAGCATGTTCAGAAATCTAAGAAAGACTACTTTAAGTTGTCATATCTCCGGGATGCTCATCCCGTCACAAAGCTGCGAATAGAATCCAAAGACTTAGCAAGATTGAATTCGACTTTACAACTCAGCCATGCCCAGCGAAAAGTCAGGTAGAAGTCCATGCTATCCCCTTTTCAGACTTATCTAGCTTACCAGTTCTCGACTGACTTCTTTACTTCTCATTTAAATTTCTTTCAACCCTTTGAGGGGACTCTGACTGTTTATATTGTCAGTCATCCGCTTTTATTTCCTCTAAATTATGCATCTCCAACGACTTATAGCAGGAATGATCTCCCTTGGAGTTTATCGATGTTGTCATCTTCGAATCTTTTTTCTTGTGGACTGTTGTTCTCGTTGTCGGATGAAACGTGGGCACTTATAAACACCTTTCTACGGTTCCAATGATTACGTGACGTTCGTCACCCGTCTTTTCGCGAACGCGGCGAAAAGGGCGGAGTGCGCGACGAACCCTCCCGGGGTGTGGGGTGTTATACCTGGAGAGGGCGGTGCGGCCCAGCTCTGCGATTGGTCAGAGCTCGACCGCGCCTCCCACTCCAGGTATAACGCTCCATACCCACCTTCCCGGCGTCTGCGCTAGGGAAAAAAAAGGTAGTGCCGCGCGCGAATTCGCGCGCGGCGGCGCGGCGGGTGACGAACGTCCGTAGGCGGGTTCCAATCACCAACATGTTAACATGTTAGAGGTGGAAAGTGATTTGCGCATTAGACGTTTGAGTAAAGTCAAGTAAAGCTGACATCCGAATAAACCTAAGGCTCACCCTAAAATTGATCACAAAAAAAAATCCGAAAATCGAATGGCTCAATACGTCGGCTATCCGAGAAAAAAATCTGATCCAGTCAAGTTTTTGGATACTGTCCCACCAAGAAACTGTAATGTTACATGCTAATTAATTCAAGAGAATGTCCCTATTGGTACACGTGATATTTTATAGCTCCGCCTAAATAAACTTGAAAAGAATTTCAGATGGATGATATCCTTTCCGTGCCTATGTAGTGCTGGATGCCGGAGCTGCTAGCCAGGAGCAAGTGAAATGAGGAGGAGGGCGGGGGAGGGGGGGGGGGGGGGTGAGAGTGGCAACTTCGTCACTACGTGGACCCACATAAAATAATCAAATTACTGAGAATGATAATTTTAAAATTGAATCATCAATAATGAATATTTCAAAAATAATAATGAACAATAAACAGTAAAAGATAGCTAACAGAGTTTTTTATCTATTTTATAGAGTAATTTCGAAAGAAAGATGACTCATTCTTGCCGGGGAGGGGCTAGGAGTGACCTAACAAACCGGTAAACTTAGCTTAGCTTTCTTATTTCTCAAGAATATTTGTTCCTTTGGTAAAACCAACAAGGAAAGCTAGTTTTGGAGGGATCTTAATGAACAGTTGAAAGCAGTTCAGCTACCAAGTCTGCGATAACGTTCTTGTCATAGGAATATCCAGAAACGGGAACAAGAAAGCATGGGAGCGTGTTCGCGAAATAAATAACTAGCTACTACCAAAGATCGGAATGTGAATGAAATACAAATCTGCTGCTTTTTTGCTTGGCAAATCTACAATCTCGTAAAGGTGTCATTGGTGACGCAATCATTTTGAAGCATCGTCATGCACTGCAATTAATCGGTTCGGCATAAAAATCTGCTTTGAGATTTCTAGACGGAAAAACAGTTATTTCTGGATGTGACGACTGCTGCAGCGATTATTACCACCGCCAAATCCGCCTCATCTTCGATTCAACGTCAGAGCGCCCGTACAGGGTATGCCCAAAGCGATCCGCTAATACGTTCAGCCAAGTGATTAGCCGAGATGCGATCGTTAGTAAGAGCGCTGCGTTAGCGCAAGTAGATTGACGTACAGTCGAGTTGCGCACCATGTCGACGAGATGGTAAGGGATTGATAAGAAATCGCTGCTTCTAGCGTCTACAAAAATATCAACGCTAACACCGGAATTTTGACAATTGATATATTCAAATCACCTATTAATTCTTCCTGCCACGACCTAGTGTTGAGAACCTTCCAGTTTTGCCCGACGACAGTCGTCCACGGTTAAGCAGTGTTTATACTTCGTCAGGACGCGACCGTCGCGCATGATGGAAGTGTTCAAAAGTAGTTGGTCCCAAGTGCATGCATGCGCGAACTATAGCGACATTGTGAAAGTTGGCCTTTATCCTCGCGATGCGACGTCGTGGATTTCCATTGCGTCCTGTTTATACCATCCACTTCTTCCGAAAACTACGCGATGAGCCAAGTTCGGCTCGCGCCTGCTAGCAGACTGTAGACGTTGTGAATCCCACTTGACCGTGATTTCCTTGTTTTCCTTTACAGTTTTGGTATAAAACGTACGGGACCGAACAAATCTTTGCAAAAAAAAGCATAACGGTTGACGTTCACGTAAATCGAGCTGCATATCAATGACGTACGCAGGGAGCCCCCCCCCCGCGAGAATTGGTCGCCAAATTTTTGAAATTACTTCACAAAACAAGTATAAATCTTGTTTTAGCTCATTTTTGATTGTTTATTTCCATAACTAATTTTTGAGTGATTTTTGTTCATTATTCATTATTATAACAAATATTTTTATTAATTTTATTTTCAATCTGGGCCCCCAAAGTGCAGAGACCCCATTCTTTCCCATGCTCCCCACCCCTGTACGTATGTACGTCATCTTGGGTGCGTACGTAAATTCCCGAACTTTAGCATGGCGCGAGTGCGCCATCGCCTTGCAAAAAGTATAAACACAGCAAATCGGCGACAGCGTCCTGCGGCGCACGGCAGGGAGTGGTCGTGAAGGTATTTCGTCGCGGCAAAAAGTGTGGGACCTATAGTTTGCTGTTAGCTTTTCCTTTAAGGATCTCGGAAACTAGGGCAAACTATGACTGGATGAAGCGAAGACATCAATTCCTCTCAAAAACCTCCTACTTACCAAGATTTTTTTCACAACAGATTCAAAAGGCTTTAGATGTTCACGATTCATTATTTTCCCAGTTTAATATTAATTTCCGCAGTTTGACCGCTAGATCATTCGGCGTAGAGGTGAAGCTCCTCAAATCCATCGATACCTATTACGAGGCGCTCGATAAGTAGTACAAGGACTTTGCAGGTCAGCCGGATCTACAGCTTGAAAGTCGCCTCTTAATCCTTAATGTTCGCGAAGCTGATCCTTGAACAGAGCTGATCCTTGAGAGCATCGAAATCGGCTCTGACGTCATAAAGTGTAGAGCTCGTGTGCGAACTCATCCGTCTTCTCACTCAATTTGAGTTCATGAGTCGATTTAGTGCAAGGAAGCCTCCAAGCTGTGAGAGATCACGGGGATAGAGAAAATGTAGAGGGGACTCCACATCCGAGGCTCGAAATTCTCAAAAAATAATCCAGGAAACTTTGATTAGAGCTAGGGGTTATTTGAAATGGTGAACATTGAAAACCATTTCGCGGCTTACCGCCCTGTTTGTGGGGTTACCATAAGCATACGGTGGAATGTCTACTGCTTCATAGAATCCTTTCAAATTTTTCACACCTCGACGAAATCACAGGTGATGCCGCAGCAGAGCGGCGAAAGTACCTATCAGTGACCTGTGGTCCTTCTGCTTGATGCTTCGGTCTTTCTAGCATGCTGACTAGTACTCCTGCACTCCTACAGCCCTATCATATGCGCCTGCTGAAAACGGACGTAACTTCTTATAGAGCCAAGATTGAGGAAAGATGAGAACAGATTTGAAACCAGCATTGTGAGCTGCATAAGGCACTGTACACACAATTCCATGGCATCCATAGTGTCCTGTCCTTTCTGCACGTGGCACTTTGAGCTTCTGTAGACCACTTAGCAGATTTCAAGTATAGGTTGTAACATCGTGTTGGACAGGCTCTCTACCCATACAGGTCTCGTTATGGGTTAGCAGCTTTTCTTCGTGCGCTTCCCTTGTAAGTACTGTTCGCAATTCTCGTCATCATTTTGTATGACAATGCCATTGGTCTGCTAACATCTCCATCCTCTCCAGATTTTCTCTACCATCGATGACTATAAAGAAGAGGTTACGGAGCACAATAAATATTACATTTCATGTTCGGCATTCTGTGCAAAATTGGGAAGAGTAAGATGCCGCCCACCCACAAAGCACACAGGTCTTGATGGTCCGTTTCCATTACAGCTTGTTGGGGAGCTTCCAGACTCCGCCGGTTCCGCCGGCTGCGCCAGAAGCGTGGCCATTGCAACTACCGCTGCTATCCGCCCCGCTACCCCAGCGCAGCGTAGAGGGAATTAAAGAGAATGGTCAGGTATGAGAGCATGTGAGGGATACTGTGCTCCAGTGCTAATACGAACGGTAATTGCGATGACGCGAAAACCGTCAGAATGCGGGTTGCACGGTCGTACTAGATGCGTTCCCCAGTCACAGCAAGAGCCTGCCGCGCGCCGTCAGTCCTCTCGCTCTCTGCGTCTCCGATTACTAACGGGTCCCTGTACTGCCTCCACCCACCACTCCCCTGTCTATGCTCTAGCCCCTTGCGATAGCGGCTATCAGTCAATACGTATCCGTACTGTTAAAGGCAGTGTGTCACCCCGTTTTCGTGTTTGAGGTTTTGGCGGATCCTGAATCTCCCCGATGCGCTGAATCCAGCAATGTATTAAAATGTTACGAAACGTTCTCAAACCCGTTTTTTATTCGTTCTTAGGGACGAGGTTTGGAACAGTTTGTCGAGCCGAATGGACACATGAAGCCGTTGATTTTATCGATCGAACACGTCGAGACGTGTTAGCCAACGCTGCAGCCGTGGCGGGCAGCCAGCACATTCACTGACCGCTCCGCCCTGTGAACCCTCCGAAAACGAGTTTCTGGCACTTTTATAGGCTATGAAGTACATCATTGGAATCAGCGTGACGAGTAGGTCTAGAGTATGCCGAAATCCACACACTATGAAACGAGGTGACACACTGCCTTTAACGCTGTCGCGTGTTTTCGTTGGTTCGCTTTGAACCGGCCAAGTCTGCTTGCTCCTTTAGGTCGCACGTCGCATGCGTTAAAGGCAGTGTGTCACCTCGTTTTCGTGTCTGAGCTTTTAGCAGATTCTGGATCTATTCGACACGCTGAATCCAACGGTATACCTAAGACGTGGCGGGCAGCCAGCACACTCACGGACCGCTCCGTCCAGGTGGTCCGTGAACTGCACTTTCGGACCCTCCGAAAACGGGGTTTTTGTCTTTTTTATGAGCTTTGGCGTACATCTTTGGAATTAGTGGGACGAGGAGGTCTAGAGTCTGCTGGCATTGTCAGCTCACGAAACGAGGTGACACACTGCCTTTAAAGGCAGAGGGCCACCTCGTTCTGCCTGTTGGATTTACCATTAATCCTAGACCTTCTCATCATGTTTATCCCTGGGATGTACATCAACAGGCACAGAAGCGACGAAATACCCATTTTTGAAAGGCACGAACTGGGCAAAAATTTGGAGCCCGGAGGCGGATCGCTCCAAGCTGTGCTGGCTGCCTGCCACGGCTGCCGCGTTGGTCAACGAGTCTTGGCGTGTTCAATCGATAAGATCAACAGCTTCACACGTCAACTCGGGTTGGCAAACTGTTACAGACCCCGTCCTTGAAGACGGGTTTATAGACCATTCTGAGACAATTTATCTATACCGTTGGAACCATCGCGCCGAGTAGATGCAGAATCTACTGTTAGCTGAACTACGAAGATGAGGTGGACCCCTGCCTTTAAGCTATGCGAGAAGTGTTCCTGTTATCATGATGTGATTCAGCCCCATCTCAGACAATGGAGCGGGCTGACCGCGGTACCAAAGTGTGTTCCGCGGGCTGACCGCGGTACCATGAGATGCGGAACGGGCTGACCGCGGACAGAAAACTGCCTGACCGCGGTCCTTAGCCAAAAGTTTGGCTGACCGCGGTCCTTTCTTGAAAGTTTGGCCGACCGCGGTACTGTCCGCGGTCAGCTAAATTCGGCCCTTAGGACCCGCACAATGTACGATACAACCTTTGTGAACATAGTGGCAGTGATGGGTGGGATGTATATGAAACGACCGTCTTTCTCTGACGATGGTGAAGAGATTAAGAGGTATTTCGCATCCATTTTTTGCTGCAGCAGTGGGACCACTCCCAATTTCCGGGGGGTGGAGGCATTCTTTAGATATTTTTGGAGTGAAGCTCTCATTAAGAGAGTGTGCCATTAATATTATGCAATTTGTGGACAGCGACAAAAGAAAATACCTTTAAGCACATAATCTGAAGAATATGAATGAATCCTGGCGATTTTGGCCTTTCTATTTTCAAAAACTGTGTGCACTGTGCATTTTCCAACGGTGAAAGGGGACATTCCTTGTCTGATATTAGATTTCATCGCAAAAATGTCATCTACACATCATCAGTAACTATTGCTGCCGTTATCAGCACGCCACGACATCATTTCGGTAGGCTGACCGCGGACCTTTCGCGGGCCGACCGCGCTCAGTTATTTGGCTGACCGCGGAGTTGGCTACGGTCCGCCAAATATTGGTACCGCGGTCAGCCCGCTTCATTGTCTGAGATGGGGCCTTGTTCCGTTCCTGATGGGCGTAGACGCAGAACAAGTGTTTTACCCGACGCGTAACTGTGAGATGGTTCTTCAGTTTGGACGTCAGCAAATCATTTGCAAAATGTTCATGTTTAAGTTCCCTGGTTCTATGTTAGGCTTCTACCCGTAAGTGAAAGTGAGATTCATTGGCTGAGAGGGTCAGAAATGGGATCTCTTGCACAGCAGGAGTATAACCGTGCATGGTACCAGCGCATTGAGGTTGGGCTTCATACTGCGTATGTGTATACAGACTCGTATCTAAATCTACAACCGGCTGCGAAAGGCGCGCCCCATGGACCAGCGCCAATGCGGCGCGAAATATGAATAAGGGCAGCGGAATGCGTGGCCAAAACGCGATTTCACCTACAACAGGAAGGATTTCTTGATTTTGCTTGCAGATTCGCTTGCAAATAGCCAACAGAAACGTCAATAAAGTGCCAGTGCTTAATATTTTGCAATTACACCAGTGATTAAAGCGAAACATCGGGCAGAAAACGGTTCTATGGTGTGTACTGAATAAAATGACTGTTAAACTTATTTGAAAGGTTTCCTCTGAATGTTTCTTGTTTTCCTTCTACTCCTACTACTTCTTTTTCTGCCTTGTCTTCCCTTTGACTCCCCTTTCACCGTTTTTTCCTACTTTT
This sequence comes from Ancylostoma caninum, assembly GCA_037903475.1. NCBI lineage: Eukaryota > Metazoa > Nematoda > Chromadorea > Rhabditida > Ancylostomatidae > Ancylostoma > Ancylostoma caninum. The sequence continues at coordinate 696,204 of JBAJFG010000262.1, read as the reverse complement.
TTCCCTCCTATTGTGTCTTCTTCTTGTAATTTCTTTCTCTATTGTTTGTTTTTTTTTTGTTACCTTTTCTTCTCACCATGTTTTCTCTGTTTCTTTTGCATTCTACTGCTTCGTTTTTGTTTTTCTTTCTTGTCTGAGTTTCCTATCAGTAGTTTTTCTTTCTTGTTTCTCTTGTACATCACAATTTGCCAGATAGTATGATGCATGACGAGGAAAATGTGGCTCAATGTGTTGGCTTTGACGTGATCATGCTCCATGTCGGATCTGGATAAATACATGCTGCATGCAGCAGGGTCGTTGTGAACAAAATCTATTTGGCTTGTGAGAAAGGTTGTTATTCGTACTTCGTCAGAAATGAGTGAACTCGTCGGAGGTCTGAAGTCTTAATCTACTCAAGAAACTCCCTAGTTTAAAATGTTTTACCATGAATCATTCTTCAAACAAATTGATAGGCGGTTGTACAAGTCTACTGTCGATTCCATCTTTGATTGAATTCATACTACACCATTTTATGATTCGCCTCATTCACGTGGAATTCGACTGAAGAGCATAAGCACGAAATGGCGGGCGGACTCTTAGTTACCCATGGCGTCTGGCACGAGGGTAAGCGAGCGCGCTCCACTAGAACAGCATCGCAGTGCCTTCTTTTGGTGCCGTGATGGTCATGACCAAGTGATAGAATTGTTTCACTTTCTCAATTTTTTACAAGCTGTCAAATCTTTCGATTTTCTAGGATTCTGCGTGTATTTGCGAAGGTCCCACTGGTCGACGAATGCATACAATCAAATGCAAGCGGCTTAACTAAAGTGACTGAAAACGTCTCAACATCCCTATGTTTCGAAGAATCTCTCCGTTATGACTACTAGCGATTACAATTCACCCTAGACTTCATTTTCCTTCCTGAATCCTTAATTTCACCATTTCTTATATGAAGCGAGGATCTTGAAGTTCCGTGACAGTCCAGAGATAGTTCTGCGCAAGATAATATTTGCTGCAGCCGATCCATACAGCAGACCGTCTCGGGTAACTAGGTGCCCCCTTCCGGAAAAAAAAATGAAACAAAGTGGAGAAGGAGAAGGAAAAACTACTGATAGGTAAGAAGAGAAAACAAAAACGAAGCAGTAGCATGCAAAAGGAACAAAGAAAACATGACGAGAAGAAAAAGAAACAAAAAACAAACAATAGGGAAAGAAACTACAAGAAGACACAATAAGAGGAAAAAAGTAGGAAAAACGGTGATAGGGGAGTCAGAGGGAAGAGAAGACAGTGAAAGAAGTAGTAAGAGTAGAAGGAAAACAAGAAACATTCGGAGGAAACCTTTCAAATTAGTTTAACAGCCATTTTATTCAGTACACACCATAAAACCGTTTTCTGCCCGATGTTTCGCTTTAATCACTGGTGTAATTGCAAAATATTGAGCACTGGCACTTTATTGGCGTTTCTGTTGGCTATTTGCAAGCGAATCAGCAAGCAAAATCAAGAAATCCTTCCTGTTGTAGGTAAAATCGCGTTTTGGCCACGCATTCCGCTGCCCTTATTCATATTTTGCGCCGCATTGGCGCTGGTCCATGGGGCGCGCCTTTCGCAGCCGGTTGTAGATTTAGATACGAGTGTGTATACAGATCCTGACATCATTTTCATCACAGGTGCTTCTTCCCTTCCGCTTCCACCTGTTTGGTCCAATTCCCTTTCATCAAGTACTTAGCATCTATACGCAATGATAACTTAGGGGCTGCAACTTTTGCTCTTCAGTGCACTAAAATGATACGGTTTCTACTCTCACCTGAAATATGAATTCAAAAGTGTAGTTAGGCTATGAAATGAATGTTGAATTTGTGAAAGCACCTCAAATTACTCTAATACATTAACATTGAGCGAAAACATGCATTGTGGTAGTTGAAAACATATCCTGTCATGAATCGTGAGTAAGCGTTACGCCAGCGGAAGCTGCTTCCCATGCTTCTGTATCCGGACACAATAGGATAATAGTAGTTTATCCTTATTACCAGCAAAATCACAGAAGGCAGTATAGGAATATACACAGATGGATAGATCTAGGCAGCTAGTGGAATCCTGGATGGGCTGACGTGGTAGAGCTTGGATGAGGCAGGCAAACAGCCAGGTGGATGGTTGGTAGGTCACCGAAGCGAGCGGCCGCTCGCCGGCGCGTCGGAAGGCTTCTCTTCCCTTGCGAGTTGCTCCGCCGGCCACGCCCTGAAAGAAGTGAGTCAGCGGTGGAATCTGATAAAATATATCATAGCTCCTGTTCAGCATCCCTTACACCTCCCCCCTTTCCTTTAAGTCCGTCCCGGACTTAGATAGTGAAACTCACCGGGAGTAGGGTAGGATTTAAATCTCAAAATACCGGCCGAGGTCAGCAGACTTGACGACGGCATTCAGCGACTTCGACCATTCGAGGACTCGATTCCAGAACGGAACGCGTTCCAGCGCTACAGCGTGGCCCAGGATGAATTGGCCTTGGCGGCATCTCGAGATGGCGACGTTCATCCGGCGGTAGTCATCGAGGAACTCGGCTGAATCAGAGTCAATATCAGTCCTGGTTGTGAGAAGAATAACAACCTCCTTTTCACGTCCTTGTACAGAGTCGACCGTCGTCAACTCCACTCCCAATTGGGTGGCGTTGTCCTGGAGGCGTCGATATTGCTCCCTGTAAAATGTGATAACGCAGATGTTCATAGGAGCGATACCCTTACCTACGAGCCGCCTAATGAGCTCGAGACAGGTCTTCGACTCAGACATATTGAAATGTGACTTGCTGGCGGCGCGCGTCCACGAGCCCGGAATGTCGACGAACATGAATGGCACCCGTGGAGCTGGGAACCTGACCACTGCGAGGAGCATCTGGCGTTGCTCGGGGTTGAGTCCACTTACCAGGGCCCCATCGTATGCCACCCTGTTCGGCAACTCGATGAGAGCTGGGTGGGCCCGGAAAGTAGTTACCAAAGGAGCTACTGGCACTGCGCGAGCTTCCGACAGGACGCTCATAACACTTCGAGCACCGAAACGCGCCGGGTTGGCCGTCCGATGGCACTTAGCATGCGGCTCGAGTTGATGGATGTCGCCGATGTATACGTGGCGGACTCGGGGAAGTCTAGCAGCTATCGCCGCCATCGCTGGTTCCGGTATTTGGGAGGCTTCGTCTCCTATTAGAACCTGAAAGGGACTCATGTGCTTCGAGAAGATACCTTCGCTGGCTGTCACGTTCAGCAAGGATGCTGTAGTGGCACAGATGATGTTGGGCCGGAGCAGCCGGAACATAAGGTTGACCATTTTCTGGAGATTCTCTGAAACAAACTTCTCAGAAATGAAGTACTCGTTCTTATCTTCGTCGGACATTTCGACTGCTCGTTCAGGGTGGAAGAGGAATTCTTCCAGGTACTCCCGTCCTTCCTTGAACTCCTGGCAGAGCTCAATTTCCTCGGGGTCCTCGATTTCGTCGACGTAATCGTCACCGAGATTCTTGAGGATCTCGTTAAGGTCGACAGGCGTCGGCGTCAAGTTCTCTGTCGCCGCTGTGTCAGAGACATAGCGTACGATCGCCAGATTCCTGTAGGTGTCAAGAGATAAAATTGTTTCGGTGAACTGGGCAACCGCCGCGTTAGTGGTAGCCGTAACTATCACTGGAATACCCCTCTCTGCTGCGAACTGGGCAGCTATCAGAGCACCTACCACTGTCTTACCTGTGCCGAACGCCGCCTGGATGGCCACGACCGGTAGTTGACTCACGCCGAGGGCGACCGCGTCACGCTGATCGTGAGTAAGGTTGACCACGCGACCACTGATGCTGCAAGCATGCTCACCTGTCCATGGCGTGAAACGAGTCACGTCGTCGCTGTTGTCGCAGCCTAGCGGGGTGCGTCCATATACCGTATCCACAACAGCGTTGGCTGTGCTGTTTGCGGAGAGGTTCTTATAGATGTCCATACGTGCTATGGACTCATATACTGGGTTCGCGAGTGAGCTGGCTCTGCTGAGGCGAACACATACGTCCACGAACGCTGCTCCTTCTATGTACCTACCGTGATTTTCCACGCAGCTTGAGATGGTACCGTGAGACCACGTGTACGCCTCGACGCAGACATTGAGTGCCTTGTCCTGCGGGTGCACCTCCATTGATCTCACCTTAGCGTACGAGAGCTTGGATGCCCCCGCGATCCAGATTACCCGCGGACGCTGGTTGCCCCACCCGGCCTCGGATGGCATGTCGCGGAGAACGAACTCCAGACGTACAGGGTAGGTGGCCGTGTTCCTGACAGTCGCGGTGACCCAGTGTGTATGTCGATCATCCTCTGAAGAATTGATCGCAGCGAGGGCAGAGCAGGCAGCATTAAACAACTTCGACATCTTGCGCTTAGATGCTGCGTTGTCTTCACAGAAACTGTCAAACTTCCCTGCTCTGTCGTCGAGCCACGCTCGTTCTTCGGCGGGGAGTTCATACACTCGCAATGGGAGCAGTCCCTCGCTAGGGTGCATTGGTAGAAACTGTCGAATCAGCTCGCAGAGCTCATCTCGTGCTTCGATCGACACTGGAGGCTCTGAAAAACGCATGGCACAAGACACATTGTGTCGAGAGTCGGCCCAGACAATGGCGTCCTCTACAACATTGGACAATGGAAAAGCGCAGATAGAGGGCGTCACCGTTACTGCCTCGGGGGCTCCTTCAAAGGCGGCGCGGAAGGAGGTCGTCTGCTCGCGCCGCTTCACGACTGTCAACACGATGCCGTATATGGGCTCCTCCTGTTGATGAGGTGTCACGAATGCAAATTCTGCTGCCCTGAAAAAGAAGACAGAATTGTTGTCTAAGGCGGTGGTGCGTGGTATCCTTGAGCGGGCCAACACACTCTGTGGGTGATCCAGAGCCTGGCGTGTAGGTTTCACGTCATAAACCCAGACAAAATCCTTGACGGACACCATTGTCTTATCAAAGCTGCGAAGGCCAGTTTGAACATTGACAGCGTAGTAGTCCAGGATAATGCAATGTAGGTCGCGTCGATCAGGACCTATTGTGAAGAAGTCCTTTGCCTCCAGGATAACGCCTGTGCCCCAGCTGGTGGAGACGACCTGGTAGAGGACAGGACGTCTGTTGTTAACGACCGGGGGCACCAATAGAGTGGGGTGCTGCCCCTCCGGTGCCTGTTGCATGTCGCGAAGGTCGACATTCTCATAGGAGTTGTTGAGTACCTGGCTGATGATACGTGCAGACCTCTGGCGAAAAGCAATGGTGTCCTCTAAATGCTGTAATTCGATAAAAGGTATCCGCGCGAGAGGACGGTCGTGTTGTACCTTAACTCGCGAAAACAATGAGCGATTAAACTTGCCAGATAGGTACCCAGAATTGGGTAGGTGCCGGTACTCGGTCGTGGAGAGTACGTTCTTCACCTGAGCTACGTTATCCAGTAGGACCTGGATGGGACGTGGGGCGACCAAGCGAGCCCACGGATGAAAATCGCTCAGGTAATTGCGATAATGAGGCGGCGTAGATTTGGGCAGTCCCATATTGTCGGCGCCAGTCGAGCCTCCATTCGAGCGAGCACGCTTGGCACCTCGTCCTCGTCGCGCTGCACCTCTGCCTCTACCTCCGCCGCGGCCACTGGTACCTGAGCCGCGGCGGAGATCCCCTACCTGGCCGCCTCGTCCTCGGGGTGCTCCACGGCCACGCGAGCCTCTGCCACCGCGAAAGGTGGCTGGTGTTTGCACATATGCCGGGTCATCAGGACGAGACGACGGCCCTGCTTCGGGGCTACCGGAGGCGTTCTGGGCCCCTGCTTCCTGAAAGGGTTGGTCCTTACTACTCTTAGAAGAGGAACCTTTACGCTGGACTGTGGTCCACTGTGAGTCCTCGTCCTGCGAGATGCCGCTAGATGTGACGCCTGTGGCGTCATCGGAGACCATTGGCTGGGGCGTAGTGCTTGATGCAGACGTAGTCCCTGAAATGTATCCATCGTTACTACCCATTGTGGCCGCGGATGATGCCGACGACAGGTCAGAGGCAACCGTCTCCATGGAGCCTTGAAAGTGACGAGAGTCATCATCTGAGGCGAGCAGCGCCTCCTCCGAGAGATCGAGGTGCTGATTCTCTAAATTAAGATGGGGGTCGGCCGGAACCCGGCTAGGAGAGGGTGGAGGCGTCGCAGACGTGTCCATGTCGACCGGAGAGTAGTCTTCGGTGTTACCCGTGGCAGATGCCAAGGCATCAGGAGCAGATGCCTCACCAGATGGCGAGATGCCCTCTGCGGAGATGTGCTCCGCAGGGACGTCGGAAGCGACGTCTGGCGCCTGTGACGTATCCATAGCGGAGTCGTCGAAAAGAGATGAACTGGTTGTGAAATCGGCCGGAACCCGGCGAGAAGAAGCAAGACTGTCAGAGAACTTCCCTGTATTATCGTCCGGCGGAGGTGGTGGTCCCGGATCCGGAGGTCCGTCCATGACAGCTTGAGCGCAAAGAGAGCTTTGGGCGGGTCTTACACAAGTTTTCTGAAAGTGGAAGGTAGTTAGCTATGAGTGGCGCCATGAGAAGAAGATTTAATAAACGAGCGCGAGACGATTAAACGGAATGGCGTAGTTGGAGAATGGACAGGCAAACATGGGCAGCCACCATGAAAAAGCAGCGTGAAGGAGAAAGCCGCAAGTGAAAGGGCGTCAGAGACGCCCAAGAGATGTTATCGTCGAAGGAAAACACAGCCTCGTGGCTGTGAGACAAAGCTTGAAGAAAGGGCACTGTATGTTGGTATCGGACCGACCGGTCAGACGGAAGTACGGCGGGACCTGAAACGAGTGTTATAAGTATGTGACACAGGCTGAGGATTATCAATTGGCTCAACACTGGCGTCGTACTGGCGTCCCGTGATTTCAACATCGGAGGCCGCTGCGGAACTGATCGCGAGCTGTTCTTGCTCAGGTAGCCAAGGGGACGTAAACACTGGACCTGATAGGGTGACACATTTCTTAACCTGGTTCATGTGCACGCGTTTCGGTGGTGATTGCGGTGAGGAAACGCTAGTGATCACCAGGTGGGGAGGATCAACAGATATCGAAACTGCCCTAGCCAGGGGTTGCAGAGTTTCTGAGACAATCCAAGTGGAGGAGTGAAGTCTCGTAGCCAAACGCGATCACCGACCTGAACGGCTAGCGGCCTCAGATGGGTTTGATCGTATTGATGCTTAAAGCGCAGTTGTTGGCGGCGGTTGTACGCTGCTGCCGACCGCCAGACCGCATGGAGTGTGGAGACCAAATTCTCTAAGTAGACTCCTTTGTCGTCATCACTAGGTAGATGACGCTGAAGATCATGCTTGATAAGAAGGTCTATGTTGAAAATAGGATCCCTACCAAACAAGAGAAAAAATGGCGTGTTATTGGTACTGCTGTGTACACTGGTATTGTACATGAATGTGCATGCCGAAACATACTTATCCCAATCCAGTTGATTTTCGTGAATGTAGGTACGCAACATGGGGTGGAATGTGGCGAAAACGCGCTCGCAGGCCCCATTTCCCTCGTGGTGGTACGGTGTCGTGAAGTACCTGTTTATTCGCAACAGTTTTCCTATCTCTGAAATAACTTCGCCCTTAAAGTAGGATGCATTATCCGAGACGAGCTGAGTCATCGCGCCAAATTTGAGTATGCACTCAGTCATGACCGCCTGGGCTACCGTAATCGCTGAGCAATCGGGTAAGGGGGCGGCCACTACGTACTTGGTGAAGTGGTCAATCATGGCTACGATATACTTGTTGCCAGAATCTGAAGTGTGTATCGGACCGGTCAGGTCAATATAGACTTTATCGAAAACGCCCTCACTTGACACGGGAATAAGAAGTTCACGATTTAGCTGTTGCGCTCTTTTCCGTTGGCATGCCTCGCAGGATCGAACCAAGGCGTAAACGTCTTCGGACATGTGGGGCCAGAAATATTTGCGCGCTATTTTCGCCAGGGTTTTGCGCCAGTTGAAATGACCCCCGGCGGAAGGGCTGCTGTGGAAGGCAAGGAACACTGCTTCCTTTAGCTTTTCGGGTACTACTAGCCGTTCCCGCCGTAGTGTAGAGCCACTACGCGTGTCGATATGATAGAGGCAGCCGTTACTTTTGATGGCACACTTCTCTGCTATTGCTAACCAGCTAACCTTCTTTTCCTCCGGTATCTGTTCGGGAAGGCGCTGTGTCTCTAAAAAAGTCATTAAGGTCGCGCAAAACTCATCCGCCTTTTGTTCGACTAGGGCATCGTATGGGCGCACCGCCAACGGAGTATTCGCGAAGATGATGGGTGAACGGATAGAATACCTTGTGGGCTGGAGATTGTTAATGCTAACAGGAAACTCTATGATGTCCTCCGTCTCCGGTGTTTCATCCTTAAAACGGACCCGTTTGTCTACAGAGCGGGACAAGGCGTCCGCCACAACATTGGATGAACCTTTGACATACTCAATAGAAATGTCGTAACTTTGGAGTTCTACGACCCATCTAGCCAAGTTGTCGTGGGTCTTATTGTGTTTCAGGAGGAACGTGAGTGGCCGGTGATCAGAAAATATGGTCGTGTGATTCCCATAAATCGTAGCGCGAAAGAAACGGAGTGCGCTTATGATTGCAAACAGCTCCACATGAGTGGGGCTCCACTTACGCTGCGCGTCCGAAAGCCCCTTACTAAAATAACCCACGGCAACCAATTGTCCGGTTTCATTTGATTTTTGAAAGAGAGCGGCACCCACCGCGATTTGGCTACCATCAGTATGGAGGAAGAACTCTTTATCTTGAGGGAAAGCGAGACATGGTTTAGAGAGGAGACAGGACTTGAGGCGCTGAAAGGACTCTTCTTGTTCAGTACCCCAGGTAAACTTAACTTTATCCTTGAGTAATGCATAAAGTGGGGCAGCTATAAGGGAAAAATTGGCAATGAACTTGCGAAAAAAGTTGGCCATACCGACAAATCCTTTGACCTCCTTCGTAGTTGTCGGTGTCGGGAAGTCCCGTATTGCCCGAAGGTTGCGATCAGCTGGGCTGTAGGAGTGACCAGATATTTCATGACCTAAAAATGTAAGTCGTGAGCGGGCGATCTCCGTGAGCTTTTTACCCGAAGCCTTGATATTAAAAAGGCGAAAGCGATAGAAAACTTTCCGAAGGGACTCTAAGTGACTAGGGAAATCTTTGTCGAATATTACTATGTCGTCGAGATAAGCAAGACAGTTATCCTCCAATCCCGACAAGATGCGAGACATTGCTCGCGAGAAATACGCGCCAGCATTTTTGAGACCAAATGGCAAGTAGACAAACTGGTATATTCCCCGATGGGTGACCCACCCGCACTTTTCTTGGCTCTCTGGTGAGAGAAGTAACTGCATGTAGCCGGAAGCTAGGTCTAACGTGGTATAAAACTTGTGACCGGCAATTTTGGAGAGGATATCTTCTATCCGAGGAAGTGGATAGTGGTCTGGAATGGTGATATCATTCAGTGGTCTGAAGTCCAAACAAACACGTAAGGATCCATCCTTTTTCTTGACCAACACAGTGTTATGGACCCACGGTGTGTCGCTCTCGACTATCCTACCGGCTCGTAGTAGCCGATTAATGTGGTCATCCAATTCTTTTTGGAATTTCACCGGTATGCGAGGGGGGCGGAATTTGGTGGGCGGCACTTCAGTGGTAGTTTTAATTACGATCTCTGAATCTTCGTAAGAGCCAAGGTCGTAGGCACTATGAGAAATTCGATCGCTAAACTCTTCGAAAAGAGCGTGCAGTTGGGCGCGCTCACCCTCCGAGATTTCTGCCTGTGAAAGATCAATATCAAGGGAGGGGGACTTAAGATTGACGTCGGGGCTATCAGCCGCTTTTTTGAGTGAGCCCACAAATGGGGTCGTGCTAGGAACAACACGTCGACATGGTAAGGGAGCCATTATCTTGCTCGTACACCTTGACCGCGTTAGAGATGCGTTGCCCCTTATAAAGAACCTCAGATGTGGACCCTGGATTGGAAATCAAAACCTGTGTGGTGCCCGAACGGATCACTGCCGGAGTAACGAGAATTGACCTATTATGCAATGATTCAAGCTGAGTAGTTAGAACAAGCGCGGTTTCGCTGTCCGTTTCTGTGTAACAAGGTACGAACTTCTCGGCAGCTGGTGGGAGTACGGTGGTGCTAGCGACGCGTACCGGAATTAAGTCTTCAGACGTCTGCGCTATACCTGGCCGATTGCATAGAATGTTGAGTTGCTGATCGGCGATGTTGAAGGCCTTGTTCGTATAATTAATACTCCAAGGTGGAAGCCGGCTCAAGAGGTCATTCCCCATGATGAGGTTATACGAATCCACCTCTTTGGGAATACAAGCGGACTCTGTAAAGTATACCGGGTGATCCAAGGTTACCGAGCCTATCTCGAAGTGGAGATGCGCTCGACCTATTAATTTGACTGGAACGCCAGCCATGCCAACCGCACAAGGGATGTCACTCTCGCTAAACCTGAAGACTCCTAATAGCGGCGCAGCTGCGTCCGAGGTAACCGTAATTGCTGCGCCCGTATCCACTAATGCCAGTATGTTTATATCATTGACCTTGATAGGGATCTGAGCGACAAAGAAGCGGTCAGTGTTGCCGATTGCCAGAATGTTAACGGGGCTCAGAGATGCACGTGGTGGCCACGTGGTAGTAGCGTCGATCTCTACATGAGCTAGTTCGATTGCGTCGAATGGAGACCGAGACGGTGATGATGTTGCGGAGGAGAGTCTATCATCGCGAACTGCCTGGCTCGGCATTGTAGGGTACCTAGCGGACAGAACCAAAGATTGAAGTCGGGGCAACCACCCAGGGTAATTGATATTGAGATAAAGAACAAGAATGGACTTAATTATGCCCAGCGATACAATCGTGCAACAAATTGTTGTCCAAAGATCAAACAAAGATAATGGTCCAAAGACCCAGGACAGCAGTGGGCTGCCTGAAGTAGTGGAAGGAGGGTGCGAGTGAGAGTAGGCGGCATTGCTCTTGCTAAAGCGCGTCAGGGGATCTTGGTTAACCGTAGACCAGAGTTCCTGAAGCTGGTGGTCCTCCGTTAATTCGGTCAAGTTGGTCAGCACCAGATTATGAAAAATAGTTAGCGGCAATGCTAACGCGGACGCGTTACCGCTTCGAGGGAGTGCTAGCGTCTCGATGCTTGAGACTGGGTGCATATCTCCAGTGAGGGGGTTGAATCTCATGAATCCCTCTTGCTGAGCAAAGAAGAAGTGCTGAGCAGACGAGCAGTCGGAAGGAGTACAGTCCTTCTGCGCAATCGGTAGAAAGTTTTCGAGCGCGCCGAGCCTGCGGCGCGTGCGCGGCGCGGCCCGCTGGTAACAGCGGTCCGGTGTCCTCGATCAGCTGTTCGAGGGCACCTTTCGTCAGGCATTGGCCCAGGTATGCGTTTTTCGTCTATTTTCTCTATTAATTGGAGTACTTTGGACTATTGAGGCCTGTGGCTGACCGATATTGATCGGACGGCCCCGCATGCCTCGTTTCTTGCAGGTATCGTTTTTCTTTGCTTCTCAATGTTTTTTTCATTTGTTTTTGGCCCCGTAGAAAGCTGCTCGTCCCAGGTAGCCTCTTCTTTTTAGGAAAGAGGACCCTGGGATGTGGCGGCTCATATAGGGGCCTCTCATTGAGAAAAAAAAACATGCGAGGAAAACAAGGAAAAAACGACGACCATTCGAACAGGGACGGAACGTCAAAGATTCCGAACAAAATAAATAGGGTCCCGTTACCAGCCACCAAGTCTCAGGGTCCTCTTTCCTACGAGGAAGAGGCTACCTGGGACAAGCAGCTTTCTACAGGGCCAAAAACAAATGAAAAGACATTGAAAAGCAAAGAAAAACGATACCTGCAAGAAACGAGGCATGAGGGGCCGTCCGATCAATATCGGTCAGCCAAAGGCCTCAACAGTCCAAAGTACTCCAATTAATAAGGAAAATAGACGAAAAACGCATACCTGGGCCAATAACTGACGAAAGGTGTCCTCGAACAGCTGATCGAGGACATCGGACCGCTGTTACCAGCGGGCCGCGCCGCGCACGCGCCGCAGACTCGGCGCGCTTGAAAATTTTCTACCGATTGCGCAGAAGGACTATAGCGTCCTGTGTGACCACTAAAGTGGCCGGATCGATGAATGACCGGAGAATTGTGCCGGTATTCAGAGAGATCTCAACTGAGGGCATATTGAAGCATGTGCCGTTGAAAGGAACCACCTTGTAATGCTTGGGTGGAATGGGCATACACCTATGTATCTGAACCAGGCCGTTACCGAGGTACGACGCTGCGAGGTCGTTACGCTCAAGAAGGTTCCGCAAAGTGAATGTCGGATGGGCGGACAAAGAAGTGTGCAAGGTTAAGGCGAGCAAGTTAGTCCTATCGCATAAAGCGGAAAGCGCGTGGTGGAATAACGCCGAGACCGCCGTCTGCACGCTGTCCTCAACAGCCAGCAGCTGCGCGGCTAACTGGTTGGATGTAACCATACCCACCTTGGGTGCTGTTTGACGGGGAACGCGGTGTATCATCATGATCGCGTATCCCTGATCGGAAATGATTAGCTCCTTAGCGCAATCGGTGATTCGTTCGCTGTCCTCGCGCCAAGAGAGGGCAAACTCTTTTGAATCACTAATCCAAATGTCGCCCAAAAGGTGCCCCTTCATTTTGGTGACTGGAATGTACTGACAGGCTTCTTCCTTGTTAGGTACCCAGATGAGAACAGACCCGTCGCGCATTGTACAACTTCCAGCTGAGTACTGGCATTGGTGGAGGTCTCCCGCCGCCGAGTCCGGGTAATCAGATCCGTGACGCATATGTACAACGGTGTTAACCAGATAACAATTTGAGACGGATGCCTTACGAGTAACGCAACACCCAAATGGGGCAGACGGCCATTCAAAGACCAGATCATTAGTAGTTGCCCACGATTCGCCGGAAGCGGTCATAGGACCAAACTCACACTTGTGGTGTTGGATCATAAGTTTACACGCCTCAAGGGAAACAATCTGATGAGCTTCTGAATGGATTTCGGTGCGGGCGCCAAAAAAGTTAACAGAAAACTCGACTGTACGCGTGACAATCTTACATAGCGATGCTTGAGTGTCATATCGACGGGTATTGGGGCGATAGACATGAATCGAAAGCGCTCGAGGAACAGAGTCGACCCTAGGGATGATTCGAGAGCAATTGTAAGTCATCGGGATCCGAGCGATGAGATCGGAGGGCTCATGAGGACAGAGCCATGCCGAAGAAGGAGATGCGTTGCCAGTGCTTAGAAGAGAGAAAAGCATCACACACGGCATGAGTGAGCTAATGCTAGGCGGTGAGCGTGATGATGAAGTAGAGATCGGGGCCGATCGACCAAAAGTAGAGCTTGCCAGCTCCTCATTTCTTTTTACGAGCGCAGATATTCGCGCTTCGGAGTTTTCTAAAGCTTGCTGTTGCTCCCGCATGGAGATGGAAAGGGACTGAATTTGTTCGCGGGCTTCCAAAAGTTCTGTGGCAGGATCAGATGGAGAGAGATGCATGACATAAGCGGGCGAAGAGCGATTATTGCCCTGATAAGGAGATCGACCACGAGAGGGAATAAAAGTCCTCCTACCTCTTTCTGAAGAGCGAATCCTGGGCGAGGGGCATTGACGTGCCATATGTCCGGTGCCACCGCAGTTAAAACAGGTGGATTGACTAGAAATACCATTTCGGCGATCGGTGTCGAATCTCCTTGTATTGGTCGTGCCCTGAAAGCGGTTATTTGAGCTAATTCCAGGTGATGAATTACTACGTGGGAAACGTGAATTCCTAAAGTCGGTTTGGTAAGCCGGTCGAGGGTTAACCGATGGCGGGTTCATTGCCTTAACCTCAATGGACCTGGGGGCTGTAGCTGGGGCAATCAAGCGGTCCGCAGTTGCCTCTGCTAAAAGTTGTTCGACCATCTGGGCCTTGCCAACAGCTTGCTCGAAAGTTGCAGGGTTGTCGAGCTTAACGTAATACCTGATATCTGGTCTGAGTCGGGCCACGAACTCTTCCAGGACTCTTTCTTTCTGGCTGGCTGGATCCTGCCCAGTGGTTGCTGCTCGGACCAAGTTGAGGAGCCGGTTGGCGAAAGAGGCTGATGTCTCACCGGGCTGTTGCTGGCAGACTGATAGGGTCTGCCTCGCCATGTAGCGATGTTGTGGCCCCTCGAAGAATTTTTTCAAGTGAGCGACGATTACGTCGAAATCCTCTCTCTCCTCTGCAGAGAGCTCCTCGACTTTCTCGCGTGCTACGCCATCGAGGTGCCCGATGAGGAAGTTTGCCTTCATCTGTGATGACGCTCCGGAAGTCCTCATTCGAATCACGTCCTCGAGGCGTCTGAGCCACATAGAAAACTGGGTGCCGTCTTCACCCGAACCCGTGAACGGAACTATTTTAGGAATCGGCCCATCCGGGCTAAAATTGCCTACCATAGGGATGGAATTAATCCTCTGCCCAACCGCGGAAAACGACTGGTTCAACCCCGTTAAAAGAGAGGAATTCCCTTCATTAACTTGCCTTGCTAGTGTTGCCGTGGCTGTCCTGGTGTCGTTCCACACTTCTGTGATGGCCTGAGCTGTGGCGTCTCGGAGCTCCTTGGCGTCGCGTCCCCGTACCGTAGCGTCGTCGCTGAGGTTCGCCAGAGAGCCAGTGATCCTCCTCGTAAATGCGGGAATTTCCGTAGTAATCGGGGCAGCCGCCCTTGAATCATTCGAATGCGTGCGCGACCGAGTGAGTGGCGGACCCATTCACTCACCTGCAATGAGTAGGCTTAGGAAGAAAAGAAAAGGGTTAAGGCTAAATGTAAGGCAGTTGGCTAAATGTAAATGACTGGTGGTATCAAGTGAGAGAGGTCGGACAAAGTTGGATTGAGAGAGAAGGGGGGATGCTTCGATGGGCTTAGAACGTCAAATGAGCTTTGAGGAGGGGCGGGGTAGAACTCGGGGTGAGACAAAGGACTGACACAAAAGACTGTTTAGGTTTGAATAGGAAAGTCTCGTGATGTTTATACGGACGGCATTTGCTTACATTCCATCCTAGGGTACTGTATGAGAGCGGAACGCGAACTCTGAGCTGTTATCATGATCAAGAT
Organism: Ancylostoma caninum; assembly: GCA_037903475.1. Taxonomy (NCBI): domain Eukaryota; kingdom Metazoa; phylum Nematoda; class Chromadorea; order Rhabditida; family Ancylostomatidae; genus Ancylostoma; species Ancylostoma caninum. The sequence goes on along the minus strand of JBAJFG010000262.1, from coordinate 681,101 downwards.
CTAATTCCAAGAATGTCATGGGAAAGCAAGCTGAGCAACCAGCGTCGAGAAAGGCAACTCTGCAACAAAAAGGTCACAAATGTGAATATGAGTCTTGAATGCAGATCACTTTTAGGAGTACAATCGTTGGGAGTGAAGAAATCGCGAGGACTGTGCGACCGGTATCTAGCGTGTAGACGAGTAGAACTAAAGAATAACTTGGGCGGGGCACTACCATATGGCGCCCAAGTACTCTTGGTCTCGATGGGGCTCACATTCAACCGGTGCCGACTCTAAGGACCATCCTCGATGTAAGTGATACAATCCTGGTGCTTAATGGGCAAAAGGGTCAGCAGTTGCATGGTACTTGACGAGAATATCGCGGCGCGACGTGTTAACACCTGATCGGCGGGCTCTCCTATCAATTGGCTATGAAAAAAAGCCTTTGCGGTCAGACGGCGGATGGCGCAGAGCGAGTGATCGCTGCTATCACTCGCGCCCAAGCGGGTTCAATCCCCGCCGGGACCCTACGCTTTGCAAACTCTTTGCAATAGTAATATTGCAGTGGAGACCGTTGCACACCCCCCCAAGTAACAACTTGCGAAGCGGGTTCGCGCCTGTCCGCCGTCTCTTGGGGGGTGGTCTCCATTCCCCTCCGAAAGGAGGGGGCCCCTCCGTCACTCGACCATAGAGGGACGGGGGGGCCTACTCAGATCGATTCTTGAGGTGGTTTTGGTAGATCGTAGAGGGCATGCGAGACAATCTATCTAGGCATCGGGCCACACCGGCCAAAAGATCAATAGGAATCCACTCAGAGAACAACTAAGTCCGTCATCTCCGTTGTCCAAATCACCTGTCGACTTTGCTCCTTCCGTACCGCAAAACAAATGAACCTCTCCCTCTGCGTTCATCAACGCCTACCTATCAATATCTCAACTACTCCTCGTAAACATAATGTCTATTCCTCACCTAACTTCACTAATAATTCTCAACTTTTACCTTTCGCATGCATGCCTAACCACTCAAACTTTGTCAACCTTGACCTGCTCAAATAATCTGCGACGTCGGACCAACCGGTCTCCTAGGAGTTTTCCTTTATCTGCGGTTTATACCCACGCCGGGTCCCGGGACTTAATACAAAGAGACGAAAACACAAAGAGTACCGTATCCCGTTGAGCTCATGGCAAGTGCCATATGTGAACTTGAAAAGAAAAAAGTTTACACTGCTGCGGTGAAAGAAATGCCGTAAACTCGAGCACAAAGCGGGGACGGTAGTCTTTGTGGAGAGAAGCGCGACCGTGCTGGTCTCTTAGCGCGCGAGGTTTATGCGGAGAGCGACAACAAAATGGCCAGTTTCGAAGTCGACCCAACCGGGCAAAATGCTAAGAGACCCACCTGGCTTCGTCCTCGTGAGGGGTGAACCACTCGCTGCTACCAGTAAGCGTTACGCCAGCGGAAGCTGCTTCCCATGCTTCTGTATCCGGACACAATAGGATAATAGTAGTTTATCCTTATTACCAGCAAAATCACAGAAGGCAGTATAGGAATATACACAGATGGATAGATCTAGGCAGCTAGTGGAATCCTGGATGGGCTGACGTGGTAGAGCTTGGATGAGGCAGGCAAACAGCCAGGTGGATGGTTGGTAGGTCACCGAAGCGAGCGGCCGCTCGCCGGCGCGTCGGAAGGCTTCTCTTCCCTTGCGAGTTGCTCCGCCGGCCACGCCCTGAAAGAAGTGAGTCAGCGGTGGAATCTGATAAAATATATCATAGCTCCTGTTCAGCATCCCTTACACGTGCACTGAAGAGAAGAGCGTTCATGGCTTGTTTGGCTATCCATTTTACCAGAAATGGAGAACCGATTCTAGATCTACGTCCCAGTTCCCAATTTTATGCTCATGTCTCATTTCGAGACGCTACGAACCTTGTCACTTGCAACCCGGTGCAGCAAAGAGTAAGAATATTGATCGAGAGGAAATGTTTCGCAAACGCGCTCAAGGCTTCGATTATGGGGTCTTGACCAGCTTCGTTTTTCGGGACGTGCCTTTCATTTGGAATACGATACACCGAATCTCATTGTAATGTATAATCTTTTCCACTACTTCTGCATGAAGTTCGTTTCGTTCTTTTGACCACAGCTTATATTGGAGACGAAACCTCTCTCTACTGTGAATGTCTTGTCAGAACTCATCAAGTCTATATGTAATGTTGAGGTGTAACATTCTACAGCGTGGCACTTATTATCTTGGAGAATGCCGTCATTGTATCATCATTTTTAATATTGTCCGTTTACAACCAGTGCTCTCGTCTTGACTCTTTACTTTGCTACTTTGCTGGGTACTGCTTTCAGGCATTTGCGATCGACAACGGTTTTGTATGGCTCGTGGAAAGAAGGTAAGCTGTCCTACTTGTTCTGTTTCCAATTGTTATTTGAAAGGATATGTGTTTCCCCCCAAATTCTTATGATTATTCGTGATTAAATATGAAATTAGCATAGCCAGTTAACAGTTAACTAGCATAGAAGGCTTCAGTTAATTTCAAAATTCTATAAGTTGCTATCAGTAGAGACTATTTCTACATGTTTAATTCGGCTCCTTGGCAAATGCTAAGGCTTGGTGTCATCCGTTTACATTAGCTAATCTGTTCGAGGATTTTCAGCGCAGATTTTAGATGTTACCAAGCTCAAGTTCAGTTTGATACTTAGTCAGAATGCCCACAATGCGATAAAAACAAGAGCAGAACACTGACAGGATGAAGAGCACTGATAGAGGACGGAAAGCTGTTCAACTGGACCAGCAATCTATTCCAAACTCTTCCCTAACACAGTTCGAAAGAACGCAGCGTTCTTAAGTATATAGATGGGTCCGGCAATGAACGCTGCCATCCTTGGCATTTGCCAAGGAGCCGTATTAAATATGTAGAAATAGTCTCTTCTGTTGCTATCTCTGCACGAAAAGCATGAAGAAAAAGTTCTGTATTCTCCGACGCTTACAATTTACCTAAATTAAATTTTTCAATGATTCAGTGCACATGAAGGTCTAATTTCACAAAATAAAGTGAAACCCGTCGGCAGTACAAAGCTAATTAAGGGTCGTGGTGGGCGTCGTGGTGGTGGAGTCAGTGACAGCTTCGGTGGCACCGACAACAGCACCTATTACTACTATGTTTGTCTACTATCAGAATACGGCTCACCTGCTTCTCGCTTCCTATAATACACTAAATACAATTATTTTTTCGTACTTTCACTATGTAGTCGTCTGTAAATAATCTTCCTAAAAATAGTTTTTCTTTCAGTCAGACAGGGGCAATCGTGGAGCCCGAGGTCGTGGCGGTGGCGGTCGTAGTGGTGAAGCTGGCGGCAGTTTTGGTGGTCAACATAACTATGGTAATTGGCGTGATGGCCGAAGTGGTGGTGGAGATGGCTGGCAGGGAAGGAGGCGAAGCGGTGGATACACGGGCTTCTCAACCGGTTCATTTGGAGTTATGGGTGATGCGGACAGTATGAATAGGGTAGGCTTTATGTTGTGTCGTACCCTAAAAATGTTCAGCTTAGATGAAAAATAAAGTCGACTTGAAAACAAAAAAAAATTTTATTCGGAAACCAAAGTAGTGGTAATAATGAATACAGTAGTCAAAGATAGAGCTGACGAGTTTGTGGACTTGGCAAACCCAACTGCAGCTTTCATAGGGAATGCTATCGTGCGCTGCACGCTGCGCAGTGTGTCACCTCGTTTTCATGTCTGAGCTTTCACCAGATTCTGAATTTCTCGACACGCTGAATCCAACGGTATACCTAAAATGTCACAAAAAGGTCTTTTAATCCTACTTTTAAACGTTTTTCGGGATGGGATTTGTAACAGTTTGTCGGGCCGAGTGGACGCGTGAAGGGCTTTAGCCGTCTGGACAACACATGGGCTGTCCAACGCGCGCGGTCGCGCGCTGTTTTGTCATTGGAGCGCGCCGAATCGCACCTGGCGTGCTTTCTGTGTGATGGTTAGGCACATACAGATGTCAAAGTGGAGGGTTCTGTTTCCCAGGTGTCATGAAGTGAGATGACGTCATTTTCTGCGAGATTAGGGTAGAAAGCTTTTGTCCATTGAAGGTTTTGATACTTCTGGTCTGCGGTTTACACGTATTAGTCGTACGTAGTCGTAGCAGCACATACCGTCTATCCGAAACGAAAAGTCCGCCCAAGCGGTCGAGGATCCAGAGGCAGCCACGCTCGCCAGCAATCCACGTCATCATCTCTAATCTCTGCATCACCTTTCATAGTTATCTTTATGATATCAACCAACGATTTGGCTGTGACGTGGACCGCTTGGGCGGACTCGTCGTTTCGGATACACCGTAGGTCTTATCGTTCTTTGTGGACTCGTAGATGATTCACTTGTGATCTTGAGAATGTACTATCGTTTTCGCTCGTTTTCTTTTTTTAGCTGTAGTCTGATTAACGTGGTTCGAGCCGGCTTGGGTTGAGAAGTAATAAGAATTGTCTTAGTGTTTTTCTTCTGTACTTTCGGTGGAGTTACTTTGAGATGACTGATTCCGTGTCATGTCCAGCAAGCGTAATTCCAGTTGGAACAGACCATGAAGAGGAGCCTTCTACTTCGAATAAAGGGCAAGGGCAAGTATCTTCCACATTTCTTCAGCTATAGTTTCTTGCCAACCACCTCAACCACACTGAACAGTTCATACTCAGCATTTGTAATATTCAGACTTACTGTCGCACTAACGCTTTCGGTCAACAAGGATAATTTTGTTCGCAGCGACATACAAGTAACGTAGAAAGGAGCTGAAGAGTCTTGAAAGGGCGGAGGTGCGCGATCAAATCAAAGAAGTGTGGCAGATGAATAATGAAGACGTCAGCATCTGCTTCATTTGCGGAAGACGTGAGCCACCCTCACGCCAAGAACCCAAAAATCAATGGTTAACATGCTCAAGCACGAACATTTGCAACGCTACGGCACATCCTGCCTGCACCCAAGGAGCCCAGTCTCGATGCAGTATATGTTACAATGGAGTATGGGTAGAAAAGCCCACCTCTCAATCTGAATAGAATTTTTCAAAAAAAAGTGATGGCTCGAGCTTCTTTCAATCGGACATCCAAAAAGGTTCTAGGTGTTGATTGTCAAATAAAGGTTGTAAGTTTGCTCAAGTAAAGATGTCTTTGTTGTTAGAACATCTGCAGAGGTTCTGCTATGGGAATCTTAATTTTTCGTAACAGAATAGGATTGTATAACAGTGTTGTGTGAAATCAAATCGCCACCAGCGCTCTTCAATCTATCGATGGTAAGGGATCTGTTTGAAAATAGCTTCAAAAAAGTGTAATAATGTGGTAAGGAACATGTCGCTCTATTTACTGACCGCAAATGCGCATCGTGATTGAGTTGTCGAGAATCAACTTGTTCATCTTTTCGCTGTTTGAGACTAGCAGAACAGACATTTACATAACGGTGTCAAATGGAAAAGAGTACAAAAATAATGGATAATCACAAACACAACCGAAAAAAACACTTAAGCAAACATCCGGAGACTACAACTGAGCGGTGACCGAATTCAATAATCACATTTCGGCCACAACACGTACGTCCTGGTAATTCAACAGTGGTAGAGCTGAAAGACTGTACGAGTAATTGGTATACTAACAGAAAATGTTATCTGAACATATCAGAGTGACGAATGAGTGTTGTGGTGTCAGAGAAGGTGAACATGAGTGAAGCTATTCATATCCTACGAAAGAAATGTTCTATTTACTTTCTCACACTTCATGACACCTGGGAAACAGAACCCTCCACTTTGACATCTGTATGTGCCTAACCATCACACAGAAACCACGCCCAGGTGCGATTCGCCGCGCCCCAATGACAAAACAGCGCGCGACCGCGCGCGTTGGACAGCCCATGTGTTGTCCAGACGGCTAAAGCCCGCGTGAAGCCGTTGATCACTTCGGTCGGACACGTCTAGACGTGTTGCCCAACGCTGCGGACGTGGCGGGCAGCCAGCAGATTCACTCCGCCCAGGTGGTCCGTGAACTGCACTTTCGGACCCTCCGGGGTTTTCGTCATTTTTATGAGCTTTGAAGTACTTCTTGGAATTAGCTTGACGAGGAGGTCTGGAGTCTGTTGGTATTTTCAGTTCACGAAACGAGGTGACACACCGCCTTTAAGCGGGTTTCAGACATTTTCCGATCTGCGGCATGGCGCGTGAACCGCGCGGGGAAATCATCTCGTGCTGGGAGCACTGGTGGAATACCCCAACTCGAAGGTTCCGCCCACCTTCACTTTCAGGCTGGACCTGGGGGGGGGACCACAACTTTGGAAAGGGAGGGGCCGAGCGAAGCCCTAAAAACTATAGCATTCCTCCGACTGTTTTTCATCTCCGTCTCTTCCAAACGTAAAACGGATAAAATTTCGATGCACCGTTGCATGAGCAGTGAATTGGTATATAACATGCGCTCACAAGTTTGTTCCTGGCATGAGTTGATTTTGGCCCAAAGCACTGCAAAATGGAAAAGTAGGGCTCGGTTGGGAGGCCGTCATGGACGAAAAGATGAGGATGAAAAAAAAGGACGGTCTTGCGGCTGTAGGCTAAGGTTTGCTCTTTACGGCAGTGCAGAGCAGGAGTCCTGAGATGACCTGCATCCCCCTGCTATTTTCGTCAAAGTTGAACTTTTCGATACGTTGATTTTTGTCGCCCTGCAATCGGCTCTAGGAAGAAACATACACTGATCAGAAGCATTTCTGTGATTCTCCTCTTTAAATTGTCTTAGGGCGTATATAATGTTCTGAGAATCTTCATCGCTCTCTATTCTGTCTTTTTGTTAGCTGGTGTGCAAGAAGCTCTAGGGAATTCGCTCAAATATTGTATTCGAGTTAACTAGACATGCTGAGCACAAAACCAGCAGTTTTATTACCTTTCGTCACTCCTATCACGGGCGAAAGAAGGGCGCTATTCCAAATTAGGGGGCCCAAAATTTTCGAAAAAAAAATCGCCAAAACTTTGTTTAGGGGGGATTATTTGAGGTGCTGAACACGAATATCGTATTCATTCTCTATCGTAACCCCACTTTTATGGAGTTACAGTGGGTATGCGGTAGATACGGTATCTCACAGAATCCTCTAAAATTTTGCGTAGAGGGGTTCCTCTATGTGTTGATCACGATTATCAGCATTATTTTGAGTGGTAGCTTCGTTTTTTTTTAACCCAAAATTGGCGTTTTCTCCGAATTTACTACCGTACACTTTACTTTACAATTTACTACCGTCTATTTACTATCTCCACGGTAGTTGGGTTACGGTACAAAACGGATACGATATTCGTATTCAGCACCTCAAGCATCCCCCTGTGAAGAAATTGAGCGAATTCCATGAGGTACCGTACCTAGGGTAACCCGCAGAAATGGGGTTACGGTACAAGATGAATATGATCCTCCTGTTCAGCACCTCAAATAACTCACCTACACAAAGTTTAGGCGAAAAAAATCCTTTTTTTCGTAAGATTTGGGGCCCCTAGTATGGAATAATGCCGAAAGAAGCATCGCAGAAAATTGCAATCCCTTCGCAAGTATGTATTCATGATTCGCTTCTTACGTACTTACTGAAGTCATCTCCTTCAACAATGAAACAAAAAAATTTGTTAATGATTCACATAATCGTACAATACTTGCTGGAGAGAAAGTATTGCTTTTTTGTGAGTATTTCCAATTGTTGGATCACCAGTGTTGGTTTCTTTTATGACAGCCGTGAGGCATCTAGTAACGAGTTTTCGTTACTTTGACACAAACTATACTTTTTGCAGTACAAAACTCATCCTTATCACAGTACAAAACTAGAGCCATAGCTGGCAGGAATCACATCGAAAGTCAAATTTACAAAGCAAAACTACACTGAGCTGATTCCTATTTTAAAGGCAGCAGGAGCTGAAATCCTCGACTCCGAGCTGAGCTGTGGGTGATGAAGTACAGATCCAGCACATCATAAATGTGAAACGAACACAGACAATGATGGCTTACCTGTAGAGAAAATGGAACATTCGTCGCGAACACGCCTGGCCGTGTTCGCGCGCGGACGAGTTTTCCTCGGCGCAAAAGCCATTGCGGTGCGTGGTTTGGCGCAAAGGGAAAACGAAGTGCACTCAATTCACAGGGTTTCATGGCGGGACTCGGCCAAAACCACGCGCCGCAATAGATTTCGCGCCGGGAAAAACTCGTCCGCGCACGAACACGGCCAGGCGTGTTCGCGACGAATGTTTCATTTTCTCTGCAGGTAAGCCATCATTGTCTGTGTTCGTTTCACATTTATGATGTGCCAAGTCTGTTCTTCACCACCCGCAGCTCAGCTCAGAGTCGAGAATTTCAGCTCCTGCTGCCTTTAAGGTATCAGACACAGCCTCCATTTTGGATATGGAAAACCTGTTAACCCGTTTCCACTTGGATCATTCCCGATCGCTCCTCTTAACCCATGGGAGCACTGTTCGTTCTTTCCCGACGAATCTGCGGCGAAGATCTCTAACCTCTTGTCCGAGGGGGGGGGGCAACCTAATCCACTATCCGCGGCTTGGTATTACATGCAGAACTTGGTGCTATTCCAGCGACCCTGCTACCACCATAGCTTACCACTCTAATTTAGAGAAGAGCATAATGACTCGAAAACCCGAGCCAAACTGAAGCCAATCTTACCCAGCAGTCTTGCACTGCAACGGCGATTGCACTCCACTCTCGAATCCGAAAGGGATCTACTTGCTCACATTGCGTGAGAGTGTCCCCACTCTTCGCCAGTTCAAAATGAATAGAAATGAACCGGCGATATAAGAGATAAGGATCGTGGAAATGATACGTATCGATTGCACGTTACATCGCCATGGATCGCTGCCAAACGGAGCTCATCGCCCGTACTCTCAAAGATGTGCCCGAAATGAACTGGCGATGTGAATGATAGCAATAGTGGAAACGATGCCTATCGATCGCCACGCCCAATTTATTATCATCGCTTTTACGTCTGGGGTCTCCTCATTCACTTTATCCATGTGGCGATCGCCACGATTGCTGGCGAAGTCTGGGGATACTCTGAGCACGAGAAGAACTCCAAACTAATTTGATCCATTGGATCAGCGCCTTTTATGCAGTGAGAATGGGGGGCGTGTCCGCCTTTAGTGGGCGTGGCTCCACTCCCAGTCAAGTCAGTGTATCCACAGGCGTATCCGCGGGATATTTCTGACGCGCACACGCTAAGCAGGTGCATATCTGCAGGCTACAATAAGCCACTCATTGCAACTTACGAGCAATAAGCAATCAATAGAGAATATATCGATTATATACGGATACCCATATACTACACAATGTTCTCGAGAACATGATTTGATGGTTGGTAGGATTATTTGAAAACTTCATGAGATATGTGCTTTGTGCTCATAGCGGATCTGCTCGGAGGTACAGAGAAAGGTAGAAAAGATTTATTTGGGAGGGCCGTATCACGTCTGCCAGACTCGACGCAGTTGCATGTTGTATTGTTGATGCCACTAAGAATCACTTAGATACGTTCTTTGTAAATGACTGCGCCCTTTCCCGAACTGATTGGTGATCCTTTTACATCTATTATGGTGTCACTGATAAATTACCAAATCGGCGCTCGCTAACGATGACACGGTTATTTACCCGGAACTTGCGTCCTTGAGCCGCATATGCTGTTTGAATTCGGACAGTCTTCCACTTCTCTGATGTATTTAGTTTGACGTTTTTATGGTGTCATATGAGAGTTTTGTGGTGACACAGATTCATTACCTGTTGCAAAAGTGGAACATGTTCATAGAGTTTTGGTCTATTTTCGCCACTGTGAAGTTTATCTTCGTCATCATGTTCGAAAAGTCCAAGTTCTTCCTTTTTTTTGAGTGAATTCTTCGTAAAATCATAGTGTTTCTGCGGTATGTGGAGAAAATTGAACTCCATTATCTGTACTATCAGTACTCATACAATCCCTCCATACTTTGTTTTCTCAACCTTCTTTTCAATTTCCTGAGTACATTGTTCACTTAGAGTAAGACTTTAACTGTTAAGTTTTCTTTTCTTACCATTAGATTCATACAAAGAAATTCAGAGCGACACTCAGTCGCCGGAGGCACTCGCCGCAGAAGTGCCGCTCGCTACTGTTGAGGACCTGCGCTATGAAGCTAGAGAAACTGTTCAGGTAACTGATGCTAATATAAGATAGATTCCATGAAGGTCACAGAAGTGCTTGAGTTCCTCTTTTTAAAGTGGAAATAATTCTTGAGAGCAGCGCTCGAGAAATTTTCCGTATCCGAGATTCTGGTGTATGTATTCTAGTGCCTTGAAAGGAATATGAGTTCTGATTTTCATACACACGTATGAAAATCAGAACTCATATTCCTTTGTGCATGTGCAGGCAGTTGTCGCCCTGTAATTGTTCGTGCATTCCTGGCAGCGACACAGTGTCACACGCCGCGCGCCCGGCTAGAAGTGACCGAGCTTGCGTGAAAGCGTCAACTGTTGATATCACCAGCTACACTGCAACACTACGAATTTTACCCAGAGGAGAGGCACAAAAAAACGGGTTTTTCTGCGTTTATGTGAGGATTCTCAAGCAAAAGACTGCGTTTATCCCGTTTATTCCCATGTAAAAAAATTTTGGCAACAGCTATGAATTGAGACCGACGGCGACACGACCGCTTTGTCTCGCTGTAGCTATGTAGCGCTGTATTACTTACTAAATACGGCTATTTTTAGTATCTCTTCGTCCTAAAATTATCAAACGTGACCAAAACACCAGGCTGGATACTGGTTATTAACCCTGACTGCTATTGCGCCACAATAAAATGAAGCAGCAGTTCATTACGTGGGTGACCTCCAGCAAATTCATACGCTGGTCATCTCTCTGTCGCCGAGCTAAAGAAAGCACCAATCACGATTGCACCCTTCCCCGGTCTGGCGCGCTGCACCACCTATAGTCGTTGTCACTACGGAACAAACGTCTGCAACAGCACGGCCACGGCGGAGGCTGCCGCACAGCTGCGGCGCAACACCGCCGCGAGGCTGTTGCGGGCGGCGTGGCGGGCATTTTGCCAGCCGGCTGATTTATCGATTACTTCATTGCAACCGGATTTCCGCTGTTTTTGCCCGTTTTTCTTCAGATTTTTTACATTTTCCTTCATGTCTCGTTGATTTTTCGTCTATTCCAGGGCCAGAAGGAATGAAGAACGATGACAATTTTTACTTTTCGACTTTTTACAGCTCTTTATGAGATAGTTTGTCTTGTCATTGTTTTCAAAATTTGACGTAGCATTAGAATGCCAGTGTTGGTGATCTCTAAAACTTCTTTCTTTTGCATTCGTCGGGATTCAACATAATCGACATTGCTGCACCAGAAATTTTCTGTTTGAAAGTGTTTCATAGGACAACAGATCCATTTCTCAGTGCTATGTTCATTCTTATAGAGAATGCAATTTTTAACGGGTGAGAAGTGAATAAGACAATCGCTTAAACCTTGCCTTCGGTGAAATGAAGTCGAATGAAGGTGAACTGAAATTTCTATGCGCATTTGCGCCTTGGATCGTGACTTGATACCAGCAAACATGCATAAATAAACATAAATGGGTTGCACTATAAAGTGATGTTAGCTCAACATCCCTTCTGGTCTGGAATGGACGAAAAATCAACGAGACAGAAAAGAAAATGTGAAAAACCCTAAGAAAAACGAACAAAAACACCGGAAATCTGATAGATAAATTTGTGGACCGATGACATCCTAATTGGTAATGGTATTTGATTCTTCTTCTTGTAGCCTGTTTGTTGTTCTAACCGTTTGATTGTAATCTAAAGGCATAATTACATGTTTTACATGGTTTTTCCAAGGCAGTGATTGTGTTCTTCCCTTGACACGAGCTCGCTCGTGTAATAAATATAAATCTGGCGGCAATGAAGTAATCGATAAATCAGCCGGCTGGCAAGGCTGGCAGAATGCCCGCCACGCCGCCCGCAACTGCCTCGCGGGGGTGTTGCGCCGCGGCTGTGCGGCGGCCTCCGCAGTGGCCGTGCTGTTGCAGACGTTTGTTCCGTGGTGACAACGACAATACACGGCCCGCGTAGGTGGTGTGGCGCATCGGGCCACGTACCTGAAACTCCAAAAGTACGCAGACAAGGGTCAGGACCGCAGCGCGGCTGTCTTGGGCAGAGACGCAGGCGCTCAGCATGTAGAGCGCCCGTGTCTCCGCCCAAGAGAACCGCGCCGCTTTCCCAAATCTTGTCTGCGTAGATCTGGAGTCCCCTGTAGAGATGCAATCATGACTGGCGCCCGTGTACAGTCGATTAGTTTTGAGTGCTTCTGCCCCAGCTGTGGTTCTGATGACATCGGGGCACAATCGGTCCAGCAGCCGACCTCCGGTGGATTCAGCATGTTTAGTGAATTTTTGCGCTTGTTCCCTCTTATGGGAACTATAAAAAAACAATTGTAAGAGGAAACAAACGAAAAACGCGCTGAAATTCGCTGGAAGACCGACAACGCCGCGTGTTCCACTGCCAGCAGCGCTGCTGCAACAGCGCTGCATACGTATCACTATATAGTAAAACTCATCTGTTTGTGTGTTTGTCTGTAATCGCTTATATCTCACGATCCAGAAGACAAACACACATGAAACCTATACCGTTCGACTCAGAATTGTGCCCTCCTGTGCAACGTCAGGGTCTTTTGCCGTTTCCGAGAAAAACAATTTTATCAATTTTTGGCCCCCTATCCCCATCACTATATAGTAAAACTCATCTGTTTGTGTGTTTGTCTGTAATCGCTTATATCTCACGATCCAGAGGACAAACACACATGAAACCTATAGTCAGGGTCTTTTGCCGTTTTCGAGAAAAACGATTTTATCGATTTTTGGCCCACTATCCCCATCACTATATAGTAAAACTCATCTGTTTGTGTGTTTGTCTATAATCGCTTATATCTCACGATCCAGAGGACAAACAGACATGAAACCTATAGTCAGGGTCTTTTGCCGTTTTCGAGAAAAACGATTTTATCGATTTTTGGCCCCCTATCCCCATCACTATATAGTAAAACTCATCTGTTTGTGTGTTTGTCTGTAATCGCTTATATCTCACGATCCAGAGGACAAACACACATGAAACCTATACCGTTCGACTCAGAATTGTGCCCTCCTGTGCAAGCGCAGCTTCGCCGCGCTTCTCTTAAATGACAATGATTTTTCGAACGGTATAGGTTTCATGTGCGAATCTTTTCGTCTACAACGAGAAAAACAAGGAAGAGTTGTGCTCAGTGACTGAATCCTTGGGGGTCTCTCCGTGTGCAATCAAGAGTTTTGGAAGGGGTTGGGTGGGGAATTTATTTTCCTATGCAAGACTAGGCGATAACCAAAGCAACACAGTTTTAGTACACCTATATATACCAACTTGCTATAGCAACATGATTTAGAGTGCACAAGCATACCGCTTAACTTCTTTCTGTGAGTGGACGAATGGACGAATAATCACGGCACTACTCAACTTTACTGGCCCCAAAATCTTCAAAGATTTTTTTTGGCTGGGACTTTCCATAGAGGGGGAGGGGGTTGTCTGAGGTGCTGAGCACGAATATCGTATCCATTTTGCACCATAACCCCATTTTTGCATGGGTTACGGTAGGTGTACGGTAGGAAATTGAGAGAAAATGCCGATATCGGGTAGAAAACGGAGGTGGCTTGCAAAAATAATGGTGGTTTTCGTCGTCGGCGTCAAAAAACCCCACTACGCAAAAATTGAGAGGGTTCCTTGAAGTACCATATCTACAGTACATCTACCGTAACCATTAAAAAATGGGGTTGTCGTGCAAAATTTATACGATGTTCGTGTTCAGCACCTCGAATAACCCCCCTACGTGAAGTTTCAGCCAAAAATTTTTTTCGAAGATTTTGGGGCTATGTAAAGTTGAATAGCGCAAATACTCACTCCTTTCCGAGTGCACTACGTTTCGATCGATTCTGAGTGAATCATCTGGACGCATTTAACGAAAGAATGATGCAAACATCAATTATATACAACAAGTGCTCCGACTCGCTTACGGCGAGCTTCGCAGCTGTATGCTTCATCCGTTTTGACGGATGGAAAGTAAAGGTAGCTGAGTACCAAGGTCCCGCGAAGCGGGCAAGTGCGAGACTCGCCGGAGGCGAGTCGGAGCACTTGTATACAGTGTCTTCGATCCACCATCTCCTCCCGCCGCATCGCCTGCCATCACACGTGGCGTCCTGCTGGCAGCGTTCCCGCAGCCAACAGGCCAAGTATCGATCGCCAGCAGGACGCCACGTGTGATGGCAGGCGATGCGGCGGGAGGACAGGGAGATCAAAGACACTGTACTCTCAAAACGAATCGATTGTATGTCGGTCCCAATACTTACCAATTGATTGTGGGCGGGTGTCGCTGCGGCGCAACGCATTCGAAATCGACTCACATTAAAGTTGTCATAGTAGGATGTGTTGCATCATGAAGGTAAACGCGTTGGTTGTGTGATTGTTATGATTGATGCAATGAAAGCCTTTCACAGGGAACGTCACTGGTTGTTGCACATCTCGGGGCTGCGCCACATCACTTGTTAACTCACATTGGTACGCGTTAATCCAAATGTTCGTCCTAGAATGGCTACGCGTATAAACGTGACTGAACAAGTGATGTAGGGCTGCCGCAAGCTGTGAGGTATCACTAGGGCATACAGTCACTGGGAAACCCATGTTGATACGCGTTAGCCGCTGAGGGATCAGCGTTTGAGAGTACGCGTATCGACGTGGATTAACGAGTGAAGCGGCACAACCCCTTTCGGAATCGCGCAACAGCAATTGACGTACAGTCTGTTCCCTGAAACGTACACTGCAATCCTCGCCCCGATTGAACAAAGCGGCGCGTGTGCGTTCAATCTGGGCGTGAAGCTGCAACAGCCGATCAGCCTCTCCTCGCGTTCTGAATGATCCGTTCGCGCCCTGATTGAACACACACGCGCCGCTTTGTTCGATCGGAGCGAGGATGGCAGTGTACGTTTCAGGGCATAGGTGCGATAGGGGGGAGCCGGAGGTCTCCGAAGTGAAGGGGGTCTGAGGGGTCTGAAGCCTGTCAGCGGTGCCAAAAGTGAAGGGTGGTCGTCGACCGGGGGGGGGGAGAGGGGTAGCAGCAGCTTTCCTAGCTGGCTGTCACAAAAAGGCGACGGCGGGACTACGGGGGGGGGAGAGATCACGATTACAGACATAGGTGTTAGTAATTCAGTTGCTGTTTGTCTATCTCAGGTATACCCTTCCATTTGCGGCGAACTGACGGAGGCGGCGCGATGAGTCATCGCCTCGACGCGGAAAATATGGCACTAATTTAAATATAAAAATCACTCAAATTACAATTATTTCAAAAATAGGAGGGTCCGTGGAATATCAGCACTTCATATCCTACCCCCTCGTGCCCAATACCCTATATTTCACCCACAGCAACCACTTCCCTTTTGACAATACTAAAAAGTGCCAAAAAAACGGCTTTTTTCCCTTATAACTTCCTCATTTCAAACGTGGACATATCAGTGAAGGGTACATAGTGGCCTTTTTTTGTTAAATTACACCTATATCACTAATCACTTTTTCTGGAAAGGCGTTGCAAGTCCTTCCCGCTAAAGATGAAGGGTGCCGGAGCCAATTCTATAAGGACGGCTCGGTTCTCGCTCTGCGCCCTCCTCCCTCATTGCACTGTCTCGCTTTTGACCGGAGCCAATGTACTGGTTTTGGCTCCATCCCCTCCTGCACAGCGCAAGACAGACTTTGACCCATCATATCATATACGAATCGATAGAGAATTTCTTCTACTTCAATATCATGCCCTAGTCATCTCATTTGATTTTGCTTTTGAAGAGAAATTCGCGAAAAACCTCCTGTCTCGCGCTATTTTCGTCGGTCTCAAAAACCTCAACTTGGTTCCCGTAAGGTATTCACTAGAACATTTGCAATTGGTTTCACATTATACAGTTTTTCCTTCTCTTCTTCCCTGGACTGTCCCATTTTTGATTCACTTCCTATTAATACTTTTATCAGCCATAGAACTGAAACTGCCACGAAAAGTATTGCTTTCGAAAGATGCAAACGGTTCCGCAAATTTTCACTCATTCTAAGCAAACAGGGTGCCTTCTTCATCTCCTAGGTTTCAGCTATGCCAGGATACCCTTCACCCTATGAAAATTTTCACTCACAGCCGTGTTATTCCTAATTCCCTCAACCCCCTGCAATCCGTTCAATTCAGTGCACTAACTCGAATTTCGTAACCTATAAGACATTCGTTCCGGCCGACTCACACAGCATTCACATTTATTATAATCCTTCATTAAATGTTCATTAACATTAACTAATAAGGATGTTTCCGTCTAACTTCCTGATATTGCCTTCTGTTACTTCGTCTCCCCCTCATTTGCATCCTTCTTCTTCTCATTTCCCTCATCGTTTCCTTTACCCGAAAAAAAATTATTAACGCTTAAGTGAAGGGAATCTGCCGGACCCCCGTCCGAAGTGAAGGGGGTGAGAGCCTCGGCTCCGACTATCGCACCTATGTTTCAGGGAACGCACTGTAACATGAATTTCCACTCGATTTGCATTTTAGCCACAAGTATGAATACGTGTAAAGACATGTTTACTTGTTGACAGGTTCGAGAACACCACGGCTCGGGAGACTTTGTAGAGAAGCAGAGCTGTGCGAACGTAGAACCAACTGCAAAAGTGTCCGACGTTCGAAAATCTGCGGAGAACTTGGTAGATACTGTTTTGTAATTATTCTCTCGAAAGTTTTCTTCTTCAATGTTTAGTTGATTTTTGCAGGGTGGATCTAGAACTGTGCTCCGTTCTGCCATGAGTAGCCAAGCGATCCAAGGTGAAGACATTGATGTAGCTGACGGAGGTTGCATTACTACGGTAAGATGGGCGTTTACGCAGTGTTGTATAGCCGTTTTTTTTGTTGTGTATGGTAATGTGTAAACAGGTTCGTGAGAGTCTAGACCTGCCAGTGCAACCAGAAGTCGAGCTTGACCACGGAGCGCGAGTCCGTTCGATGTCGTACCATGCTATGGTTTGTATCTCTGCATACTATCGAGCTTGATTCGCCAGTCTCACATTTATATAACTTCGTTCTAGAATCCCATGGAGATCTCCTCGAAAGTAACTACTAGTCGTCGTTATCTCTCGAGTATTGTAATTGACGACAATCTCAGGCAAACTTTGACGACTAATCAACGTCCTGAAATGGTAATTGCTACAATACACGTGTAGTCTGTCGCTATACTCCTACACGCGTGTAGCGCTATTTGCCGCCGCAGCGTGGTGACAGTGGCTCTCGTACATATCGATTGGTGACCCGCAAATGCGCATTGCTTTCGCCACATTTAGGCTTGCGTACCTTGAGTGTATCATCAATAAATAAATAAACAGGGCCTGCGACGCACCGTCATCAATCGATATGAAGAGAAGCTAGCGTTGCAACACCACAGCGACTGAAGGCGCTATGCAACTCCAAGGTATGCACCAGCAGGGGGGGGGGGAGCGGGGGAGGGAGTGGGAGGAAGGGCGCACAATCTTCTGTGAATAAATCAGCAAATTAAAAAAAAAACTTCATGAAGTAGTTTTTCACTCATTTTTTGCTATTATTTCTTGAAATATTTTTGATCACTCCAACTATGAATAGCCTTATTTCTGAAATTCTAATATCCTTTCCATGAACACTACCTGAGTCTTCTGCGGGACTAGCCCACCCACTCCACACCCTTCCACCCTCCTTCCCCCCCTTTCCCTTTCAAGACGTTTGCCACTGATATGTAGCAGCAGTATCCTTCTCATGTCGTACTTTGATAGCTCTGTGTATTCTTGCTTTTGTTAGACATGAATTTCGGGTTGAGCGTTATTCTATTAGGTTGGTGCATAATCAATGCGGCTTTTTTTTCGCGACTTCTTTTCCTGTTAAAAAACCATTCCTTTTAAATCATTTTCCATGAAAACAATCCGCTCTCTTGTTTTATCAAAGATGCTATCGAGAAAGGCAGTCCTCAAACACTTGGTGCGGCCAGCCCCCCGACCAGTAGGTGTCGACGGGCCGAGCGGCTGCTGATCACCGGCCGGCGTCCAGCCCATCACCGCATACCGGCCCGGCTACAACCCATCACCGGCCAGCCGCTCTACCACACATGCTACCTGCTGAGAGATATCCCATGGCCGGCCGGCCAAGTCCAGCATGATTACCGTTCGGCCGGGCTGGTCAACCATGATAACTTGCCGGCCGGCCCGGACGACCTTGGCGACTACTGATGAAAGGGTCTTCGACTCGGGGGCGCCAAGGAAGCTACACTTCCGGTCTAGTTCAAGCCCCGAAACCGGTTAGTGTAGAAACTTGAGAGCTTAAGATTGCTGTGCTTTCACGTCCTTAGCTTCTGTGCATCAATTCTTTCATCTCTCTTAGTTAATCAGTTCTTTATTGTCTGCGCTTCAATCATCGGTGTATCACCACCGTACTCATATGATAGCATTCCGGTCAGCGCGGTCGGAAGGTATGCTTGGTGATAGTAAGGAGTGATCAAAGGTGAAGGCATCAGCCAAGTTAATGATATCAGAAGCACGGATGGCCGAGTGGATGAAGCAGTGGGCTCTCAATCATTCAAAAAGCGTGGGCAGGTTGGTTCGAATCCGATCGATGATAGAGGAAATCTAGTAATGCGAAAACATGCATGGATTTTGCAAAGAGCCACTTTTTCCCATTTCTGATTAGAAATCTACAGATTCCCGTTGCCTTTACACTCCCAGGGCTCACTTTGGAGATACAGTGACTGCCAATGCAGTACACAGCCAAAGGGCGCGTTGCCAGAGATTTTCACGCTGTCGGCGGCCAACTGATGGGTAATCGTGGACAACGCTGTCCTGGGCATTCGCATTCGAGCAGCAGTGCCTGTACTCACTCGATCTGGCGCAGTACCGGTCGAGCGGAGGGCCACACCGGCCGCCTTTCTCTACCATTGCCGGTCGGGCTCCGACCCGGTTATCCCTCGGTCGGTGATGGTAGAGCAGGCCGTCCGAATAAAGTGTCTGAGGTTTATGCTTAGGTGCGTGCATCAGAAGCACTCTTGGCAGCGTGAGTGCTGACTGAGCGACCGTCGTCCTTCCTTTCAAAAATCTCAAGGTGATTATGGCATTTGGCACTGAGGAAATTCTAAAATTTCCAAATTCATGATACGCGAACAAATACCCAGAAGGGACAAACTGGGAAGAGAAAGATGTTAGCGCTTCTTCTTAAAGTTGATAAGGACGCCCCTAATTTTGAAAATAAAATAAGTTCATAAAATGAAGCGTAGGTCCAGGCACGCAGGCCGGCCGGATGACGCCGCGTAATGGCGGCATAAGAGGCTTGCATACTTTTGCCGCGGCACCACCGCTGCCGCGGCAAAAGTGGGTGAACGGTAAAAGTTGTCGCCCGGCGACGAAATACCCCCAATGCCATTCCTTGCCGCGCGCCGCTGTTCGACGTCGCTGGGCGCCGCCGCGGCAAAAAAAGTATGCAAGCTATTGTCGCCGGACCCTTGCCGCGGCGACTCCGCTGGCCTATGCTTAACCATGGGCGAGGGTCGCCACGTCAGAAGCCTGCAAGGCCCTATACGGCTGTTCTCAGACGACTTTAAAGCCGAATGTATTCGAATTTGCACCGATTTGGTACATCGAAGCAAGCAAACTTCATCTCTGAAGAATCACGTCATTCCAATCTCCTTCTCTTCTACGGTTGCCAAAAGTCTGTGGTCGTCGAGATTTCGTTGTCGATATCCTTCTTTTTCATTTCTCAGACCTGTGCCGCCCTATTTGAACTACCTAGACTTTTTCGGCTTGGCTTCGCTTATTGTAATTCGGCCAAATTTTCATTGAGATCGCCGAATGACTGCGCTGCATTCCAACCTTTTCCCGAAGTGGTAGAGCATGCGATGGCGAATTTGGATACGATTTCCGATAACACGCTTACCAAATGAGAAAAGAGGAATGTTTGGGTGAAAAAAAGTTTAAGAAGAATTAAATCATCTGGAAAAGAAGTCGCGAAAGACAGCACCATTGGTGCACCAACCTACCATTTTCATGTTTTGTCTTGTTATCTTAATATTTTGATGCTCTTTGTTCAGTCCGCCATTTTTTAGATGACTAAAGACGCGGCTAACTTTGGCACAACAATAGAACGAATTGTGCACCCGGTCTCCTCTCTTATTGACGACAATTTGCAAACGGCTGTAGAGAGTGGGAGCTATGAGGGGGTGAGTGCTTCTGTTTCAACGGAGAAGATTCGTCTACCTTGTTTTCGTGTTTGCCCTAAAGAGTCACATTTAGCGTCGTAGTGCCGTAACCGAAAGCAGTGAAGTTATGATGAACGCGCGATCTGGGAATGAACCTCCTCATCGACGTGTGCGATCGATGTCGCAGGTGTCCATTGATTCATATTTAGTAGTAACTGCTTACGACCGATTCATAATTTTGCTAATCCTCATTTACTCAGAGTTTACTGGACAGAGCTAAGGATTTGGAGGCTGCATTGTCTCGTGGTATGTCTCGAGGTATTTGAAAAGAAACATGAAATGATTTGCCTGATGTTTTATTTAGAAGAACTCGTCAGATCACAGCGTTCTATCGTCAGGACTTTGGAGGAGGAAAACGAAGGATTCGTTTGTGATGAAGAGGTAAAGTCTATCGCAATATAAAATGTAGGAAGTGATCATTTCATTTGAAGTAACTTCAGGTGCAAATTAGAACTGTACACAACGACGGTCACTTTAACAATCATCGGCTGAGTAAGGTGAATTCTGTTCTATTTTTGATGGAAATTATGTATTCAAAACTTGTCCTTTTATAGTTTGTGTAAGTTTATTTGTATGGGACTCATTTCCATATTGTGACAACGATTATTTAGTTGTCGATTCACACAAATAACGACGAATTCTTTTACGTTGGCGGTCATCCACCCTCTGACGGACGCACAAGCGTCCGTTCACGGGGAAGTATGAGCAGACAGGTAAGTGCCGTGCTCCCCTCAGCTACTACAGTCACAGTCTGCCCAATGGCAATTCGATCGGCAAAAATTAGAGGAAGAGACGTGTAATTAGCAGCAAACTTGACTAGGCATTTTCCCTTGATATGCTGTGACGAAATCTTTGCTGTATAAGAAAACAGCAGCAAGAATACTGCAGACGCTTTGTCGCCGAGGTGTACTCTGTTGTGGATAATTTGAAGTGTAATCCCTTCTCGATGTTACTTACAATCAGAAAGAAGGAAGGGTGATCTAATATGCTTTTATCTGCCTGGTTTCCCGCAAGCTAATCTTGATTTGGTGGATGTTTTCCGTCGTTGGCTTTATTCCAGACAGCTTGTGACATAAAATGTCGTGTATTTGGGTAGTCGGACTGTCTCGCGGCATTCTAGTATTTTTCTTCTCCACTCTTTCCTGACGCCTTTTGATACGTGTCTTGCTGCCCTCGCGTTGCCTCGATTGCAAATGACTCGACTGAACTCGAATAAACTCCAGCCGAAGTGCCAGCTGCCAGCGCTCCTTTCATAGCGAGAGGTAGAGCCCTAACTGACGGTCCTTAGTCGTAGCGAGCACGCTACTTATGATTTAAATGTGACCCAGTGCAGACATGTTCGACCAGATCGTTAACCGGACAGTGAGATCAGAATCACAACCACATAAAAGAATATGATGCCGTACACCACAATATGATGTTTTTACCATGCCTCATTTTTCCGGCGCACTACAGCATCCTTCACATGGCAGCAACACGCAAGCAAATGTGCAACGCATCCGTGGCAAGACGGGGAAGAGTGGCTTGAGTACCAACACAGAGGTGCTAACCAGGGCTGTGCGTTATAAACGTAACGAATTAACACATTAACGCATAACGGCCATTTTTGGCCTAACGTATCGTTAATGGACCAAATAGTATCTTGTGGGTCGAATCTAGTCTAGGGTATGATTAGAGAGAGATAGACGGCTTGTCTTGAGAAGGATGTGTTACCGGCAGCGCGGTTCTTTTGCTCAAGGACAGCTCTCTGTACTTATTTTTTATCCTTAAAGCAAATAACAACAACGACCGGTATCGGTCAACAACCTCAACAATGCAATTAACGAAACTTGGGCGGCCTCGAGGTGAGGGCACGCGGTTGCTTGGCCACACAGGCGGGTTACTTCTTTCTGTTCTCTTGTTCTGGGGGAGGGCCGCCTCTCTACTCAACGGCTCTGTCTCCATTCTCGGAGCTTATCAGAAAAACTCGTGGCTCCCCCTTTTGGCTTTCTTTTATACCCGCCTGGGGTGGTCAAGGAACCGTCTCTTCCCGCCCACCGCGTGGTCGCCTAGATCACTGTGATCCTCTGACAATCTGAAATCCGTGCTTTTGTCGCTGTACACGACTTTCTCGTAGTATACAGCAGAAATAATATGTGTGAGCGTTTCTTCTCAAGAGTAGAGTATTGTGTCAGATCTAAGAACCGGCTTGACTGTAGAAAACTTGGAAAATTTGCTCTTTTTGCACCATAACATACTTATGCTGTAATTCTGAGGTACACCTACGCGCCTTGTCCTTTGAATCTCTCACTTTCTCTTATAAAGCGTAAGATCTTGAGAATTCTGATTAGTTCTCACAGATTTGTGGAAATTGTGAAGCAAAATAACCCAACTCTTAACCAAAGGCATCTCTACCATTTGTCTTTCTTTTTCATTCATCACACGGTTGTATATGTTAGTTTTCTGTAGGTATTGAAGGGGAATTATCATTTTAAAATGTTTTCATTTTGCTGTACCGTACTTCCACGGAAAGAAGTAAACAATGTTGGTTTCAATTTTTTTTTGAATCTACAGCTTTGGATATCATCACGGAACTCGACTGCTTGTTAAAGCTGATGAAATTTATCAAAATGTTCACAAATCCGCCTTCTAACGAATTACGGTTTAACGGATTAACGCATTAACGCGTAACGGCCATTTTTGGCCTAACGTAACGAATTAACGAAATCTGAAATTTTTCCAACGCACAGCCCTGGTGCTAACATATAGAGGGGGAATGATCGAAAGAGAGCACAACGAATTGGTGGTAAAGAAGGCGTGGGACCTTTGTTACCGTTCCGTTGTACTCGGTTTCAGTAAGTCTTCCTGAATGGGTTACCATCATTGTGTTAATACGAGAGTCACCCCTCACAGCATCGCCGCACGGTGCTGTTGCTAATTTGTTCGAATGTTTATTTCCATGTCGGTGGTGTACTGTGTCTGAAAGTTGAGGTCTTACGAGGGTACTACATGCCAAAAGCTGAGCAGAATAAAATCATCAACAGAGAGTCTCCAGAAAGTCATAAATAGCTCACTGAAATGAAAAAGTGAATGTTACCGTAACAAATTTTTTATAGAGTATGCAATCTACGGACTTCTTGGCTGGTTCTTTTGCCGCAAACAATGAATGGGTAGACACACTACAAACGACTGCCAGCGGACAGGTAATACTGCGTGTTCATCCCTTTTGTTGTGTCACATGTTGAGTGGCCTAAGAATAAAATCATCATTTAGTCTCTCAAGTCCAACCAGATCGAGAATGACGTAGTTTACACTGGCGAAGATGATGAAGTTTTTGAAGATGCAGCACAAGTAACATTTGAATTTTAATTCAAGGAACGCAAAACCGGTGTCCTTAAATCCTAATTTTCAGGCAAAAGATACGGCAGTACAACAACCTGTGCCAAAGATCCGGATCAATGGAAGATCTCTTTCAGGATCAAGCATGGTTGGTTGTTTGATACTTCACCTCTCTTGCGGGATATTTTTTTGTGGTGGAAAAAATGGACAAATGAAAGATTTTTTGCTAGCAATTGTGAATCTACTTTTGTCCACTGACGGATTCACGTACAAAAAACACAGTAAACTAAGTAGTGAAAAGATCAGAGGCAGTTTTCCAACCTATCCTCTAATATTTCCTCCATGCTCAATTTGTGCAGTCTCGCACATATTTCCGCACCCTTAGTCTTGCTCTGATGCACCGGATTCGTTCATGGCGTTTTGATTAGTTTCAAGGAAGCCTCAGTCTGATCAAATGTGGTGCTTTTTGTTTCAAAAACATTCTGGTCGTTTAGATTGCTTTGAGAAGGTTAAGGAAATTCTCTGTATTATGAGCGAATGCGATTCAATTCGTGCCAGCTTCAATAAGACTTTATTGCTTTAATATAGCTTTGGTCACTAGCTTTAGTCGCTAACTCATCACTTCGCACCGTATTAGGATGAGCAAACACTTTTACATTGCAAATGCCTGAATTTAAGACAAGTTCTGTTTACGTGACGGCTCAGGAACGTCTCACTTCACCAGATGGTGGTGGTGAAGCACTCGACGCGATGTCACCTATTCACCATGAGGGGTCATCTAAATATGTGAGTAACTTGCTCATATTACAACGAATGCTTTGATTAGCGCGCACATTTTCGAAAATATCCAAACGCTTGGTAGTACATCACCTGGTTCTACGGTTCTGTAATTTGGAATACTCTGATGAACAGACATTGACATGCTCGACTCTGAGTCTTTCATGTCATGTTCTTCCTCGCCTTTTCGGCTGAACACGGCTGCGCTGTTCTACGATAATCCACCGCAATTAAGAGCACAAAGCGCGCACAACTTTTGCAGACGCATTCCGATAGAATTTATGGGGCATGAAGAACGTAATTCATCTTTGAATCTCCTTACTCCATTTGTCCTAGGGTGTTCATGGTACAGTAGAGTCCGAATGTGTTACTGCCGATCGTTATACTTCATCAACTCACACTTCCGATCTCGTCTCAGATCATGTAAGCGAGTTTGGATAACTTCTTAAATGGGCGATCATCTTTTCCAATACATCTGTATATATAAAGTAGAATGTATGTGTGTGTATGTATGTATGTTCCTTATAGAAATTGCGGAGGGTGAACCGATCGGGACCAAATTTTGCATGCTTATTCCTCATGGGCCGGCGGAGGTTTTAGGCTACTTCATGCCAGGCATTATCGATTGATTTATCGATTTTATTGATTTTTCGGTATTTTTGCCCGACAGTCGGTAGGGAAAGGCCTACTGGGGTTTGTCGTTGCGCTGAACACGAATATGTTGACCGTTTTGCACCAAATATCGATTTTTCGATTTTATTGATTTTTCGATATTTTTGCCCGACAGTCGGTAGGGAAAGGTCTACTGGGGTTTGTCAATGCGCTGAAAACGAATATGTTAACCGTTTTGCATCAAATATCGATTTATCGATTTTATTGACTTTTCGATATTTTTGCCCGACAGTCGGTAGGGACAGGGCTACTGGGGTTTGTCAATGTGCTGAACACGAATATGATAATTATTTTGCGCAGGATTTCGAATTATTGGTATGATTTGTCGCCATTTTCGTCCACGGGCCGGTGAAGACGTGTCTACTAGGATTTTCCATTGCGCTGTACACGAATATGACAACTATTCTATATCGACTCAGTAACTTCTTTTGCTCTTTCACCGCTTTTGGAAAGGGACGGGGTAAGAATGTGTTCACTGGATCAAACGAAAACGCTAAACCCTAAGTACGAATATGACAACTGCTTTCCATGAAATTGACACTGGAATAACAGTACTAATTTTTCGCTTACGGTTACATGAGCCTGCTAATATGTTTACCACCAAAACTATAGGCATCCGCAATGAATTTGTCGGCATTAGCAAATGTCCTCATTGGTGTGAAATTGCCGGGGTAGTAAAACACCCGAGCGAAGCCGGGTACACCATCTAGTATTTTATAAAGATACCTGGCACCCACAGTGTCTCCTGCCATACTGCCGAAGAGCCAGTCAGGAGGTCGCATTCAAATCTGCATGGAAGCAGTTGCTTGTATAATGAGTGTGACCAAGAAATTGTTCGGAACCACGATGTGAGCATGATATTTGCTACAGAGACATACCTAAACAGTGAACATCAACGATTCAACACTACGGTTGCAATCCTCAAGCAATCAGCTTTTGTGATAATTAAAATGTTTAGCATCCTGGTTCTCATGATGTGGACACGAAAACAGCGCGCATGTCAACCTCAAGCCTACATACTGCAAGTGATCAGTACGACCGTGCGGCGCACTCGGCTTCGCATCAGAACATTGTATGCTGTGGTTTTACATACATCGAATGCAGCTAGTATTACTGGATCAACTTCCAGCATTCGAGCACCTGCAATGTTGGGTATGAAGAAGCACCACAACAGTTGCCCACTTCCAACGGCAGCCTGCACGCATCTACAGCAATGCTCGATCGTGCAGGACAGTCGGCTTCTCGTCAGAGCATCGTGAGTGGGGCGGATCGCTAATTCTATAGGTTTCGCGGTGAAAATATTACTTGAACAAGTTTCAGCGCTCGAGCACCAGCAATGTCGATGTTGCTTACGACCAGGCACCACAACCAACCCACATGTCCAACGCTAGCTTACACGCATCCACAGCCATGCTCGATCGTACAGGACAGTCGGCTTCTCGCCAGAACATCGTAAGCTGTTGTATTTTGCTGAGTGGACTGATCCAGCATTACTGCTACAAGTTTTAGCGTTCGAGCACCAGCAATGTCGATGTTGCTTATGACCAGGCACCACATCCAACGCACATGTCCAGCGCTAGTTTACACGCATCCACAGCCATGCTCGATCGTACAGGACAGTCGGCTTCTCGCCAGAACATCGTGAGCTGTTGTATTTTGCTGAGTAGACTGATCCAGCATTACTGCTACAAGTTTCAGCGTTCGAGCACCAGCAATGTCGATGTTGCTTATGACCAGGCACCACATCCAACGCACATGTCCAGCGCTAGTTTACACGCATCCACAGCCATGCTCGATCGTACAGGACAGTCGGCTTCTCGCCAGAACATCGTAAGCTGTTGTATTTTGCTGAGTGGACTGATCCAGCATTACTGCTACAAGTTTCAGCGTTCGAGCACCAGCATTGTCGATGTTGCTTATGACCAGGCACCACAACCAACGCATATGTCCAACGCTAGCTTACACGCATCCACAGCCATGCTCGATCGTACAGGACAGTCGGCTTCTCGCCAGAACATCGTAAGCTGTTGTATTTTGCTGAGTGGACTGATCCAGCATTACTGCTACAAGTTTCAGCGTTCGAGCACCAGCAATGTCGATGTTGCTTATGACCAGGCACCACATCCAACGCACATGTCCAACGCTAGCTTACACGCATCCACAGCCATGCTCGATCGTACAGGACAGTCGGCTTCTCGCCAGAACATCGTAAGCTGTTGTATTTTGCTGAGTGGACTGATCCAGCATTACTGCTACAAGTTTCAGCGTTCGAGCACCAGCAATGTCGATGTTGCTTATGACCAGGCACCACATCCAACGCACATGTCCAACGCTAGCTTACACGCATCCACAGCCATGCTCGATCGTACAGGACAGTCGGCTTCTCGCCAGAACATCGTAAGCTGTTGTATTTTGCTGAGTGGACTGATCCAGCATTACTGCTACAAGTTTCAGCGTTCGAGCACCAGCAATGTCGATGTTGCTTATGACCAGGCACCACATCCAACGCACATGTCCAGCGCTAGTTTACACGCATCCACAGCCATGCTCGATCGTACAGGACAGTCGGCTTCTCGCCAGAACATCGTAAGCTGTTGTATTTTGCTGAGTGGACTGATCCAGCATTACTGCTACAAGTTTCAGCGTTCGAGCACCAGCAATGTCGATGTTGCTTATGACCAGGCACCACATCCAACGCACATGTCCAGCGCTAGTTTACACGCATCCACAGCAATGCTTGATCGTACGGGACAATCGGCTTCTCGTCAGAATATTGTACGTTGTTTATTAGGTTTATTAGGGTATTAGGGTGTACAACTATCGATGAGCTTTTTCGCGCAAAACAAAAATGATCCCAAACAACGAAAGCAGAACGCTCCATTCAAAATTTTGTGTACGGTTACTCTGAACTACCGTTCCTCACCCTCTGCGCAAGAAATGTGATTCCTTCTCGGAGAAGTCACGGCTCTGTGAGTCGAAGCAGCCGCTTGTCTGAACCCCTACTTTTTTTGGTAGTTTTCGCTTTTTTTTCGCGAGGAAGGCTCCTTAGTCAGGTGTAAGTAGTGTTCTGATGGCGGCGAGCTATCAGAACACTACTTACACCTGAATTGGCTACTTGGCCGCTAAGGCAAGACTTCCCACCTTATTTTTTTCAGTTTTGTAGTGAGTGTTTTCGCTTGCCTTGGGACGAGCCTGGGCGTGAAAAATTTCTGGTGGTTGTTGTTCTGACAAGTTGATGATGAAGTGGCTCTCCTACGCGGCCCAATTATTCTAGACAGATATCTGCCGTAACCGTCTGTATGAAACTTAGCCCCTCATACCAGATCACTCCTCTCACATTTTACCTTGAACACAGCGTCTCCTTCAGTACGTGGGTAACCATGTTTGAAGACTGATGACGTCGCTATCTTTTACTGCGCCGCAGCGATTTTTGCAAGTGCTTTCTAATATGCCGCTCTCTTATTAGGTACTAGACGTGTTTCCAGAAACTCATTATTCTAGGCATTACATGGAAGAATTTGTTCAATGCAGGTCTCCACCACAATTCCGTGACTCTAGTTGGCAGTCTTCCATTTTTTTTAAATCGAAACTTGAGTTCTGCCGATCGAATCATGTCTGGTCTGTTAGCTTAGGTAGTGCACCAGGGTGGACCTTGTCCGCAATTGCAACCGCAGCGGTCCCGGCTGCACGAGAGGCTTTTTCTGTAAGTTTTTATATGCATGTAGTGTGATTCCTTCCATTTTGATGTTCCGCTACTGTCTCCGATGGAACCGGCCTATGGGGAGAACGATACCACTGCGGTCGCAATTGCGGGAAAAGTGCACCCTGATGCATTTCCTAAGCTAACAGACTATATCTACCTGTAGATGCGCAAAGAATTGTTCTTTAAGCTACTTTAGACAGTTGAGCAGACCTCTTCAACAACACTCTGATAAAGATGAAAAAGTGTGCGCGCATTTATAGTTTTACAGCTTAGTATTTTGCTGAGTGAACCGATCCTGTATTACTATTACATACAGAACATCGTGAGTTAAATGGGTTGCTAAATTGCTAGGTCCTGCGTTGAAAATGTTATTGGGACAAATTTCAGCATTCGAGCGCCTGCAATGTTGCGTGTGAAGAGGCACCACAACAGACTCACATGGCCAACGCTAGCTTGCACGCATCCAACGCTATGCTCGATCGTACGGGACAGTCGGCTTCTCGCCAGAACATCGTGAGTTAAATGGGTTGCTAAATTGCTAGGTCCTGCGTTGAAAATGTTATTGGGACAAATTTCAGCATTCGAGCGCCTGCAATGTTGCGTATGAAGAGGCACCACAACTGACTCACATGTCCAACGCTAGCTTGCACGCATCCAACGCTATGCTCGATCGTACGGGACAGTCGGCTTCTCGCCAGAACATCGTGAGTTAAATGGGCCGCTAAATTGTTAGGTCCCACGTTGAAAATATTATTGGGACAAGTTTCAGCATTCGAGCGCCTGCAATGTTGCTTATGATGAGGCAGCACAACAGACTCACATGTCCAACGCTAGCTTGCACGCATCTACCGCTATGCTCGATCGTACGGGACAGTCGGCTTCTCGCCAGAACATCGTGAGTTAAATGGGTTGCTAAATTGCTTGGTCCCGCGTTGAAAATGTTATTGGGACAAATTTCAGCATTCGAGCGCCTGCAATGTTGCTTATGATGAGGCAGCACAACAGACTCACATGTCCAACGCTAGCTTGCACGCATCCAACGCTATGCTCGATCGTACGGGACAGTCGGCTTCTCGCCAAAACATCGTGAGTTAAATGGGTCGCTAAATTGTTAGGTCCCGCGTTGAAAATGTTATTGGGGCAAATTTCAGCATTCGAGCGCCTGCAATGTTGCTTATGATGAGGCAGCACAACAGACTCACATGTCCAACGCTATGCTCGATCGTACGGGACAGTCGGCTTCTCGCCAGAACATCGTAAGTTAAATGGGTCGCTGAATTGTTAGGTCCCACGTTGAAAATATTACTGGGACAAATTTCAGCATTCGAGCGCCTGCAATGTTGCGTATGAAGAGGCACCACAACAGACTCACATCTCCAACGCTAGCTTGCACGCATCCAACGCTATGCTCGATCGTACGGGACAGTCGGCTTCTCGCCAGAACATCGTGAGTTAAATGGGTCGCTAAATTGTTAGGTCCCACGTTGAAAATATTATTGGGACAAGTTTCAGCATTCGAGCGCCTGCAATGTTGCGTATGAAGGGGCACCACAACAGACTCACATCTCCAACGCTAGCTTGCACGCATCCAACGCTATGCTCGATCGTACGGGACAGTCGGCTTCTCGCCAGAACATCGTGAGTTAAATGGGTTGCTAAATTGCTTGGTCCCGCGTTGAAAATGTTATTGGGACAAATTTCAGCATTCGAGCGCCTGCAATGTTGCGTATGAAGGGGCACCACAACAGACTCACATCTCCAACGCTAGCTTGCACGCATCCAACGCTATGCTCGATCGTACGGGACAGTCGGCTTCTCGCCAGAACATCGTGAGTTAAATGGGTCGCTAAATTGTTAGGTCCCACGTTGAAAATATTATTGGGACAAGTTTCAGCATTCGAGCGCCTGCAATGTTGCTTATGATGAGGCAGCACAACAGACTCACATGTCCAACGCTAGCTTGCACGCATCTACCGCTATGCTCGATCGTACGGGACAGTCTGCTTCTCGCCAGAACATCGTGAGTTAAATGGGTCGCTAAATTGTTAGGTCCCGCGTTGAAAATGTTATTGGGACAAATTTCAGCATTCGAGCGCCTGCAATGTTGCGTATGAAAAGGCACCACAACAAACTCATATGTCTAACGCTAGCATGCGCGCATCCACCGCTATGCTTGATCGCACGGGAGAGTCGGCTTCTCGTCAGAGTATTGTGAGTCCTTAGTTTGGTTCCACCATCATATCTATCTTTATTTATTGCGTGAGTGATTTCTTTTTTCATCATTTGAAGTACTGTGGTGCGGGATCTGGAGGAATCTTCAAATATTGGGTGTGGATCCGTATGTTTGTGATTTATGTAGCTAGTTCTAATATTTTAAGGTGTCGGCTTGCGACAATGAGGTCTTACCTAAGGCCTCCACTGAAATAGTTGTTCCCAGATCTGACCGAGCTGAGAAGCCTCCAATGAGGATTAGCATGGTATTTTTTTTCGCCTTACAAAAAAAACATTTTGTAAGTTGCAAGAGATCCCTTGCCAAAACAGGACGTGAGGTTCAAAATAGGAATGCTGCGCAAAGTTCTGCCCTCGTTTTAGTCATAGTAACCCTTGCTAGGTATTTGTGAAGGCTCATTCATATTTCTCCTATGTACGACCTCGAGCATGTCTTTTCTTTGCTTCTCGCTCAGGTTTACTGAAGGGAAGAATCGACATGGGTAATTTTCAATTCAAGGCGTCAACGAAGTAGGAGTCGCCTGCTAGCTTGTCGAGGTGTTTTTGCGCCATCAGTTTTATGTGTCCTTCAAAAATAACTTTGTTTGTTCAAAGAACACCACAGCAAAAGATGCGTTCGGGGGGAATCGAACCCCTGTCGAATGCTTGGAAGGCATCCATGCTAACCATTACACCACGAACGCTGTTCCCGTTCTCACAGTTGTCGCCTTACTGCGTTTCGCGCAGTCACGTTCCTCTCGTTCGCATAGCTCGTATATTTTATAGCAATATGTTTACGACCTTTGGCAGGTATTGTTTTCATTTTTGACAAAGAATTGCTCATATGAGTGACTAACTCCCAGAGGGTGCGTCGTTTATTATGCAAAAGATGTCATAGATTGCGCAAATTAGGGGAATACTAGAAGAGAGGAGAAAAGCTCAACAGAAGTTTCATATAGCCGTCTAAAGCAGTTGGAGATCCTACTCATTCTCAGCTAGAATTAACCCTTTTCCTCATCAGAAAATTAGATGAAGGAATGGAATTAGTAATTGGTATCAGTGGCACTTTTCTACAGCACGTATGAGGTAGGACATTCAGGTGTGTGGTAATATTTTCTAATGAAAGTTGGGAGTACATATATTGGAGTGCTAGCTTCTCTTTATTTGATTTCTCACCACTGTTGTGACCGACTGTTCTTATAGGCCAGCAAGTTGCCAATCTCGCGATCGGTTTCATGTTGCAGTACTGTAAGCATCGTTTACTCTTGCTTTCTTTTTTACATTCCAGTTTTTCTCAATTTTCACTAGTGAAGTCAATTGAAACTGCCCGCTTCCGATAGTAGAAGTATCCAAGTGGACTGATATTGACACACATATCCGGGTGTCTTTGTGGAACGGCATTGTCCATAGCACTTTTGTTCAAATGTGTTTAGGCGGACTTTTCATAATCTGAGTACTACGAATAGAGCCTGCACTTCTTGAAGAGTGCAACAGTATTAAGCAGATTGCTCGCGAGCACGTCGCCTCCATTTCCACCCAGTCCGATAAAATAGGCACGATCTATACGTAGTAATATAGGAAGCCACACAGCGCAACAAAATTTGATCCCAAAAAAAAAAAACAGCGTCACTTCATCTGATTGAGGAGACCACCTTTCGCAAAGCAGGCGGTGAGCTTTGGCGTTCCCAAGTACAGATATGGTGCAGGTATTGCTAGAGAGTGCAATGCGTGCTTTTATCTAACTGCTCCTTCTTTGACTTCTACTCGCATTAGACTTTACTCTCATAAATATTTTTCAATGGATAAATCAGCGGAAGATCGATTTTGAAACTGCTTGCCGACATGGATCTTAGTACGTATACTGGTTGCACCGGCACACATTGTTACATTTACGATAAATGAATCCGTTACTTTTATCATTTTTCTCGCTGTTTCTTCCCAGCCCTCTCCCTATTTTCTAAAAGTGCCGTCGAATGCCCTAGGGCAATCTCAGTGTGGTCAAACATGTCCCCGAAGCAATCTATGCCAGGCTTTCGGTATGGTTCAGGTGTTCCTACTACCC
Organism: Ancylostoma caninum; assembly: GCA_037903475.1. Lineage (NCBI taxonomy): Eukaryota > Metazoa > Nematoda > Chromadorea > Rhabditida > Ancylostomatidae > Ancylostoma > Ancylostoma caninum. The sequence continues at coordinate 648,058 of JBAJFG010000262.1, read as the reverse complement.
AAGGAAAGTACATATATTGCTAGAACTTTAGGGAAAATTTCGTCTTTATGTCTGGATCCCACAATCACTCATTCTTTCTTCTTTAGCTCGGTCAATCATAACAATAACTTTTTTATATTTGCATGCATTCATTTATCGATTTGTGTCTTTCTAGCAATCTGATGTTAACGACAGTGCGTCCAACAAGGTGCAGGCTTCACAGGTTATTAGCGACCAAGAAGTTGTTGTTGAAGTACGTTCGATTTGCTCTTTTGTGACGTGTAAGTGACGTAATGTTTGCTTCCGTTGCAACCAGTTACTGTCACTTTTCCATGTATCCACTTTTCTTGATTCTATTGAGCGTTTTCATGGTTTTTCATGCGCAGTCTCGTTCGTAGGCATACATTTGCTGTTCAAAAAAGTGTCAATAGTACTTTGATTGAGCAGTGTGTAACTATGGTTATCTTAGTGTGAAAGTGCAGTACGAAGCTCCTCTAAATTCAGTGTTTAACGCTAGTCACAACACTGTTTCAGAGTTCAGTTGAATCTGCGCCCAAGCCAGCTGTTCGACGCTCCTTGCAAGTAATCCCTGATGCGGTTTCGCATGCATCTTCTCGAAGTAGCGTTCATGTATCTGATGAAGCGGCCCAGAATGGTGTTCACGTATTCAAGACAAGTGATGGTGGATTCTGGTATCACTTTTCCGTGAGTTGCGCGTCATATCCTTGGTGATGGACACTATATGGCATACCAGTCTTCGCTCATGTAGTTTATTACTGCCAGCTGCATCAGTGGCCGCTGGAAACTGAGGCAGCGCCAGTGCGCACTTATGGTAACGCTTGCACAGCGTACGCAGGGTCATGCTGCTGGCTGCCTCAACGGAGCTGATGCCGCTACTACCGTCGTCGCTCGTGTAGTCCAATTGGATGGGCTTCACCAGCGGCACACTTAGATGCTTTGATTATCAACCAAGCAGAATTATTTCATATTGGCTAGTAGATTGAATAATGTGATAAACTTATGCTAAGGATCGAAAGAACGATTATAAGGGAAGCGAAATACCAACTTTTCCTGCATCGTAAGAACATGTACAGTTCCACCAGCTTTTGAAAGCCATGAAAATCAAGGAAACATCACTTATGACTCTTTTTCTCATTCTGGCAATTGAATCCCCTTGAAAAAATGATGTACGCAGTTACACCTAACAAGTGCTCCGACTCGCCTCCGGCGAGTCTCGCACTTGCCCGCTTCGCGGGACCTTGGTACTCAGCTACCTTTACTTTCCATCCGTCAAAACGGATGAAGCATACAGTTGCGAAGCTCGCCGTGAGCGAGTCGGAGCACTTGTTGTATATAATTGATGTTTGCATCATTCTTTCGTTAAATGCGTCCAGATGATTCACTCAGAATCGATCGAAACGTAGTGCACTCGGAAAGGAGTGAGTATTTGCGCTATTCTACTTTACATAGCCCCAAAATCTTCGAAAAAAATTTTTGGCTGAAACTTCACGTAGGGGGGTTATTCGAGGTGCTGAACACGAACATCGTATAAATTTTGCACGAAAACCCCATTTTTTAATGGTTACGGTAGATGTACTGTAGATATGGTACTTCAAGGAACCCTCTCAAATTTTGCGTAGTGGGGTTTTTTGACGCCGACGACGAAAACCACCATTATTTTTGCAAGCCACCTCCGTTTTCTACCCGATATCAGCATTTTCTCTCAATTTCCTACCGTACACCTACCGTAACCCATGCAAAAATGGGGTTATGGTGCAAAATGGATACGATATTCGTGCGCAGCACCTCAGACAACCCCCTCCCCCTCTATGGAAAGTCCCAGCCAAAAAAATCTTTGAAGATTTTGGGGCCAGTAAAGTTGAGTAGTGCCGTGATTATTGGGGGGCGGCAATGAGGTACCCACGCCTGTACCACAGCCGCAATTAGTGGGTGCGGCGCCCACTAGGTGCCAATTCATGAGCTGCGCTGTCGCTGGCAGCCCCTGCCGGAGCCTTGCGCTGCGTGCGTTTTCGACTCCGCCCACCCCCCGCAGGTTTCGTGTGCGGCGATCGGAACGCCGCAACGCGGCAAAAGCTGAAAATGGGCAAATGGGAGCGAAAATCATCGGAAAAAAGGGGTACGATAGAGACAGCCAAGAAAGAATAGGATAGAAGAGCAGATTTTCAAGATTTTCATGTTTTTTGCAGCGATTTACTCAGGAAACTGCAAGTTTCCAACAGAGCTACGTCGCCGAGAAAACGGTTTAAATATTCTTCTGCAAATATCTCCATATTATTAGATATATAGACAAACACATGGAAGCTTGTTCGCACTCTTCAACAATCACACTTCGGCGACAACAATCAGACTTCGGCAGGAACTTGTCAAGGCATGCGGGACTTCGTAAAAAATCAGGTGACCAAAGGGGACCTATAGCTGGAACTTGGACTTAGATTGGATATTGGTCCGTTACTTTGAAAAGAGTTGACTGAAATAAGAGAAGAATTAAAATTTACTTCGAAAATACCTAGCAGTGCCCACAGCGTCGTTGGTACTGAACGAATTCTGCTCAAACTACGTAGTAAGATTACGGATATTCCTCCAACTGTCATACGAGGACGCAATGTATTGATTTTGAGAGGAGGTATTGCTCCTGAATCATCTGAACCCTAAATTTACCTTAACTTTACTTTACTTTAAGGTGCAATACCAGTCCAGAGACCTTTCACCTAACAGGTTTACTTAAAATCAATTACATTGAATAAAAAATTGCTGCGTTCATTTGGTTACAGTAATAAAAAAACTAGTTACAAGCGGTCTTCAGGCCCAATTCGACACAACTTCTTTGAATATCTTTTCACAAAATCAGTCTCACCTATAAGTTCGAAAAATTATAACATGGTGTGTTACAATTATGAAAACATGCTAACGTGTACCACGGTCACTGCACTTGCTTACACTTGTTAACCTCTGTGGACATCCCGATGTGTAAATATTGAAATTATTTTTTTCATTTCTTGGCACTGGCTTCATAGTCATTAAAAAAATCAATATGGTGGTAAACCACCTTCGATGGCGTTCGAATGACATTGTATCCCGTATCCACGCTTCCAGGCATTGGGTATGTCTGCAAGGCATTTCTAACACCTCAGCACGCACTTGGTGCGAATATCAATCGAATAGCTGGCTAAAGAACGCTCATAAGCATATACGGGCTCACGAGAACAAGAATGCGATTTCAAGCCTAGAAGTTCAACCTGGCGAATGCTTCACGTCTGAAGCGGTCCGCGGTCCAATAGTGAAGATAATTACCGTGGAAACAAGAACTACTAGCTAAATCTAAGCTTAATTCAGACTAATCTGAATTTAAATTAAATTTAGACAAAACTAGCCTTACTGGTTAAATTTGAGTTGAACACTTGCTAAATACTTTGTGTTCAATACTAAGTCGCACTGAAATGCCTTCCCTGCGCAAGCGCGACGCGCGCGCCGCACGCGGTGAAATGGGCGGAGTCGGGGGCGCACGCAGCGCAAGACTCCAGCAGGGGCTGCCACTGACAGCGCAGCTCATGAGCTGGCACCTAGTGGACGCCGCACCCACTAATTGCGGCTGGCGGTACAAGTATGGGTACCTCATTGTATACACCCGTGATTATTCGTCCATTCCTCCACTCACAGAAAGAAGTAAAACGGTATGCTTATGCACTCTAAATCATGTTGCTATAGCAAGTTGGTATATATAGGTGTACTAAAACTGTGTTGCTTTGGTAATCGCCTAGTCTTGCATAGGAAAATAAATTCCCCACCCAACCCCTTCCAAAACTCTTGATTGCACACGGAGAGACCCCCAAGGATTCAGTCACTGAGCACAACTCTTCCTTGTTTTTCTCGTTGTAGACGAAAAGATTCGCACATGAAACCTATACCGTTCGACTCAGAATTGTGCCCTGCAAAAACCATTGTCATTTAAGAGAAGCGCGGCGAAGCTGCGCTTCGCATGTGTGTTTGTCCTCTGGATCGTGAGATATAAGCGATTACAGACAAACACACAAACAGATGAGTTTTACTATATAGTGATGGGGATAGGGGGCCAAAAATCGATAAAATCGTTTTTCTCGGAAACGGCAAAAGACCCTGACGTTGCACAGGAGGGCACAATTCTGAGTCGAACGGTATAGGTTTCATGTGTGTTTGTCCTCTGGATCGTGAGATATAAGCGATTACAGACAAACACACAAACAGATGAGTTTTACTATATAGTGATGGGGATAGGGGGCCAAAAATCGATAAAATCGTTTTTCTCGGAAACGGCAAAAGACCCTGACGTTGCACAGGAGGGCACAATTCTGAGTCGAACGGTATAGGTTTCATGTGTGTTTGTCCTCTGGATCGTGAGATATAAGCGATTACAGACAAACACACAAACAGATGAGTTTTACTATACACTGCGTTTCATAACTATACGACCACCTTTTTTTTTGGAGTTGTGCGCGATGCAGCAACTTTGCAATTTTTATATGGTTGACAGGAGATTCAGCGGACAAAATAACCACGGAGCACAAATTTCTACACCGCTCACTTATTTCTGAGTTTCAAAATGCGGTGTTACCGCTTGTCCCGCGTTTCATATCTATACGTCCACTAACGAATAATGAAAATTGATGAAAGTTTGTCACCCCAGCTTGGGTGTGCAAGGATGGCAAATGGTGGGTTTCACAATTTTCTCAGTACCCTTCGCGGTACATCCCTGAGTACAGGAGAGAAAGGTCAGTTCCGGCCTCCAAACAAGCAGTACTAAGTGGTTGAACCATCGGGATGAAGACTGGCCATACTCACTGCTCCGCTCTCACTTAAAACGTAAAATTCTGATGAATACCACAAGAAGGAGGATACCAGAAGCCGAAACTTTCCACAGCTTATGATGAGAGGAAGATCTGCAGGCAATTCTCCACCACTTGCTTGTCGCTCAACCAGAACTGAGCAGAATTGAAACTCCTTGTCTCGAACAGCAAGGTGTGAAGTTCGCTCCACCGCAGCGGAAATGATGTAGAAGAAATTACGAAGAGCGCGCCATGTCCAATTTTTCTTTGAAGGACGACTGGGCAAGAATTCGTTCGATGGAACATGACAACAGATTGGAGTAAACCAGTGATAACTTTCTAGGTCAGATTAGTACAATTGAGGCTTTGAGAAATGCTTTCAGATCATCTCCACAGATGAGCAGAAGTTCAATTTGGATGGGCTTGACGGGAGGAGAAGCTACTGGAAAGGTTTGCGAAAGAACCCCACTTCCTTCAGTCGCCGCAACTTTGGAGACAGATCATTCATGGCTTGGAATGACTTTTCTGCCGGGCACAGACTAGAGATAGCCTTCGTTTCGGCTCCGATGGACTCAGTGGAGTTCCAGGACTCTCTATATAGATAGGGGCTGTCATTTTTGACGAATATTATGGACAGAAGGAGACCTTCCTGTAGGTTAACGCCGGGGTGCATGCCAGCCAGACAACCTAAAGCTGGCTTTCAGAGAGCGGCGCGAACGCCATGGATTGCCTCAAGTGCAGCCCGGACCTGAACTCAACGGAGAGTTAATCGAGCATCCTAGCACGAAGGGTTTACTGCAATTATGTCAATTTCAAACAATTGATGAGCTGAAAACAACAATCATCGACACCTGGGAAGATTTAGAGAGCGATTTCTTGAAGAATCTGATGAATAGTATGCTGAATCGCCTCTTTTGAGTGCTTTCCAAGCTAAAGGGCTAATTACCTATTAAGTTTGCTGTAAATGGTGTTGTTTCATCGCTAGATTATTAGAAAAAGTTGAACTGTTCACGAGTGGTCGTATAGTTATGAAACGTTGAGTGAAGTGATAAGTTCGAAACTAAAAGGTGAACGAAAAACTCGCGCAATGAAAATTGGTGCTCAGAGGTTATTCCTATCTCTGAATCTGATGGATGGAACAGAAAAAATCTTTCTTGGCTGCATCTTCTAGTACTGCAAAAAATAGGGTGGTCGTATAGTTATGAAACACAGTGTATAGTGATATTAATTGCTTCTTGTAGCCGATCACATCCGTGGTGAGATTTGCCCATTTTCTGTTGATAGCTCAAACTTTTGTTCTCGCTTTTTTTTCGAAGCGCTGTGAAGTTCTAGCTTGCACTAGTTAACTAACTTATCCGCATGAGGAATGGCATGCTGATATTTTTTTGGGAGTACAAATCATAAATTCAAGGTTTAATCGCATAATCTCCATTTTTCAAACCTAAACAAAAATTTCTTTCAGTATGCTTCTTAGCGATTATTCATCGTTACTGGTAAAAAAGAGTGGTCCAAATGCTAGATAGTCACCCCATTCTTTGTGCGTATGCATAGCTGTCAACAGAAGTACCGTAGCACCTGCATATCCGTGGGGCATCGTTAACTCGTTGCCACGCACATTTTTCGACGAGACCCAAAGGCTACGCCGCCAGCTACCACGCCTGCACGCTTCCCGTGCCACCAGTGTAGCTCACATACCATATGCCACTATGCTGACGTACTCTAGACGAAGCCTTACACACAAACTTTCACTTTCACTAGGTTTCCCATAGAAAGCGATTCCATAGATTTACCCTCATTCTCTCAGACGAAAAACACCTTCACTGCAACGGCTCTTACAATCACCTAGCAACCAGACCAAGAGTTTTGCACCCACTCAGCGCTAGAATAAAATAGCAAGAAAAAAATTGAATCAAAGATATGAAGCGGCTTTTACCGTTGACAATAGCATTACCGAATACGATTCACGTTTATTTTCCAACAATAATCACAGTACAGTGACACACAAATATATCTACAACTACGATCGATATACACAAATTGTACTTCAGCTATGTTCTCAGGCAAAACTACAAGATCGCAAGTGGTCAGGCTATCGCGGCCAGTTTTTCTCTGGACGTGAAGTGTTGTCCGAGACTACATAATAAATGAATATTACATAAAGCTTGCCCACAAAAACCTGGTCCTCTTAGAACGGTGGAGGACCCCACCAGACCCACGGGTAGCCGCGGGTCTGGTCTGTCCCGCGGCCAGGGTGGCCTCCGCGGCCATGGTGGCCAGCTCCGCGACGGTCTCCGAAGAAAGCGCGTGGGGGGAAGTCCCATGGTCTGAAGAACGGTGGACTATCGTAGAAGTCTCGCATGCGGCCGAAGAGTCCAAATTGTTTAAGCGGGGGTCCGTGACGGTGTCCGCGGAAGTGCCTGCGACCTCGGGAGAGGGATCTGGATCGGCTGCGAGAACGTGTGCGGTCATATCCACGGCTTCCGGAGAGGGTACGGCTGCGGGAGCGGGAGCAAGTTCTGTCACGATTTCGTCGTCGGCTCTTCATAGTGGCTCGTTTATGGCGTCGTCCGTGCGCAGGAGCCTCACGCTCGTGGTCAATGCAGTCAGAACAGGAAATGACGTCGTCGTCAGCAAGTGCGAATAGTTTCACGGTGCAGTTGTCCTTGCTGGCAGTGAATAAATCATCGGCGCTCTTGATCAGACTCTGGTCGCCGTCGAAATCGACCCGTAAATTTTTCCGACTTCGAGATCTAGCTCAGCGATTTTCTTCTTGAAGGACTCGTACAGGTCTTTTTTGTCCTTGTAGGTGATGGAAAATCGCGGGACATTGTCTCGAAAGACCTTGAAGGAAACGATTTTTTCCTCGTCGTTAGCTGGCCTACACATAGCAACTGCGAATGGCTGTTGTTGACGACGTACGCGCTTATATAATGGCCGCGGAATTAGAAGAGATGTATGTTTCGAAAGTCGGCAGGGCGGGCGGGGCGGGACGACCCGTCGCCACCACATATCAACTGCGACGAGTCATCAATATGTACTTTTTGCGCAAGTCGACATTTTTTTCTGGTGTTTCGAAAATATATCTCGATCAAACATGAGAGATAACATATTTATGTGGTTTTTCGAGAACGAGCTTGGAGAATTCCGAAAATAAAGCATGGGCAAATATTAAAGAAATGTAACAAGTTTGATAGTCAAGGGCATTCCTAGGTGGTGGTTAGTCATCGCAAATGGCAAACTTTTCCAGGAAATCTCCGTCACTGTGACAGGTGAAACTACGACTAAAATAAACTTTATATTCCTTTTTTCCTAAGTCAGAGTGGAGACTGTAACCAGGTGACGGAAATCGGCAAAAGATAATTCTATGCCACCTGAATCAGCCACTTCATGGTCAGGGTCAAGCGTGATGATTATAAAAAGTCGACCCCCATACGACCCTCCCCCTCTCAGCCGCCAAAAATACGACCCCCCTTTCGTACACAAATTTCAAATGAGTTGAGAAATGAGAACGAAAATGCAGACACGACTTCAAATTCAAACGTTATAGCAGCAGTAGGAGTAGCCACCGCGCACATCATCAACGGTTCGATCCTCTCTCTACCCAGAATTTTTGCAAAAAGTTGAAATCTACGCGTTTGGCGATTATCGCTCTGAAAGCATGAGTTCAGACTTGCTCAAGCAATTTGCTTCAGATTTGTCATGAAAAATATCGATATACATACGTCATCTACATTGTCAAGGGTTCAATCCACTCCCGGGCTAAAATTTTTGCACGACTCAAAATAAAGTGTGCTTGTAGTGGGCTCGAGATATTCGGACGTAGTGCACGAAAAGGACACTAAATCAGATTGCAGGACTGGGCAAGACTAGCAGTACGAACGTGCAAAAATTTTCCTCTAAAATTTTGGCTTGCTCAGAGATGTGGTTGTTGATGGACATGAAAACAGGACATCTAGCCAGTAGAGGTGCCAATTTTTTCCCAATTTTAAAGGCAGGGGTCCACCTCATATTCGTGGTTGAGATAATGGCAGATCCTGCATTTGCACGGCACGCTGAATCCAGCGGTATAGGTAAATTGCCTCAAAATAGTCTTTGGACCCGTCTTCCTGGACGGAGTCTGTAACAGATTGCTAACCCGAGTTGATGAAGCCGTTGATCTAATCGATTGAACACACCAAGACTCGTTGGCCACCGCGGCAGCCGTGGCAGTCAGCCAGCACAGCAATCAGATTTTTGGAGCGATCCGCCTCCGGGCTCCAAAAATTTAGCCATTTCGACCGCTTCAAAAATGGGGCTTTTGTCACTTTTGGGTCTGCTGATGTACATTATTGGGATCAACATGACCAGAAGGCCTAGGATATGTCTTTAACTCCAACAACGAAATGAGGTGGCCCCCTGCCTTTAAGTAGTCGAAGGTTTGCGCTTTCGCGGTATATTGTTCCTTTTTCCGCAGTCACCTCCACCGCGATTCAAGTCCGTCGATAAAAACATTTTAAAAAAGGCCATTTTTATCGACGGAACCTCGTCGTCGTAATTCTCCTGCTGAATCCTTCCTCTTTAACCTGGAGACCTTGAACTTGGCGGTAGAGCACAGTCGGATGGGGTCCATAGAATCACTTCTTATCGGCTCGCAGGACTGGGTAGGATTGACAGTACGAACGTGCGAACATTTTCGCCTGAGATTTTGACTCGCTCAGAGGCATGGTTGTAATCAGACACCCATAGCAGAAGATCTGGCCCGTTAAGGTACCGATTTTTTTTGCGCTTTCAGGCTGTGCAAGTCATTTTTCCGCAACTCTCTCCACCGCAATTCAACTCCCTCGATAAAAACATGCAAAATAGGCCATTTTTATTGACGAAACCTCATCTCCGTAATTCTCATGCTGAATCTTTTCTCTTGAACTTCAAGATCTGAAACTTGGATATAAAGCACAGCTGGGTGGGGTCCATATACCGACTCTTTATCGGCCTGCAGGACTAGGTAGGACTGGCAGTACGAACGTGCAAAATTTTTCACCTACAATTTTGGCCTGATCGGAGGCATGGTTGTAGTTGGACATGAATAGCAGGAAGCTTGGCCAGAAGAAGTGCCAATTCTTCCTCAGGTTCAATTAGTCGAAGGTTTGTGCTCTCAAGCGGTGTGGTTCCCTTTCCAGCAGTTGTCATCCTTACTGCTTCGATCTACTTGATAAAAACTAGTGAAAATGGCCATTTTTATCAACTAAACGTAACTTCCGTAGTTCTTGTGTTGAATCTTTTCCATTAAAGCTAGAAAACTGAAACATGGAGGCAAAGCACGTCTGGATAGTGTCCATAACGAGACTTTTTTTTCGTCTTCGAGGGAAGAGTAAGACTGGCAGTACGTATCAACAAAAATGGCTGTCCGAAATTCGGCCTTGTTCCGAGACATGGCTGCACTACTATAATACTAAAAGGAATACACGAATTCTCCACTACAAGCACGATCCCCACTTCCACGACCCCCCCCCCCCTTTATCCGCCCTCCATGCGACCCCCCGTTGATAATTTATCAACACACGCTTGACCCTGTTCGTGGTAGTGCGTTGACCGAAAAGCGTATCTATTAAACAAAGCGCCGTAAGGGGGCTAGAGCGGCTAGAGATACGCGGCGGCACTCATAGACACCGCAATCTTGAGGCGCAGCCTGTGAGACGAAATGGCCGATTTTTAGGGATTCAGGCACATTCGTTTCGGGACTCGCAATTACGTCACTGCTGGCTCTCCCGCATGCACGAGGTAGTGATTTCATCACCTTCGCTGGCGGTCTCGCAGCATAAGAGTGAGGGAGTGTTTACAAGCTTTCAGGCTGCACAATGTACGCAGCAGGAAAACCACCCTTCCACTGTTGTGACGCTGTGTGCACCTACAGGAAGAAATGGACGGTTGTGATGAGAGCTGTAGCGTCTCCGAAACCTAGGGGAGGCTGCACCTACGCGGTCGCCTCATCTGGTGGATGCTATCCCCTGCTGAATACTCGCAGCGATTGTGTAGTCACGACATCCGTTCGTTTTGAGAAAGCGTCTACACTTACACAGAGTAAAAGCCTCAATATATCAAAGCATGACATTGTGTAACCAATGAACGATATATGGATACGGGTCTACCGATGGAGAAAGGGCCCGCCGTGGCCTAGTGCTGTGGGGAACGCCATGACACGGGTCCAGCGATGAAGAAAAGGCCCGCCGTGGCCCTATGGTGCGGCGGACGCCAAGATGCGGGTCCACCGGTGGAGAAAGGGCCCGCCGTGGCCCAATGCTGTGGGGAACGCCATGACACGGGTCCAGCGATGAAGAAAGGGCCCGCCGTGGCCTAGTGCTGTGGGGAACGCCATGAAACGGGTCCAGAGATGGAGAAAGGGCCCACCGTGGCCCTACGGTGCGGAGGACGCTGAGATACGGGTCCACCGATGGAGAAAGGACCCACCGTGGCCCAGTGGTGTGGGGGACGCCAGGATACGGGTCCAGCGATGGAGAAACGGTCTGCCACAGCCCTACCAAGAAAATTGCGAGAACGCTGGTCCACCGATGGAGAAAGGACCCGTCGTAGCATAATGGTGTGAAGAACGTCAGGATACGAGTTCACTATAGTCCGATAGTGTTGAGAATGCCAGGATGCGAACCCTCCCCCCTGGAGAACGGATCCGGCTTGCCCTAACTGTGAGGAAGGCGCCAGAATGCTGGCGCTCAGATGGAGGAAGGGCCCGCCGTGGCCTAGTAGTGTGGATAACACCAGGATACGATTTCGCTTTGTCCAATAGTGTGGGAAACGGCAGGATACAGTTCCGCCGATGGAGAACGCGTCTGCGTTGGCCCGGTAGTGAGGAATACGCACGAATACGCCATGCGATGGAGAACGAACTTCTCATGCTCATACTCAACTCATAAGAAGGGCTTCATGTTTGGGCTCATTGGGAAATTGGTTCTGCTTCTTTATCAATTTTCTAGAGATTTGGCAAGTGCGAAGCGTTTGCACATATCCCAAGTGGCTGCCCCACCCTACTTTCTAGCGTCCCGAAGGGGTGCTAGTCAGATATATATGTTCGATATCTGAACATTCCAGATCGAGTAAGGCGAACATATAAGTGATGAATGATATGGAATGATAATGACTCTTCGAGAAAGACACGGCCGTACAGTTCTCCAAATGTGGAAACAGAAAAAATTGCTCGATTTTTATTCGGTGAACATTCTTGCACGTTAGAAGAGATAATCCACATAAGGTGGGGTAAGGAGAGTTTGAAGATGGGACATCGGGTATGAAAATAGCTTTACTGTAGTATGAGGAGCTCGTGGAACGTCCTTAGCACATTCGCGACCTTACGCTTTCGGCATGGTGTGCCACGTGGGACACAAGCGGTGCCTTAACACGCCTTTGTGCTCGACCGGTTGTGTGCGCGGTCTCACGCAGCGCACCACGCGTGTTGACCGGTTGAGCACATTGTCGCGAAGGTGTTAAATCTTCACGGTATTTTTAAAAGTGAGTGTTGTACCGTCATGTTGGTGGAACGAACTGCTGTGCTTTCCACACAACACTTTCTGACCATGGGTGAAAGTAGTCAGCTATAGTGAACACATGTTTCGGGAGTTGCGAAAATTTATCGGAGAGAACAGCACCGCGACCACAGGTGCGATAGTCGGAGCCGGGGCTCTCGCCCCCTTCACTTCGGACAGGGGTCCGGCAGACCCCCTTCACTTAAGCGAAGGGGAGGAGACCGGGGTAAAACCCCGGTAAAAAATTAATAAAATTACTTTTTTCGGGTGATGGAAACGACGAAGGAAATGAGAAGAAGAAGGATGAGGGGAAGACGAAGTAACAGAAGGCAATACCAAGAAGTTAGACGGAAACATATTATTAGGGAATGCTCATATACATTTAATGAAGGATTATAATAAATGTGTGCGCAGTGTGAGTCGGCCTAAACGAATGTCTCATATGTTACGAAATTGGAGTTAGAGTACTGAATTGGACGGACTGCAAGGGGTTGAAGGAATAAGGAATATCACGGCTGTGAGTGAAAATTTCCATAGGGTGAAGGGTATCCTTGGATAGCTGAAACCTAGGAGGTGAAGAAGGCACCCTGTTTGCATAAAACAAGTCAAAACTTGCGGAACCTTTAGCATTTTTCGAAAGCAATACTTTTCGTGGCAGTTTCAGTTCTATGACTAATAACACTGCCGCTATAGTCCTCGAGGACTGTAGTACCTCGCGTCGCCGTCGCCGGCGACTGTGAGACCGGTACGCATCGATTGTGGGCGGAGCGGCGGCGGCGGCCGCCGTCGCCGGCGACTGGCGATCGCCAACATCGGCGGCCGCCAATGTTGGCGACTGTGACGTCGGTGCGTATCGATTGGTCGCCAACATTGGCGATCGGCGGCCGCCAATGTTGCCGACTGTGGCGCCGGTGCGTACCGGTTGTGAGGTGTGCCAACATTGGCGGCCGCCGGCGACGGCGACGCAAGGTGCTATACTCCTCGAGGAGTATAGCGGCTACCTAAAAGTATTAATAGAGAGTGAATCAAAAATGGGACAGTCCTGGGAAGAAGAGGAGGAAAAACTGTATAGTGTGAAACCATTTGCAAATCCCCTAGTGAATATCTTACGGGAACCAAGTTGAGGTTCTTGAGACCGACGAAAATAGCGAGAAACAGTAGGTTTTTTGCAAATTTCTCTTCAAATGCAGAACCAAACGAGAAGATCAGGAAATGATAGTGAAGTAGAAGAAATTCTCTATCGATCCGTATATGATATGATGGGTAAAAATCTGTCCTGCCCTGTGCAGGAGGGGATGGAGCCAAAACCAGTACATTGGCTACAGCCAAAAGCGAGACAGTGCAATGAGGGAGGAGGGCGCAGAGCGAGAACTGGAGCCGTTCTTAAGGGCCGGCTCCGGCACCCTTCATCTTTAGCGAGAACGACTTACAACTTCTTTCCAGGAGGAGTGATGAGTGATATAGGTGTATTTTCACAAAAAGTGGCCACTATGTACCCTTCACTAACATGTCCACGTTTCAGATAAGGAAGTTATAAGGGAAAAATAGCCGTTTTTTTTGGCACTTTTCACTATGATAAAAAGGGAAAGAGTTGCCGTGGGAGAATCATAGGGTATTGGGCACCGGGAGGTAGGATATGAAGTGCTGATATTCCTCGGACCCTCCCATTTTGGAAATAATAGCAATTTGAGTGTTTTTTATGTTGAAATTGGTGCCAGATTTTCCTCGACGAAGCGATGACTCATCGCGCCGCCGCCGTCACTTCGCTGCAGATGGAAAGGTATACCCGAGCTTGCCTAAATAGATGAAGGCAAGCGGGAACTTAATTATAAACAACACCTACGTCTGTAATGTGACGACCTCCACCCCACCCACCCCCCTGGTCGTCGCCTTTTTGTGACAGCCAGCGCTAAGAAAGCTGCCGCTATCCCCTCTCCCCCACCTCGGGGTCCATGACCGACCCCTTCACTTTTGGCACCTCTGACAGGCGTCAGACCCCTCAAACCCCCTTCACTTCGCAGACCCCAGGCTCCCCCCTATTATAAGTTATTGCTGCTGTTATGTCTGTTATGTCAACGAACTCAGAAAGATAGCACTTTAGAGATCATCCTGCGTGATCAGAACCCTATCAGAGCGATTTTTGTTCTAGGTCCGAAAAATTAATCTCGATGAAGCACTTATATTATTTCATTCCAATTCAGAGGTGAATGAAGAAATCCTCACAAGATGGGAAAAAATGAAAAAGAATCAAGAATAAGCAGTAAATTAACAGAAAATAGAATGCCAGGAGGGTGCAAGTCATCTCGGGACTTCTGCTCTACACTGCTATAAAGAGCAAGGCTTAGCCTGTAATGGTAGGACCGTAATTTTCTTCCGTCCTCATTCTTTCATCCATGACGGCCTCCCAACCGAACCCTACTTCTCAATTTTCTAGTACTTCGGCAGAAAAACGACGCATGCCAGGAACAATCTTGTCATATATCATCTCACAGCTCATGCAACAATGCATCAAAATTCGATCCATTTTACACTTGAAACAGATGGAGATGAAAAATAGTCGTAAGAGCGCTATAGTTTTTAGTGCTTCGCCCTGCCCCTTCCCTTCTCAAAGTGATGCCCCCACCTTGGGTCCGGCCTGATAGTGAAGGTGGGCGGGGCCTCTGTGTCGGGGTATTCCACCTATAAAATTGGCCGTTAGATTTGTGGTCAGCGTAGCGAAAAACCCTGTGGTTACGGTTTGGCCACGACTGCAGCATAAATTGCAAGTCAATAAAATCAATGAATCAATAGCCGCGACGTGCAAAGTGGCCGTCAGATTCGTGATCAGCATGGTGAAAACCCCACTATGCCCATTTCGATCTGGATTGGAGCTAAACTGAGGAAAACTGATAAAGTCGATCGATAAATCGATATCCGAATCGATACTATCCGGCGAACAGTGTTCTAGGTCCTCCGCCCTATTCGGACGGTGTCCCATGTCTCCGAGCCCCCTTCTTCACGGCCTTGCTTGCAGATGCATTCCTATCATTTGAATTTGCCACCCACGCGCGTTGTCCAGATTTTTGAAAAAGTGTCGTAAGCGTTTCTATGTTTTACATATAGATGTCGTGAGCGTTTCTATGTTTTATATATAGATATGTACGAGGGTGGAGCACATTCTTTCCTTTTAAGGACAGTGAACGGGGTCGCAGCCGTTCCACTTGTAACACTGCTTCGCATCGTGATTCCGAGAGTGCAAGGGCAACTGCGCCAAAAGCAGAAACAATACCACGAACACCTCCAAGTGCAAGGGCAACTGCGCCAAAATCAGAAACAATACCACGAACACCTCCAAAGGTAGGAATTCACCAGATTTGATGACTTCTGCGATGTGGTTAGGTGGACCGCATGGGTTTGACTTTGCGTTCCTATTTCCCTTACTGTATTACAGAAGCCTCCCCGCAGCCGATCATCTTCTGCCGCCAGTCGTAATGAGGTACATTTCTCGTCAATTCCCCAACTGCACAGTCATCCAGATGATCGATTCGATGTGGAGGTTTGTGGAGAGGTAGGTCAAATTATTAGAATACCATCTTTTTCATTCACTCAAAACCTTTGCCTATTTAGTTGTGCTTTGAACTTGTGTAATCATTGTGTTCGGGCGTTTCCATCTTTAGCCATTCCGCTCAACCTCTGAACATGAATTAACACCGCATGCACAAAAGACTGGTTCACGGTTAAATGTTACCGCTGCGGATGAGACTTCCATGCAGAAGCCGCAGGAGGTAAACTGCTGGATTTCTAGCGTTTACTGCTGGATTTCTTGCGTTATTTTGCATATTAGTCCGCTGTTTCAGGCAGTTGTAGACTTAAATTCTGGAATGATGACCGTTCCTGTCCACGAAAAAGCCAATTCTGAAGTCAGCAGTGGCGAGGTGAGAACTGCTGTTGAAACATGTGTTGTGTCGAAGTACGAGAATATTCTTCGTTCTTGCTAAAAAAAGATCTCTAAGCCAGCGTCATGCAACAAATATTCTATTGTGACCGATGTGAATGTGGATTTTCCTTCGTTAAGTCGAAACTAGCTTTTGCAGATGAATCCACCAAGCCGAACACCGTCGCTAAAAAGCGTGGATAGTGTACCGTCACCTCTGGTTGTCACGGACGCTCTCACGGTACATCGTTAGCGGTCTCTTTTCCACTTGTGGTATACATATTTTTCAAATTTATGAGACTGTCGGACTGGCCTAGTTCATGGCATTGCGATATGAAACTGGTTAGTCGACAGTGGCTGCATTAGGTATTGCGGCTTTTGCAAGTCCCCTTTCGCGCAAAATCTACCTTTACGCGCTTATTATTTTCTACCTTTCATTTTTTTCTCCTTCTCTTTGTCACCTACTGGAATTTGCTCTCCATTCTTCTTTATTTGATTATAAATCACCGGGTTCACACGATCGTAGTCTGGGGTTGATTCTTATTGTTTTCAGCCGAAACGAGCTCCATACGAACTGAACGACGAGGAAGGCTACAATTCTCCGGCCAGTTCCAATAGGACTTTATTCTCAAGGGAGGCTTTCCAAAGACGACGATTTAGAGAGGTGCTTATGTGGCAGTGGTTGAATATTCGGGGTCCCTGAATAGAGCGATGTTTCGGTTAACTTCGATGGGATTTCCTTCCACAGCAATGTGGACTCTGAAGAGATACTGCGCTTGTTGCTTCGTGACAGCCGTGTAGGCGTTGTTACATATCAGTTTTAAGAGATGCTCATGCCTGACCACCAGTGATTTCGTCATAGTTCCTGACAATTTCTGAAACAACATGTGGCTTTTTAGAAATCATAGAGATGTAGCCTAACAAGTCAAATGCACGGGTTAAAATGTTAGTGTTCGAAATGGACTACGTGCTGAGCATTATGTTCCACCGGAAACTTGAGTGTGCTCTTCGAATTTGATGACAAATTTTAAGCCCACAACAATGACTTCCGCAATAGGTCTTCAGATGCTGCTACTCGCGGAAATTCACTTGTATGAAATGTAGTTGCATGGCGAGACTGTGTGCGACACAGAACTCGTACCTCATGTTGAAGTTGCGAGGATCATGCGAGAAATCATAGCCGCGTGGACGTAAGTGACTCCTTCCCCGCACGGTCTTTTTCGAAAACCAAGCGGATTCCGTGGGTTATTTCACAGCGTAGCGGCCACACAAAGCGGGGTCTAAATGAAGAATGCGGTAAGAGCGTGCTCCAATGAGAGCAAGTAGCTCCCGCCACGCGCCTCGCTCACAAATTGTAGAAGCAAAAGCTAAACGCCTCACACTCAGAAGTGGCGGTTAGCTAACATTAGGTGATTTGGGCAGATCTTGAGCATTGGCCCATATTTGATACTGCAGCATTTTCTTGATTACGTTGGAGCTGTCGAATTTGCGTACCTTAGCGCTCACAGCAATACGACCACTTTTGTTTGTGTAGTCTTTAAGTGCGTTCTCAAAACAAATTGGATGCGCACACTTAATCTCCTGCAGAACATGCTTCTAACCATAAGTGCTTGATTTTGTTCTTTTGCCGAAGAGCTTCCTTCAAAAACTGACTTGGATCGCGGCTAATTGTAAAACTTGCCTCTAGGAGTATTCAACGCCATAATATTCTAGATGAGTGCTTGTGTTTACTTCTAGAGATTTTGATTTCATGTTATATATTGGTGTATAAACTTTTCATCTCAGTGACTCCTTTCAACGTTTGAGTTCATGCTCTCTTGCATATACCTTGTATGCGTCGTGATATGTGACGTACAGGAGCTCCAAACGGGTGTGTGCAAGGGACGGGACTGCGACACGGCGTGGCACTCAGGTTGTCTGCTGCTAGCAGAAGTAGAGAAACCAGAGCCACATGAAGAACCTCCGTGTCTCTGCCCAAGAGAGCCGCGCCGCCATCCCGCCCCTTGCATACGGCCGTTTGGAGTTCCATGTAAGTCTCGTTTTAGAAGATCTCTAGTTCGTATGTGTAGCAGTTATGCGAACGACAGTAGTCCGGAGTCTGTCGCACGCGCTACACTGCGACCAGTTTTGGGCAGGGAGTGAGAAAATCGATCGATATTGAGAGAGGGAGAGAGAGAAAGAAGGGGAGAATAAAGAAAGAGAGGGGGGGGGGATAGTAATAGAGAGAAAGAAGGGGAGAAAAAAGAGGGGGGGGGGGTGATAGTAATAAAGTGGATGTGGCAGGCAGTCGATGTGCTGCTTCCCATGCTCTGTAGCGTGTGTGATCAGACCACTGTTGCGATGCTCTGGCACTTTGAAATTCCAAAAGCCGGGTGAAAAAATGTTTTTCGCACCAATCCGGACTGCTCCTTTTTGCGATGTTCGTGTCAGGAAGTGTTTCATTTACTCAGTTTAAGCGTCCCATAAACGAAGCAATGCATCTGGTGTTTATTACCCTATGTTTCCGAATAGGTGTTCGAGGATAAAACTCAATTTTCAGCCGGAACGCGCTGAGGTGGGGATTCAGACTGGTGAGACAATTCGACTCCGTCAAGGAATGTCTTTCGGAGAAGAAGGTCAGTTGATGTAGCACTGAGTGACTTCGTTGACTTTAATGAGCATAGTTTGTTGCAAAGCAATCCATGCTACCTGTCTTATTGTTAGACTAGGTACATGCAATAATGCAATAAGTATTCATTATTTAGAACCTTCCGAAAAAGCTGAGGACACCGTGAAGGGACGCACGGTCCCATTGGGCAAGCCTGACATTAATTCGAACTTTGAACGTTTTGCAAATAATTCGTTTGAGAAAAGAGGAGTGAGTTTCGAATTCACATGGGTAAGGCACCTCTTTATTTCTTCTTCACTCTACGTTAAGTGTTTAGCATCCCGCTACATCGGTGCTCAATGCTATGCTTCAACAGCGGCAGATGCAAGGGGATCGCAGTCGGGTAGAGAACACACACTTATCCGATAGCGCTTCTATCTTCAGCCGGCTTGAGATGACTGGCAAGAAAGATGAGCTGCATCGTCCACAGGATAGGGTAAGTTTATATGTTCTGTTTGTGAACGTATTTTATTTTGTGAATTGATACCTTGCTATTGGTTTGGCTTCATGCTTTCATATTAATAATTTATTTTGGATACGTGTTCAAGTATGAGGCGAGTCAGTATAGACATTTCCAGAAAAAGAAATTCACTGTTTTCATTGTTTTGAGATCATCCGTTTGTTCCATCACATACATAACATGTTATAGCCTATTTTAAAAGCGGTGATAACTAAGTAATTGTGTCTATCGCCTGCGTTTTTCCCTTCCCTCGCTAATTGCCGCGCACTTTTCCGCGCTGTTTCTTTCTCTGATATTTCTCCATCATCCCTGGTTAAAGGAAGTGGAGGAAAAGTTCTATCTGTTCACTCCAAAGGAATTTGTTGCTGAAAATACCGTTGAGTACTTACGTCATGTTTTATAGGCTTGTACAGGCCTAATTTTCATGCGCTATGGGGTCTGCCCTATTAGGGCATCGGCAGCTGACCACTCGTAGCCAGTTTGTTGTCCACTTCAGGCAGAAATGTGTTTCTGCTATGCTGCTCTTTTGGCAATCCTTTCGACGTCTTACAATTGGTTGATTAACAGTTTTGACTTCAATTTGTGTTACTTCTATTCGAGAGATATTAGTTCTCAGTTTAGATATCTGACAGAAGTGAGCGAAGGCGTTCTTTCATCGATAACCAGCATCATCAGTACGAGACAAGAACGCATCAGGAATGGAGAAGCAGCACTATAAGTCAGTGGGAGGAGGGAAAGGTCAGTTGCGGAGTTAGAGTATATCCATGACCAATTTGTTTGAACTCATTCTCAGGGATTATTTCCAGCTTGATGAAAATTCCAACGAAATCCTTAGAAGTGTTTGGAATCACTCAGAAGAACGTCTTCGGAACAAAAGCACCGATCACTTGCAAGAACATAAGAAACGATTTAGCGAAGCGTCTGATCAGGTCTTCGAAGAGCGTGAAGTGACTGAACGACTCGAATACCAAGAGGGAATACGTCCACCTCACGTCGAGAGCTACACTGTACGTGAACTGAGAGAGGTCAACGTTGGTGGAGAACAGCCTAATTTGATGACACATTCGAAAGTGCCCCATCAGGAGCTGGTTCTCCCTGATCAGAGTGGCAATGAAAATCCGCCACAGTATATCCGTGAGGTAGCTCCAAAAACTGTGCCGACTATACTACCAAATGTAATTCAGAAGGAGACTGCAGAAGAGCTCCGACAGAAAGTACGTTTCTTGTTTCGTTTGCTTCTGTGCATGGAATGACGGACAATTTAACGTCGTTCTCATCAGGTGCTTGCCGAATCACGCCCGCCTTCGACGCCAAAAAGTATGCGTGCGTTTGGATTTGGTAGTCAGGCTACCCGTTCTGAGACGGACCGTATGTCAGCCAGTGGATTGGCGACAAGAAATAGCGTAACAGCGCATGATGTTTCTTCATACACTCAACCCACGCGTATTTCAATGAACAACGTAAGAAATAGCAATGTTGTTGGCAAAAAGAAATCGAACCTTCCTCATACGCAACCGTTGTTTTAGCCGAACACCTCGTCACTGTATAGTCCGACATCTTCTCGTTGGTATAGAAGAGGGTACGGTTATGGAAGATCAGGTAAGATGTGCTACTGAAGTTTATCTCATGCTTACTGAAATGCTGTTTTAGAACCTGGTTCACCTTACAAATGGCAAGTTCCCGACATTGACACACATAGGGAGTACAGAGAACCAGATGCTCGCTCTAATGAGAGCAAATTGAGTGGCACTGGCAGTACCGTACGGTGAGATTTCCCTGGAGAGTCTAAAGGATGTTACCAAATGCAAATTCGTTTCCAGTCGTCATGTCCCACGAGGAAGAATTCGAGATCTTGCAAGACTTTTCGATAAAATAACGAGAGAGGCGGAAAGGGAAGCAGCGATCTTGAGGGGAAAGTCTCTACCTCCACCAAAACATCGCTCCAAATTTACGCGAACACGTTCTATGCCGAGACCTCAAGATCTGTTGGCTCGAGAGGAGGAGATGAGGCGAGAAGAAGAAGAAGGAAACAAAAGTGTGTTCCTCATCCAGGAAAAAAACTTTTTAGAGTGTATTCTGCAAATTGCTCTGAAATGCTGTGGGTTTTAAGGGCCCGTGCTTAGAGAGCTGCCGATATCATACAAGACCAATCGAGATGGAGTGAGCGACATCCAGCCATCCAACTCCATTCAGCCGCAGTACATGACCGTTCGTAAGGACAGTGGTGGAGACGCTCCCGAGCCCGTATTACCAACTTATGGACATGACTGGTCGAAAGTGCCGTGTACTGGGTGAGCTAATGCCAATTTAAGCCTGAGGAACAATTGCCACTTTAGATTATCATCAGCTATTGAACAAGAAGAGTGTTAGGGGAAGAAGCTATTTTGTTGTTTTTAAAATCTCCAACCGTATCGTATAACACGTTTATATGCAATTTATATGTTTTGAAGTTTTTGTTTTTAAAGGTTGGAACCTGGTATGTTGCACCCTAGTAACGACGATAAAGAGTCAACGGATAGTCGTGTTGATCTGAGGAGAACGTCGACGCCGCTTGGTAATCATGGAGAAGGTTTGTTACTGACCCCTTTTCTTTGTTGTTTTATTACCTGTAAGCATAATCTAAACGAGCATTCTTAGGTGCTCGAAGAGATTATACTTGCAGGTAATACAGCAGTGCCAAGGCAGGAGTGGCAGGGCGGGTGTGAGGCGTGGGGAAGAAGTGCTACTTCAAGGACTTAGTTGGAAGAATAAAATTGATAAAATTATCTCTTTTATGATGAATAATTAATAGTAAACATTTGAAAAATAATAAAAGTTAACAAAAATACACTAATGCAAAGTTTTCACTTGTTTCATAAAGTAATTTCGAAATTTCGGCGACCCAAAAATTCGTCTATGACAAACTCCCGAATAAGATAGAACGAGTAAGCTTTGATAGGTGAAAGAGGCTTGTTATTATTTTTTTCTTTTTTTTTTCTTTTTCTTTTTTTGAGGGGGGAACGCCTTTTTCATGGGAATGCGGCTGCTGAGGTCAACCTAGGTTCAACTCACCCTTCCAGTCCCGCATGATTCTAGGCACTCATATACTCACACACCTATTTTCATATCGAAAATAGGTCGCCATGTTTTTTAAAACGCTTTTAGGTTAGGTAAAAGTTTTGCATAAGCTTATTTTAGTCCCTCATTATTAATTTTTCAGCACTTATTCTCAATAATTTGACTTTAAAAATAAATTTTAGTGACTCCCGATAATTATACCGATGTTCCGGTCGTTTGGGTCCCCATAGTTGCGTATGCTTCAGTTTTTCTTCCCACACTCCTTTTCTCTGAATTTATAGTTGTTTCAGTTAGCGTTTCTTTGTGAAACTGTTTGGATTATCTTTCTATAGTCCGTTTCAAAAACGACGATAGTTGAGTATTTGTGCCTATGATCTGCATTTCTCAGCTGCCTCTTCAAACACAGCACTATTTCTCGCGTTCTATCTTTCTCTGAGATCTTCCCAGCTACGTTCCCCGGTGAAACGGACTATAGTTTTTAGAGCGTATAATACGCTTATACGGCTATTTGGTACTTCAGGTCTGTTGGTAATTTATGTTGATCTCTAGGTGATTTGGTAAATGCATTCGGTCGTGTACCCTCGATTCCTTCACCAGAACATTCAGCAGTATACGATGGAAGACGAGCAGAGAGGTAATCTCGCGGGCTCGTCCGACTTGTTTTATATGATTCGAAAACATCATTTCAGTGTGATGATGGGAAATGCCAGTTATGTTGGGCCATTGGAGAAGACTCGGGATACCCATGCTGTTGAACCGTCAATGCCTACGGCACCAATTGAGCACAATTACGCCAAACCTATGATTGTCAAACCGGCTCCACCGCCACAGAGGTTAATTGTGATTTCTGGAAGTTATGTTTCTCTCACCCTTTTTAATTACCTTTTAGATTGTCTGTAATACATCCAAACACCAGTCAGCATGGATATTATGTGCAACACAGAAGAATCTCCAGTGAGCAGCAGTATCGTAGCTCTGGTGTAAGTTTAGTCCTGAATTTTCCTTTGTCATTCATCCACATTTTAATTATTTTGTCTCTTGATACCATTGAAAACCTCCTCTAGGATCAGCCTGATGGTGAACCCAACTATGCTCGAGTACGGCGTATAAGTGCAAACCAGTACCGCCCGCAATACGGCCAGCAGGTGTGTTGTGGGAATCACAGCCTAAGGGGATATAACGGATTTTGTTTCTTGAAGGAACCTCATCCACAAACTGTTGCAAGTCCATTGACACGAGAACGTCGTTTCACAAACAGCGAAGAGGAGAAAGTGAACGGAGAAATTGATAGGATGTTCGAATTTGTCGAGGTTAATTAGTCCTTCGTTTTCGTTTTTCACCGCCTTGCAGACGGCAGGATTCAGATTTATCTTATCATCGTGTACATTCTTCTTCGGTAGACCTCTCCATTGCAGGAGCATGATGGGCTGAGCACTATTGGACACGGGACGGTGTCTGATCGTGCCTCAGCTGTGATCAGACCAGATGGATACGGAACGGTCCGTGGAGATGGTGTCGATCATATTTCGGAACTTCCTCCGCAACCTCCTCAGCCTCCCGTCCTCCCACCTGGCGTCGGAGCCGCTGCACATCGTGTACCTCATCCGCTAAAATATTCGGTACATTTCTTGTATTGAAGCCCACAACATTGGGTTTATCAACTTCATAATTCTAGATGAGTGGCTATCGTGATATGCAGCGCAGTCATCGAGTAGGGTACGTTCCGTCTGATACTCCTCCGAGGTTCTCTCCATTAACGGCTCCTACGCCCGGTGTTGGTGTCAGCACTTACAAATCCAGAGAAGGAACTATTGGTGAAAAGGTTGGATTATATTGGTTGCAATTGAGCATGCCATCTCAGTGAGGGCCAGTGAGTGTTGTTTCAGGTGAGTACGTACGGCCAGTTCTCCCGTAATACAACGCAGCATCCATCTGCGTTGGCCACTTCTACACCGGTAGATTCCCCTGTTGGCACTGGGTTCTCACAAGGTAATTTTCTTTCTTAGATGTTAAATATGTGAACTACTGATATGTCAACGTTCAGGAACAAACGCAGTACCGAACTTTGATGATTCGTTCCTCAGCGCAATTACAACTGGCACTCATCCTCGAGATGCTCACGAAGAGTACAAGCGCCAGATGACGGTAGGTTTCTTTTCCAAGGTTTTCTCTGATAATGCATTAGCCATGGTTGATTTTGTGGAAGCAAGGTCTACTTAGAGAATTGGTGCGAACTTATTTTCTTCCTACCCTTGGAGCATTCAATCCTACACGAAACGCGAGATCGTGCCGCATTACTCCTTCGTTCACGGTCCAGTTTTTGATTTTTTGAGTTAACGCGTATCAGCGTGGGTTAACGAGTGGGACAGCGCTGACACGATTGACAGCGGTGTAACGATTGACGTTCCCTGAATAAGAATGATTGAAACATTATATGCGATTGCTCCAACATCGCAGTGAATTTCGTGATTTGTATGCGACTTAAGGGCAATTTATACTAGATGCGTGCATCAGTCGGCCGTCAGGCACACTAATTCAATCGGGAAGGATTTTCTTTGAAGACCGGGCAGCGAGGCATATGAACCATGATGAGTACCGCACAGCTATGGTGAAAACCGCGACGCTGAAAACGCACCTGCATCTGGGGTGAGATTTACGAAACCTCATCCGAGCAAACCAACTATGGTTATCGTAGAGACCACGTAATGATAGGAGACGTACGACTTGATCGCCAGGTTATGCGTCCATGAATCCTAACGCTGGACCGCTTCATAAATAATAAATCTATGCAAGAGGTATCATAGAAACGGTTTTTCTTTAATGAAACACCGCAGCTAGTTTATAAGTAGAAGAGGATATAGTTTCAACCAGGTTTCTTAGTCTGTTACGGCATGCCAGGATGGCATCGACCACAGCTGAATTGACAGTTGCGAATGTATCTCTGTCTGTTCAGCTATCTGCCCAGCGCACGCTTCTTTTGGCACGTGAACGTCTTGACCCGCTTCAGAAATCTTTTACCATTGTCATGCACGCGACGAACGCACGCACCCAATATAAGTTGCCCCTTTTTCGGCAAACATCGTCGTGGCAGTTGCACATTAAAGGATGGATGGAGTTCAAATGTTTTTGTTCAGAAGCTGAATCATCAGATTCGTGTGCAAGAAGAGCAGATCGAGATGACTCTGAAAGTTCTGGCGTTGGCTCGCAAAAAGCAGAAATCTATGCAAGAGGTATCAT
This sequence comes from Ancylostoma caninum, assembly GCA_037903475.1. Classification (NCBI taxonomy): domain Eukaryota; kingdom Metazoa; phylum Nematoda; class Chromadorea; order Rhabditida; family Ancylostomatidae; genus Ancylostoma; species Ancylostoma caninum. Next base: position 622,434 of record JBAJFG010000262.1, on the reverse strand, counting down.
AGAAACGGTTTTTCTTTAATGAAACACCGCAGCTAGTTTATAAGTAGAAGAGGATATAGTTTCAACCAGGTTTCTTAGTCTGTTACGGCATGCCAGGATGGCATCGACCACAGCTGAATTGACAGTTGCGAATGTATCTCTGTCTGTTCAGCTATCTGCCCAGCGCACGCTTCTTTTGGCACGTGAACGTCTTGACCTGCTCAGATGCGAGGTTAGTCGCATCTCCGCTTTGGCCGCTGTCCGCAACCCTCCACCACCTGTCAGTCGAGAATTACGTGGTACAATGACTATTTCCAATATTTGTGTGTATTTGAACAGAAGTTTCTGCCAGCGACAGTATGAGCAAGGTGAGTGTTCGGATTTAATTCTTGCTGCTGTGGTCCTAGCGGTTTCCTTAGTCGTTGTGTTACAGAATCATCTTATGCGCTACTGATTCTCCTGAAATGCGGTGCTGAGGTGGAGGCAACCGGACCGGTTTCGCTGTTGGCTCACAACCAAAATCGTATTCGCCAGTTGACTTTCGCTGAGAGTGTACAGTTCTCGAATTTGCCAGTTGATTTTAACGTGGTGCTGGAGGTTTATGCGATGGTTTGTTTACTATGATTGTTACTTGCTACAAAAATACCGATTTCAACTCACGAATTGTTAGAAGCTTCCGAGTGCGAAGAATGTGGAGCAGTCATGTGCGAGTAATATCGCCAACAAATGCAAGAATCTACTTAGTCCAGCACGTAAGTAGCGTCCATATTTTCTCTTTTTTGCTGTGTACATATGTAATTTACACATAATCTGTCATTTCCAGTTGCGCACCGATCGAATCGTCCCTCTCACCAAGAATCGGGTGGATCAGAGTTCGTTCGCTGTGGATACATCATATTGAACAGAGATACTGTCGGAATGAACAAATTTTATTTGGATGAAGCTGAATACCCCCTGGAGGGCACGATCGAGGTGTTTGCTCGTTGCACGACGTTGCCGCCGGCTATTGAAGTGGACAACCGTGGTTTTCTCGTGAGTTCGTTGAATATGGAGAAATCAGGAAATTTACAAATAGAAAATTGATCTACTACTGTTGAGCTCAGCCAGATTTTAATTTTAGTAATGGTACCCAACCTTATTGCATTTAGTGCAGTGCTGCTCATTAAGCACTGAGTAAACAGCCTTATATTTTTTTGCGTCGGTAAATCCTACCAAAGAAGAGATTTAGATTAAGAATAAAGGAAAATATCGATTAGCTGTTATATTTACCTTTGCAGCTTAGGTCTCCATCTTACTCGGCTTGTCATTAATGTAAACATTAATTTTTACTTCAAGCGTTAGTGCACGTTAGTCAACATTCGTGCCAAAATGATTGTGATAGGAAACAATGTGTTCAGACAATGTACCAAACCATCAGCGGTATGGGATCGTGGGAGCGCTACTGGGCCGTGCTTCGTCGCGGAATGGTGTATTTCTGGCGCTATCCAGACGACGAATCTATGGAGAAGGTAAAGCATAGTTATTCTTGTACAGAGTTTACCAGCTAAGGATTCTAAAAACGTTACCGATTCTTTCTAGCGTCCAGTAGCATTTATGGATCTTAGCAAGTGTACGAACGATGTGGTTACGATATGTACTCCTGAACAGTGTCCACGTGAGAACTCCTTCAGCATTGATATGTTGGTTTCCACCACACCATCGCTGATGGAGAAAAAACGGTCAGTTTAAGTTTTCTGCGACTATTTTGTCAAGTTATTGTTGTTTGACCATATACGTTTTTATTCGAGTTCATCAAGTTACTAAAGCAACTAGGACTATGAAGGTAGCGGCAGACGTCTGTCTTTTGTTTTCGTGGGGGACTAACTGCCCAGAATTGTTGTTATACCATCTGGTTATTCGCGCTATGAATTTGAAGCAGCAGCCGCACTTGTTTCTTTTTTTTGTCCTGGAATTGTGCTGCCCTAGGAGGTGTCTACAAATATATGCAAATTAAAATCAGGTTCTACCTGGGATGGTAACCTATTCCTGAACCGCCCACAAAAAATCCGCGGCTGTTGACCGCTGACCCCCTATGCTTCCGAGATCCCTAGTTTTCCATGTTCAAGTTTTTTCTCAAGTTTTTTTTCGGCAGTGTGATTCATCCAATCACCTTGATGAAAATTTCAATAATTCACTATTTTCCCTGCATTAGTTGTTATTCTGACAGATGCATGACATTGACCTATTACATTAACTTTTTTTCAGCGTGCTGCTGTCAGCGGATTCTGAAGATCTGCTACACGCTTGGCTGCAAGCATTGAACGAAACACTATCGGTTCTGAGGGGTTAATCGGTAACCACTCATCAGTAATACTGAAGATTATTCCTGTAAATTATATTGTTATCCGGTTTTCTTCTCTTTTTTCTTGGCGCAGCAAGCACGACAGATTCACATCACTAGTATTTTGACGTTTCTCTAGATTGTATCTGAAAGAGCGCTTTTTTTGAAGGTGTGATATAAGCAGCTACTCCCCTAACTACAATGTAGATAGAGCGCACCAATCTGATACGTAGATTAGAGAGTCATCGTTGAATAAGCATTATGATCGTAATTTCGATGAAGTTAATACTGCGAAAGAGCTGATATGAGTCTTCGTGTTTGCTGTAATTTCAAATTTCTACAGCATTTGGGTTAACAGTGTGCAATAATTTTGAAACTATTCCTCTAAATGATGTTAAAACTGCCTTCTGTCGATGCCTATGATCTGGATGCCTTGTGCAAATTCTTGCCGTCCCTATAATACATTGATCTTTCCTGCATAAGGGTTGTATCTTCACTTGAAAATTCGTTATGATCTATGACGTCGACTATTCCATTTTCTGTAGCAATATGTTGGATTGAGCCCCTTGTGTTTTTTTTGTTTTCCTCTTGTTTTTTTTTTCGAAGAGTTCGCCTCCAAAGTTAGTTTCTTGTTCGTCCCAAAGTTAGTTTTCTGTTCGTCCCAAAGTTATTTTTCCGTTGATCTAGTTTTTTTTTTTTTGCCCTGAACCAATCTCTGTATTTCAGTTGAAACTGTTATCCCTCAGTAGTTATAGTTCTGTTGTTACCTCGTTTTTAGAAATGAAGATATTGGGAAGAAGTATTTGTACTAAGAATACTGTCGTCAGGTCATCAGCACAATTTTTCAACAAATAGTATGCGCATTGATCGCGAACGCTGAGAGGTGTGATCCACTCGTGATTTCTTTCGGACGAGGCTGCGTGACGCTGTGGTCTGCCGTTTAGCTGTCAGCTGATTGCCGATCGTCATGCATTTGAACTTGCGCTGTACTTGGTGGTTCCGTCACTGATCGGTTTTTAGGTACACGCATCGATTTAGGTAGTTAATCACTTTCTCGTTGTTCTCGCTTCACTTGAGAAGACATTTTCTTGACCGTTTTACCATTTCCTTTGATTTCTTAGGTGTTTTTTGCTTGCTGTTTTGTACAAATAGCTGTAATACATAGTGAGAGACTGGTTTTTTTCTTCGGGAAAATTTTAATCAACTGAGTAATCGGCCTGCAAGGGTTGTGTAGTTACGAAATTTGCGTACAATCTTACGCAACCATTGGATTCGCGATGCCTTTTTTGTTCTTGCTTTTGTGAGCTTCCGTTGACTACAGCGCTAGCATCCCAAATTGCGAATTTCCTCATGTCTCCTTTCTTCCGCACGTGGAATTCTTTTTGAGCGCTGGATGGCTCTGTTTTTCTTCAATTTAATTGTTGCACTTTTGTGGAATGTGTTGCTTTCGTCACGGAGCTTTATCATGCAGTGTTTTTCTTTTAACTCTAAGATAACATCTAGGAATGTCCTTGGCCATAATCCTTTTGACACTTATAGCAACTTCAAGACACTATGATTTTAAGCTGACAGAAAAACGCTCATTAGGAAGAAACTTTTAAAAGAGATGTGCCTTTTTTGTCGCTTAGGGATCAGGGATATTTCAGGAAGTCTATTTTCTATATTTTTTTCTGATTAAATACGTAAGATTTACTATGTGCCCATAAGGAGTGAGCAATGCAGCTAGTAACATTCCAACGGTAGGGCAATGAAAATAAAAATACGGTGTTAAAATAAAATGCAATGGTGAACTTCTCCAGTTGACAGACCGTGAGCCTAATATGTATGCTTACAGTTAAAGCTCAAATGAGTGCAGAACTGGCAAGATACACAATGCAGGAAAAAACTGAAAAAAAAAGAATAAGAGAGCAACAAAAGTACTCAACTCAGAGAGGGAGAAAGTTTGTATCCACAGAAGTTAGTCATGTTTCCAGGAATTTACTATGCTTCCACAAGTATAATTCTTTTATCCTCCCTGAACTCTAAGTGACTATCCATATTTTTTCTCCGGTCTTGTATCCTCAACTTGAAGTGACTATCTCATATTTTTCTTCAGTCATTGTGTCCCGAAATAGCTTCTACGCATGATATGGGACAAAACTCCATCAAAAATGCTTAGCGCGCATGACAGTGAGGGAATTTTCTTACATGTTTTTCATGGTATTCGGGTTTTTTCTCCCATATTTTAACCACCTTGATGACGTACACAAGTACCGAATCTCTATTCGTGCATTCGAGTAGCGCCTCTACTAGATTGCTTAAGTGGTATTAACTTCATGGAATTCATTGGGGATCGCCAAAAGATTCATATACGTCTCCTGTCCCATATGAAAGCCACTATTCCCAGTTGCATTTTTTTTCGGGTGAAACTTCTGCGATCACATGAGCTTGTTGTAGTTGAGAGAGAATCCCATCTGACTCTTGCTCGACTTGAAGAGTGATTCAGGAATTATGACTCCGTCGTGTTCCATTGCTCTACCAATATTTTACTACCAAAAATCTCCTTAGGGTCATGACATGGAGGCTATTTTATCATTGATGGTCTTTTCTCTGTCTTCTTCATCGTTTCTTTGAAAATTTTGTGGAAGGGTATATTTCTTGTTTTGTTGGTGACTGTTCGTTCCTCCTTAGATGTTGATTCAGTGGCGAAAGCAGTGTTACATTGTATTTAGTTCAAGTTGTTATTACACGAGATATGGTCTTTATAACATTTTGCCTTTTGATTTCTTTTTCCTTTTAAAAATGTATTTATTATGTGATTTGGACATTTGTACGTGCAATGTCGTACACCTTCATCGATTTGGCTGTCACCTCCTCAATAATATGCCTTTGTGGATGTGGCTGACAATTTCTATGGAGATATTCGTGTCAATTTTGTTTACTGCTGATGCACTCGCGAATCAAATAATTTGATTCGTCATCCTAAAATCTCGTCAAATTTTAGTTGTGTGCGAACGTGTGTGGATGTGGTCGTCGAGAAGCAAGAAATCGTACCAGGTAAGCTAATTCTCCGAGAATATGGCGGATTTCTAGTTTTTCTCGATTGGTTCATGTGTTGAGCAACGACACACATTTAATTCATCATTCTATTGCGTGCTGGATTCTATCCATAGGTGATTTATGTAGTGTACCTCTTCAGCTAGGGAATTCTGTGAAGGCTACCAAAAACGGTGCAATGTTTACGCCCTAGAATTTCTGTGATATGTCTCTTCAGTTTCAGAGAATTGACGATGACTATGATGACGGTGATCAGCGAGCAAGCACGTGTAATAGCATTCTTCCAATAGTGACTACAGGTCGAAATATGCTATTTGGTGGTGGACCAAGTCATTCAGAATCAGCACCTTTGTGAGTGCTCATGCTCTGCTTTATTCTTATTCCCTCCATAGGCTGCAGTTGCTTGGCAGAATTTGATATAACTTTTATGGATCTTCTGTAGTATTTTCTTCAAGGATATCTGGTTCATCTACGCCCGGTGATGTTTATAACCCTCCTCCCTCAACGCATGTCGTTGGATCGTCTAGAAATGACGAGGTTAACCCAATACCTCCAGCTATGGCATCATCTTCTCGACGTAACGATCATCGATGGGATCACATTGAGAACTTAGACAGGGTTAGTTGGAACTTTTTTTTTTCTTCTAAATATTAGCTAAATTTTAGGTAACCATTTACTTATGTTTCTACTCGCCTTTGCTATTTCAGTTGGCTTGTTCTGTTTGTTCTCGTAGTGAATTCTAGACGGGAACTTAAAACCTTTTCAGTTTTTCACCCTTGTTTACGAATATCACCAAGGAGGTGGATTTCTCACGATTGCCGTGAAGAAGATCTTTGGACTAGCGCAGTTTGTTTTCATTGTGGTAAGTAACCACTTTACCTCCATGTTTGAAGGAACTGAGCAGTTGATGTACGTTTCTTGCTTTTTTTTGCCCACTTCAATTTTGTTTGTTATGTTGTTTTTTAGCACAGTTGTTCGTTGTTTCAGACATTTTCAACGTTTTTCATGCAATGCGTTGATTATGATGTGCTGTTTGCTAACAAAAATGTCACAGCTACGGGTGCTGCAGTCACAGGAAAGCGAAGCTTTAATGTTGGTTTTCTTGTAAACATAATCATTTGTTCATGATTGAAATTTAGCTTAGTTGCCCTATTTGGTCGTTTAGAATTGAGCTCGATTTCGCATTCGAAATCATTAGGTTATTCATTTTTCTAGGATGCTATTGTCGAGAACTGCGCTAGTCATCTTCACCCACTAGTTGTTTTCTCGATACTTGTGGCGATTATCTTTTGGATATCCCGTGTCGTAAAAACTACTTATTATTTACTACAATTACACGAGGTATGAGTCTCAATTGTTCAATATGTTCATTTAGCTCTTGCAGCAGCATTTTTATCTTCGTAAGCTCTAAATTCACCCATTTTTTAAAGCGCTGAATCGTAATGCTTGTTTTACCGTAACTGCTTAAGATTCAACTTTTCTATCATTCTGCCTTGTTGATCGAGGACGCTCAATTATCGAATCTCACTTGGCATTCAGTAGTGAAACGTATTTGTGAGGTTTGTACTGTTTACTATTTAAAATTTCGTACTATTTGCCATTTAAAATTATCTGCCATTTATTAGGAACTAGCTTACCCGATTTTCTACAGGTACAAAAGCGTCTGCAGTTGATTGTTGATCGAGATAATGTCACACCAATTGATCTTTACAATCGTATTCTCAGATTCAAAAATTACCTTGTTGCACTGGTGAATACGGTGAGAGCGCATATATCCTTTCATCGTTGAAATTGCCTACCATGGATTGATATTGTTCACTTCAGCGAGTCTTGCCACCGGTGTTTAATGTGCCTTTCATTGGTCCAGTTCCTTATCTTCCCAATGGACTTAAATCTAATATACGGCGTATCTTATTCTTCGGGTAAGACTTTGTTGATAAGTTATTTGAACGTCAGCTCCGTGGCAACACGTCTCCAGGCTATCGTCCCTCTCGCAAATCTCTAAGGAGTGTTACTAGAATTTTTTTTTCATAATGACAGTTGGGATGGACTAGCGATGCTATCTCAAATTTTTTTTCTTTTTTTTTTTCATAAATGTAGATGTAGATCAGGTAAGAATTTTTATCTGAAGAGAACTTCAGGTCAACATCCCCCTGGGCAGGACCATACTTGAAAGAAGAGTACAAGGACCTCGATAACCTCGAATCTCTAACTAGGCAGATGGAAAAAGACGTGAGTTGGAGCCTAACCACTAACACAATTTTGCTACAATGTAGTGTTTAGCTCATTACCTTTTTTCTTATAGTTTATCTAAGACTTTTTTAAATGCTTTGCTTTTGTGATGTTAATATTATGTCATAACCCATTCCTCTGCATTTTTGCAGTTGAGTTTCACCTCATTAACCATGTTTGCTTTAGGTCGCGATGTATGGTTTCTTGAACCTGATATTCTTCCCGTTGATATTTTTGTATCAAATCCTGTACTCGTTCTTTACTCTTTCCGAACTCATTAGGAGACGTCCGGATGCGCTTGGAATGCGGAGATACTCCAATTACGGGAGGTAAGTGTATACTTTTACTTCAACTTTGTTCTCATATTATTGAAGAACTTTTCTGTGTAAGTGTTAGTGTTTATTGTTTAGTTTCAGTTCTTTTCATTTTTACTTGTCCAGGTGCGATTTTGTTTTAGTAAAGTTTGATGGCCTGTGCGTTTTTGTAACGTTGAAGTAAAGTAGAAAAATATCGGTTGAATTGACCTCTGCCCATCCCAGGTATCGCGTGAGGCACTTCAATGAACTGAATCACGAATTGACTGCACGGCTGAATAGGTCGCATGTCTATGCAAACGCCTATCTTAATCAGTTCTATTCAACGTTGACCGAAGTGTTCGCCAAGAACATAGCATTTGTTGCTGGAGCCATTGCCGGAGTGTTAGCAATACTGTCTGCGTGGGACGAAGATGTGCTCCAGGTTGGTTCACAAAGTTATGGCTAATGTTCCACAAGACCAGTGCGCTCTTTTCGATTTTCTTATCTGGTTTCGTTCGCTTTCCCATTGCTTTTTCCGCGCTCATAGATATCAAGCAGTGTTTAGCGTTGACATAGCTGTCCAGATCTCTTTCAAAGATAAAGCGTGCGACAGGTTTTGCGCGCAGATTTCCGGCGGTGTCAGGGGATGTTATTGAGGCTTTATGACTTAGAAATATCGTAATGAAACAATTACTCAACATATTTTTACTATTTTAGGTTGAACATGTGCTAACTGTGATTTCGGTGTGTGGTGTGATCATGGTAATGTGCCGTGATATGATATCAGATGAAAATCTTGTTTGGCAGCCAGAAGTTCTGCTTGCACATGTTACGAGTGAATTGCACTATGTGCCACCAGAATGGAAGGGACAGGTGAGGGATATTTCATCTGACCATGTATCATCTCAAATTTCATGGTATTAAGTCGTGTTTTACTACCAGTTCGGTCATGTTTTCAAAATGATTCCTTCTAATTTTTGCTGTGAACTTTACATCTGCAGATCTTTTCATTTAGGCACACACTATACAGGTGCGACGTGAGTTTGAACAGTTCTTCCAGCTAAAATGGATGTTTCTTTTGCAAGAGCTGAGCAGTCCCATACTCACTCCATTTGTTCTCTTGTTTTGGTACTCTTTTTACTCGAATTCTAAAGCTATTGTGCTTCACCAACGCGCATATTCCAGGATTCGTCCGAATTGTCGCGAACTGGTGCGATTCTTCCATGACAATACTGTGCGAGTTGACGGGCTTGGTGATGTTTGTTCCTTTGCACTGATGGATGTGGCACGACATGGTGATGTGAAATGGAACGGCTCTGCTGCGAAGCCCAGTGCAGGTAAGCTGCTCGTGAATGCAGGTAAAAGCAATCAAAATGCCATTCTGCAGCTCCTGCACTCGATGGAAAAACGGAACTGTCCGTGCTTCATTTCGCTACAACCAATCCTGAATGGAAGCCGCCGCGAGCCAGTGAGCAGTTTCTGCAAAGGTTCAGAGCAAGAGTGAGTGTTCATCATACGTTTCTCTAATCAGGACAACGCTGTTGTAGTCTCATCTCATTTTTCATTCCAGCTGGAACGTGATGTTTCATCTGCCGTTCATCCTGGATGTCTTGGAGACGAGCGAAACTTGTTGCTGGATTCTGTGCATTCACTTGTTCCTTCCGTTAGGGCTTCACAATTCAGGAACCCTCTTATAGGTAGGAGATTAGCTTGCCTATTTACTTGTTAAACTTAGAATAACCTCTTCACATGAATACACTTTAATTTTATATCCTGTGGATAACTTATGTTCCTGAAATGCTCGCAACCTTCCTCTCTTTTTGCGCTGGAAATTGTTTCTTCAATATTTACACCTTAACATAGAAAAGGGCGCGTGTGGCGTAGTGGCAAGAGGCGCGCTGCGTTCGCACAAGGTCGATAGTTCGATCTTGGACAACAAAGCCCTCCATTCCTCCGGCTTCGATAAATTTGTACCGGAGGAGTCTGAGAGGATGAAACTGACTTGGCACATCGGATGCTCTCCGCAAGATACTATGTAGAGCTCATACGCATTCAATGCCTCTGCAATGCTTACATGAAGTCAAATGCATGGCGCATTCCCTAACTCGGGACTGGTTAACGCCGACCACTTTATCCTTTAACATAGAAATAAAAATTCTTTTTTTTCTGAACTCTGAAGTGCTGCCATGTTTTCTTGAAATTTAATAATTTTAATAATCACACAAACGAAAATTTTCGTGCAGGAGACGGCCTTCATCGTGTTGATGGCCCGCTTGGTTCTATCGGAGGAGGTCTTTTATCAACACTTCACCAAGTAAATCCGCAAATGGTAGACTCTTTGACAAGAAGTCTTCAACAGAGCGGTACGTCTCGATATCACTGAAATTGTTCGGTTTCTATCGGGTATCCATTGTTTGACCTTATAGGTGTAGATCTGGATTCCGCTGGAGCTGACATGCGCATCCAAACGCTCTTCTTGAGAGGAATGCACGAGGAAAGCCTGAGGCGGAGCAGTGCAACAGCTACTACTGGTTACGGAGCAAGTGTAGCCATAAACCCAGCGCAAAGCATATTTGGTGTTCCACAGCTCAGTCAAATGGATGGTGAGAATCCCTGTTTTCACGTTTCACTTCATTTGCTTTGCTATACTCTCAAATTTTTTGAATTTCAAGAATCTGTGATGCCTGAGAGTGACGCACGTAGTAGGCTTACGCTACGATCAAACTTACCGGGAACTAGCGAAGAAGAAGCTGAAGAGGACGAGCGAAGCCAGCAGGACGACGACGATAATGAGCCTCCTCCTCAATTTATGAATGTGTGAATTTCGTGAGTTTTGAGAGAGGTCTTATGCTGCTGTGAGGTCTCCCAGCAAGCTTAACTGGTTTTATTACGGCTTACTGCTGTCGCAGGAATATACAGCCAAATGTTGTATGTGGAAGTGAGTAGGTGAATAGTTCGTTCGAAACGGCAGCACTAATCGAAGGAACAGATGCATTTGTGTGGTCGAACATACATCGCTTATCTCGCTTTGAAATTTTAGGTCTTTTCTCTCTCATTTGCCTGGCTATCGATAATTGATTGCATCCACTTGTTCATATGTAAAGAAATGCACAGCCATTTTGCTCTTCTACGTAGTTATTATATTGAATGGATCATGAACTTGCCTAAAGTCTTCGAAAAATCTTAAAGCAGCTCCACATTTCCATAGGAACGAAGATTTTGAGGGGGTATTGCACGATGTGCCTCGTCTTCCTTTTGTTATGTGCATAATTGTATAACTATCCGCTTTGGAGTGTCGTTTTCCATTTTCTCAGTCTACTGACATTCATTTACAGCGCTCAAGTAGTAGAGTTCCGTTTTCACCACTTTCTTTTTTTACATGCAGATAATCTCCGATTTTTAAGGGCTTTCTTAAGGTCCATCTAGTGTTTTGACGTTCTACTCCAAGTGTTTTTAGCCCGGAGTCAAACATTTTTCCCTCTAGTCTCTAAAGGTTATGATTCTCCGTACTCATCGCATCTGTCTATCTCATTATTAACTCACCCTTGTCATGTAGTATGATCTAGGCTGTCACTTTGATCGATTTTTTGCCTCATTTTGTAAATAGCGCGTGTTCGTGTAAATAAATTCGATTTCCACCTATGTTGCTGTGTGTTTGGTGGTTCTCCTCGAATTATTTTGGAAGAATTCGCGTTGAGTGATTGGATTATACTTCACTGCTCATGATGTATAGATGTCAGAAGAAGCTCCACGAAGAACGTTCCCTAAAAAGGCGAGCTCTTTCAATGTCAAGAAAGATGGATTCAAGAAAAAGGTAAGCTTTGTTAACTTTTTTTTGTAGTGTTTGCTTCCCTCCCAGGCATACAAACTCCTTATATTCACGGTTGTTCTAATTGTAAGGATGTTAATGTGGTTGGGTACAGCCTTCCCTAATTTTCTGAGGAAATTATATATTCAGAATCAATTCGAGATCAACACTGCTTACGTGAAATGTACTGAAATTATCTTTATTGTGAGTCGGTCGCTCTAGACTTTCACATCTCTCAGAAAGCAACTCTAAGAAGACGTTTTTTGTTGACTTTCACATGCATAGCTGTTCTCCACTCCTCGCACCGCACCAGAAGGGACGGGTCTGTTTTGCTTGTGACGCACAATTATTGTAGAGTTCCACCACTTCCCCTGCATTTGTGACTGACCTGATTTCATACACCTTTGGATCAGTGGAATTTCAGAGAATAAAATTCACAACATACTGAGTTTTGCCGTGCAGTTTCACTGTTTCAGTTCCGAGAAGCGTCAGTTGGTGGCACCGTGTTGAAACGTAAACCCAAGCGCTTTTTCACTGTGAGTTGTTCTCTGATTAAAATTTGATGTCGTGCATGAACGGCACAGTTTAGGCAGACTTATCCGATGGCGATGGCGTTATACCTAAAAGAGGCAAAAAGAAAGTAGCTGAGGGTATGAAGGATGCCAAAAATCGGTAAGTTGTTGTTTTTCCCATAGATAAACATTAAAGGATGGGGTCTTGGAAATGTGCGCTTACTCTCTGGAAAGGGGTGACTGACTGCGGATACCCAAGTTCCTCCTCCCTCTGGAAAGAAATGATCTCATCAGTTTTCAGAAAGCCGACTAAATTTGGCTCCAAAAAGAAAAAGAAGAAAGAGCGCGGCGAGCCTGTCAAGGGTACTAGTATAGAACATAAGATGCTTGGTGGATCGGAGGATGAGATGTATGATTCGGACGATGACGTTTTGGATATTACTGATATGCTGGATGGTGACAACCAAGAAACTACGGTTTGTTCATTGTATGATACCAATTATTTCAGAGTTTACTTTGCTGTTTGCGATTTCCGTCCAAGGTAACTCAGTTAGCCTAGGCAAAGGTATTGAGTGCTAGAGAACGTCCAGATAGGGTAGTGAGAGTATCTTCACATGGAGAAGTTCTCTTTTGACGATACTATATCTGAGAGCTGCTTAGGTTCTTAATTGTTCAAGGTCCCGATGGCGAATTCTATGAAAAAATCGATGGTCGATGAAAAAACTAGGAGCATAGGACAAGAAGTATTAAGGAATTCGGAGAGTTCCTCAGGAAAGGTACGTCATCTTTAACTTGCTTGATGTGACTCCCTCTTTGAAGTAGTTGGCGATTGTGAACAGAACTTCTGTTCATTCCCTTATATTCACTTAACCTTCCAGCTTTTGAATTTGATGTCTATCGTGCTGTAGATTACCCTTACTTAAAGCTTGATTTTCTCAACAATTGCTCGTATTTTCAAGGCTGGAATGCCTCATAAAGAAGACGTTGTGGAGTGGTCGACTGGTCGAGGAAGCTCTCGACTTCAATTTAGTGGTGATAGTGACGATGGGGATCCAGTCAAGGAGAAGAAGAAAAGGAAGAAGCGACTCATTAAGGTATTATATTTGTAGACGCTTTAGTTACAATGCACATTTTCATAAAATATTCAATTCTACTGTAAGCGCTCAGTTTTCGTTCCTTCTTGTGTTTTCTGCTAGCTACGGAATAATACCCGGTTACAGTGTGTTGGGCGTGGATATCGTCTGTTTCAAAACGAAGATAGCTGAATATTAGTGTCTATTGCTTGCCTGTTTCGTAAGCCTCTCACAGGTCTTACCCCTTTTCCACGTTCTTTTTCACACTAAAACTTTACATCCATTATTTTTTTTTGGTGAAGAGGACCCTATGCGCATTCATTTGGTAGCTAGGGAAATTGTTCTCCCTGTCTTTGCTAAATATGAAATAGTTAATGATCTCGTGATCGTATTATCATATTTTATAGCGACATGAAGACGATAGTGATGGGATGGAATTGGGCGAGGAAGAGGAAGTTGTAGAGTGGTCAACTGGTCGAGGAAGTTCACAGCTGCAGCAGAGCAGTGATAGTGATGAAGAACAGGCTGGACCAATGAAAAAGGTGGGCGCTCTTTGTTCGTATCGTTTTGCATCTGTGTTTGGATATATTTCTCTATAAAACAAAATCCTTGGAAATTTCCGCTTCCATTATTTCGGGCCTTGCAAAAATTCTGAAATCTAGGACAGTTGGGTGCTCACATCTCAGAGCTATCAAATGTGTAGTACATGCAATGTAGATTTGCACGTGCCGTGGAGTGTGAACGGATGCAAAAACAAGTAACGCAACTTTTTGCTGTAGCAGCTTTTTTTTCATGCAGTTGATCCCGAGTCAGCTGGTAACAACTGCGTCGTAGGCGACACTCTCGTGCAAGCGGTTCTCAACATTCAGACAGCTGTGTATAACCTATCTTGAGACAGTTGACGTCACGGTGGCGGTTGTCACAGATTGTTGAGTTTCAAAGCGCTTAATCGTGCTCGTGAAAATTTCCGTTTTCACTTTTCTAGGTTGTTGAATATTATGATTATTTCTAACAAGGGAAGTGCAACAGGCCAGACTCGCAAATCGGAATGAAACCTATCTGGCTTGAATCTTTGTTGGAGAGGGTGTTACAGTATATATTTCATTATTGCCCTCGATTCCAAAAAAGAAAAATCCCACCACAGTACCATATGCGCTGCAGCACTCGTCCGTCAGCGACGATGTGGCCGAGTGGGGAGGATGCTGCACTGTCAGCTCGAGAGTTTGAACCCCGTCATGCGCACCTACCTGTTTTGCTCTCTCATTTTTTTATTCCCCCTGTGTTGTTGAAATCAAATTTAAAAGGTTAGAAGATAATACTTATCCTTACTGACGCACTAGGCACGGAATAACTACGTTATATAAAACCTGCTTTTCTCCCTCGATTAGCTATAAAGTAGCAGTCACTTTTCACGACTGTAACGACTGATCACCCAATACGTTATTGTGCACAACATTGACTTTGTTGTCTCAAAGAGAGACAACATTTTAAAAATTCTTTCTGTTGTATATTGGACATTCCGTGCTCCCCGTTTCCGCGCTATGCTTCGTTACCCTTGGAAGGCGGCAGGGTATACTGATTTAGATCCAGGCTCTTTCCTCACTCCAGTGGAAGCCTGCTTCCCCTCTGATCTCTGCAGTGAATGCGACTGTAATGATTGTAGCAGAATTTCTTTCATTGTCTGCGCGTATTGTTCTCACCGCTTTTGCTTTGAACACTTCATTGTCTGTGTGCACCGTTGCTGCCAGTAAATGCTTTCTCATTGACCATCCTTTTTTTGTTTTGAATGAAAATTTTACAATTTTCTAGCGACTCGAGGGAAAGCTGTACGATCACTAAACTACGTTCATAGCATAGTAGTTATTCTATAGCTAGTACGTCAGTAAAGACAAGTGTTGTCTTCTAGCCCTCCAAAATTGATTTCAATAACATAGGAGGAATAAAAAACAAAAATGCAAAACGAGTGTCAATGACGGGATCCAAACCCTCGACCTCCTGCCTATCAGTCCGCATCCTCTCCACTCGGCCACCTCGTCGCTGACGGACTAGTGCTGCAACGCATATAGTACTGTGGTGGGATTTTTGTTTTTTGAAGCCGAGGGCAGTAACAAAATATATACTGCAACACCCTCTCCAACAAAGATTCAAGCCAGATAGGTTTCATCCCGATTTTCGAATATGGCCTCTTGCACTTCCCTTGTAAGCTTTAAATCTTCGAATGAGGATGCTCCTTTTATAGGTATACTAAATACTATATACTAAATATACTAAATATGTGTTAATACGTAGTAACTCAGAGAAATTGCGCGACTACGACCAAGCATTACTGATATCTTTTATTGAAAGTTTTGTTTCAGTTCATAAATTGACACTTTCCAAACAAATTCTGCTTTTCTCAGCCTTTAATTTTATCTTTTTTAAAATTAGTTTGGCGTGAATATTTCTGGATCACGGCTGCATCACGTGCGCACTGCTTTGCTCTCTATGATAATATCTGTTATGTTGAGATAGGATTTAGCTTTGTTGGCATTCCACTGTGTTTTCCTTGTAATATGATTGAATTTCCAGCGAGAAGACGTTACTGAAGAGGATTCTGAAAGCGAATTCGAGGGGAGTTCACGTCGAACTAACGATCGGTTATGGCCGAAGAGTGGTCAGGCAGTAACAGATGAAGCAGAGGATGACGATCATGATGATGATGACGGGAGAGATGAAGAAGAGGCAGTTGCGGCATTCCGTGCAGGTACACTTTCGTGCTACATTTCATTTTCAATGCTTTCTTGAAGCGGTTAGAAGCAATCTAGAGAGGAATATCCATGAGTTTTGATAGATTTTGAAGCTTCTTTCGGTTTTCAGAGATGGCTGATTTACCTCTGGGAAAAGTTCGCGAAATGAAGGAAAAACTTGGTCTAAGATTGTTCAACAAAGCGTATTTCGGACCAACTGAAGCAGACAGGAAGGTAGAGGAGGCAAAAAAGAAAAGAATGGAGCAAAAGAAGAACGAGGTTACCGGTTCATTTCTTTGCTATGCCCTCTATATCGTTTCGTGAAATGATTTTTCGTGAATCCTTTTTAGTATCACGGCCAACATCGACCGAAAGAGATCTCGTCGAAGAAACCTGTATCGACATTCCGACCCGTATACCAGCACACTGGTGGCAAGAAGTACGTAAAATGAAGACAAATCATGGCGAAAAGCTCTTTACATTCTGCCACACAAACGGATATAGAAATCCGGCAAATTATCAAGTGGGCGGCGCCATATTGTCGTAGGCCAAGCATTTTAGCTCCTGAGGGAATTTTCCTTTCGGTTTTTAGGCTAAACCATTTCAATGCCTTTGAGAATCTAGCTGAAGGTATGTAGCTGTGATTACTTTTTAGTAGGTGTTTTCAAAGCCATTGGTGGCTGGAATTTAACGGTCTTGTAGCATTATATGTGGTAAACTTCTGCTATTGTTTTCCCTCTGCGATAATAGTATACACTTTATAAAGTTCTCCTATCACAAAATTTTAGGAAGTGGGATCCGCGTTTCGATAATAGAGCTGGACTGTTCAAAGAAAGATGCTTCGAGGACAACTACCGCTTCTTAGAGGATCTGAAGAAGCAGGAGAAAGACGTAAGCTGGTTTTCTGGTTTTTTTTTGCTTAATGGTATTCACCGATCCGAAAAAAGGGCTTAATGTTTCAAGATTTTTACTGTTCCTTTTTTTTCGTTCATTCCATAGGTGTACTGCCCAATTATCCATATCAGGGCCTGTTTAGCAACTAGCGAAAGAAGCCATTGCTTGTGACGAAAGAGGAGAAGTTGAAACCGCAGAGAGAATACGTGAGGTTCGTGATCTCAATCATTAGCGGATATGTACACTACACGTGGTTTCCTCCAATATCCCTTAGCTGCTTCTTTGCAGACACTTCGGCGCATGGAAAATCGAGAAAAGACCAAGGCAGAGCGCAAGATGAAGCAGGAGACTTTGCGAGAGCTGCGTGAAGCAAACATTGATAGGATGATGCGTGGAAAACGGCCGGTCTTCAAAACGAAAGGTCTTTTTCGGATTTATTGATATTTCCTAGAAATATTTTTGTGATGAATCGTCATTTTTTCAGCACAAGTTAAAATGATGAATCTGGAGAAGAAATTCAAGCAGTTGAAGAAAGACAATAAGCTGGATAAATATATGAAGAGAAAGGCGAAGAAGGACGCCCATAAAGAAGCAAAGAAGAAACCATCATTTGAGCAGATGTATGGATATCAGCAGTAGAGAAGCAGGTTTCCATCTAAGTTATTTTGGTCAAAGTTTGTTGATGTCCTTCCTAAAGAAGTTCTTAATGGGAAGTAACTTCTAGATCCAGAAGTATTGTATTCTGAAAGTTCAACTCTCATTAAATTACCTCTATGAGCAAATTTCTTTTAATTGCACAATTCTGAAAACTGCGCTAGTCGTCTCTTCCATTTTAGCAAGTCATATCCTCCACTTTTTGGTTGTAACTGATTCTCGAATGTTTCATCCGTATACTATAGGCTTTTAATTTTTTCAACAAATCGGATAGTCCGATCGGATGGCAGAAATATAGTAGGGCACACTTATTTCATGGGCGTGCTCGTTATGCACTCATTTTTTCTACTTTTGATCAATATCCGACCTATTATTGTATGATCATTGCTCGACCTGTTCGTGAATCCTGTGTTGAAGTATGCCAAGCATCACCAACCACTACACAGTTGTTAATGCATTTATAGCCGTATCCGTTTGCGATCTTGCTCTGGCCTATGAGCGGCCAATTGAGCTACAAGCAGGAAATGCACCCGTTTTCAAAGGGTAGTGCAGTTAACTTTGAAACAATACTTGCTGTGTCATTTATCACCCATTACGTTTGACTGAGCCGTGTGATAGGATCATCTGTTTATTTACAGAATTGACCAGACTATGCAGTTTTTGTATGCCTACCCTAGTGAAAGATATGATGGTCGGAATTAATCTTTCGTACTTGCGCGGTTGAGGAATTCGGTGTTAGAAAACGCATGAAGCTTCTACCTTTAGTGCTTGTCGCATCGATTCACCCCAACTTCAGTCCGTATTTGCTGTGTTCTTCCCACCTACCACGCAACCCACAATAGCGCAGTTGCGCCACTGGCTTATGGGGGAGGAGGTACATTCCAAAGGCCAGCAGAAGAGCCGCGAGTGGACAAGGCTTGCAAAAATTTACACCAGTCATGGATGATCTAGACAGCAGCGCGCATCCAACTTGTGTAGTGCAGCAGGGTAATCGCTAGCTAAAGCGTCGAGATCAGATTTGAAACTTCACATACTGCATTTGTACATGTATTGAGTTCTATCAGCACCAGAACCCCTATTTTCCACAAATATTTTTTTTAGAAGTCCTTTGATTTGTTGTTGTTTTCCGTTTGTTGATCAGTTTTGTTGATTATTTTCTTGTTTTACTTTTTCAATGTGGATGCTACCATTGCTTCATTTTTCGTCATTGTTGATATTGTTGAGCCTGATATTTTCATAAATCTGTATATATAAAAGTGAAAGTTTGTTTGTGTGTTTGTGTGTGTGTTTGTGTGTGTG
Organism: Ancylostoma caninum; assembly: GCA_037903475.1. Classification (NCBI taxonomy): domain Eukaryota; kingdom Metazoa; phylum Nematoda; class Chromadorea; order Rhabditida; family Ancylostomatidae; genus Ancylostoma; species Ancylostoma caninum. The sequence continues at coordinate 603,605 of JBAJFG010000262.1, read as the reverse complement.
TTTGTGTGTGTGTGTGTGTTTGTGTGTTCCGAATAGAAATCGCGGAGGATGAACCGATCGGGACCAAATTTTGCAGGTAGGTTCTTTGGGGGCCGGCGGAGGTTATAGGCTACTTTTTACTCGAGACTATCGATTGGCCTATCGATTATATCGATTTTATTGATTTTTCGCCATATCTTTTCATTATGTCACGGGGACATGTCTACTGGGGTTTTCCAATATGCTGAGCACGAAAATGGCAACCATTTTGAAAGATATTATCGATTTATTGATTTTATTGATTTTTGTACACTACTGCTCAGGGATCGGCGAGGACATGCCCACAGGGGTTTTCTGATATGCTGAACACAAATATGGCGTTAATTCAAGCGTATACCATTTATTTTATCCTTTCCGAATGATTCCCCTCTCACACCTACAGGTTTGATTGACGTACGGCGCAGCAGCACCGAGCGAGTGAGGGGGCGCTGGTTCAATTACCCAAGTTTGAGGTACTTTTTGCACGAGCGTGTTCGTCCTGCTAGAGGCTGGACGTACTGTGGCGGGAGCCCGATGCACCGGCGAAACTAGACGCGCCAGCGCAGCACGGCGCACCAGCGGCGCCGCTGCCGCGGCAATGGTGCGGAGCACTAGCTGTGTCGGCAGCCTATATATAGGCCGTCGTGCTGGGACGCCCCGCCCCCAGTGGGCGGGGCATGTCCCTGCGATAGTGCATAAATACTGGCGAGAATCCGCGCACTTTGCGTTCTGTGAAAACTTGCCTCGGCACGTTTTCTGCGCTCAAACCTTCCAAGCCCTAAAAGCTACGTGTGCTTAAGTGAAAGTAAGTTGTAATTTCAGCCAAAATGCCCCCTAAGAAGCGAGCTTCTCTAAGTAGGGTGGACCAAAAGGCGAAGCAAATGAGAGAATCACGAGCTGCGGAAACAACAGAGCAGCGGGATGCTCGACTTCAGCAAAACCGATTAAGAATGGCTGAGTCGAGGGCCGCTGAAACATCCCAGCAGCGCGATTCCAGGCTCGAAGAACAACGAGGAAGAACTGCTGAATTGAGAGCTATCGAAACACCCGGGCAGCGTAGCACCAGGCTCGAGGAAAACCGGCTAAGAATGGTTGAGTCGAGGGCCGCTGAAACATCCGAACAGCGTGACACCAGACTCGAGGAAAACCGAATAAGAATGGCCGAGTCGAGGACCACTGAAACATCCGAAGAGCGCGGTATCAGGCTCGAGGAAAATCGGCTAAGAATGGCCGAGTCGAGGGCCGCTGAAACACCAGAACAGCGCGATTCCAGGCTCGAAGAACAACGAGAAAGGACTGCTGAATTGAGAGCTATTGAAACACCCGGACAGCGTGGCACCAGACTCGAGGAAAATCGGCTAAGAATGGCTGAGTCGAGGGCCGCTGAAACATCCGAACAGCGTGACACCAGACTCGAGGAAAACCGACTAAGAATGGCCGAGTCGAGGACCACTGAAACATCCGAAGAGCGCGATATCAGGCTCGAGGAAAATCGGCTAAGAATGGCCGAGTCGAGGGCCGCTGAAACACCCGAACAGCGCGATTCCAGGCTCGAAGAAAACCGAATAAGAATGGCCGAGTCGAGGACCACTGAAACATCCGAAGAGCGCGATATCAGGCTCGAGGAAAATCGGCTAAGAATGGCCGAGTCGAGGACCACTGAAACATCCGAAGAGCGCGATGTCAGGCTCGAGGAAAATCGGCTGAGAATGGCCGAGTCGAGGGCCGCTGAAACACCCGAACAGCGCGATTCCAGGCTCGAAGAACAACGAGAAAGGACTGCTGAATTGAGAGCTATGGAAACACCCGGGCAGCGTGACACTAGACTCGAGGACAACCGACTGAGAATGGCGGAGACAAGAGACGCTGAGACATCCGATCAGCATGGATCCAGGCTCGAAGAACAACGCCAGAGAACTGCCGCAACGAGGGCTGCTGAATCACGTCAGCAACGCGAAAATCGACTCCAGAACGAACGCGTGCAACGCCAAAATTCAAGACAAGCGTCCAGGCGAGCTGACTTACGGTTGGCGGCGTTCCGATACGATTCCAGTTACAATTACCGAGAACATCCAAAGGTTGTAATTGGGAAAATGGATGTCATCTGCCCTCATTGCCAGGCGAGGAAGTTCAGAGGTGAACCTCCTGGAATGTGCTGCTCAGGAGGAAAGGTTAAGCTACCTCCTCTAAACCCTCCACCCGAACCTCTCCGTTCATACATGTCTGGAACTACGGTGGAATCGAAACATTTTCTGCAAAACATAAGAAAATACAACTCCTGTTTCCAGATGACGTCCTTTGGTACAACTGCAACTGTCCAGGAACCCGGTTTTATGCCCACCTTCAAAGTGAGGGGGCAGATTTACCATAGAGTTGGGTCCCTTCTTCCCCTTCCCAACGAGAATCCAAGATTCCTCCAGATCTATTTCACGGGCGATGAAGAGCAGCAAGCTGATCAACGTTGTGAAAATATTGGCGGTACAAGAAGGAACATTGTCCTGGATCTGCAGAGGATGTTCCACCAGCATAACAATTTGGTGAGATTGTTCAAGACATCACTGGAAAGGATGCCAACAGACGAATATAAGGTCGTCATCCGAGCTGACAAGAGACCAACGGGCGAGCATGAGCGTCGTTTCAACGCGCCTACCGTGAACGAAGTTGCAGTAGTGATAGTTGGTGAAGACGTCGATAGGCGCGACATAATCATCCAGAAACGGAACGACTCATTGCAACGTATTTCGGAGACACACCGATCATACGACGCTCTTCAGTATCCAGTGATATTTTGGGAAGGTGAAGATGGGTACCACTTTAATCTCAAACAAACTGATCCTAGGACAGGCAGTCTAACCAACAAAAGAATTTCGGCTAAAGACTTCTATGCAAGCCGAATTATGATAAGAGACGGGTCATCAAACCACCTATTAAAATGCCGTCAACTTTTCCACCAATTCATTGTCGACATGTATGCCAAAATAGAGAGTGAGCGCCTTCTCTACATCCGCCTCAACCAGAGAAAGCTGAGAGTAGATGATTACATTCACCTGCGGGACGCTGTAGCGAATGATGGCAATTCCACGGATGTTGGGCGGTTGGTCATTTTACCAGCGACGTTCACAGGTAGTCCACGACACATGCACGAATACGCCCAAGATGCGATGCTATATGTTCGCACCTGTGGACGTCCCGACCTATTCATAACGTTTACGTGCAATCCGGAATGGACTGAAATCAAAGAAGAACTCCTGGAAAGCCAAGCACCATCTGATCGCCATGATTTGATCGCGAGGGTTTTTAAACAAAAACTCACGAAGTTTATGGATGTTATTACGAAGAGTCATATTTACGGAGAAACTCGATGTTGGCTATATTCTGTCGAGTGGCAGAAAAGAGGTCTCCCTCACGCCCACATTCTAATATGGCTTAAGGATAAGATCCATCCGACTCAAATCGACAGCGTTATTTCCGCTGAGATTCCGAATCCAGACCAAGATCCTGGACTTTTCGAAATAATCACCAAGAACATGATTCATGGACCATGCGGTCCACTGAATCCCAACTCCCCCTGTATGAAGGATAGAAAA